>CM075773.1:35467079-35879579 GCA_037974665.1 Ehretia macrophylla | reverse complement strand
ATCTTCTATTTGTTATCTTTTCTGTAATTTCTTTCAGCTTTGCATTTCAATATAATTTTCTACTATGTTCTTTTAAATTTGCTGTTAAATCTATTCCTAAAATCCCAAGTCATTACATTGGTGCTTTCGTTGAGAGTCGAAAATGACAGATGAAACAACACTTGATGCTTTGGAGGAGATGTTGAAGAAGCTCGAGCAAACTACAGACGAACATTCTCAATGGCTCGATGACCATCAACAAACTCTTGGCACTCTCAATTCTATACTCACGACTCTTGACGCCAAATTTTACTGATATATTGCGCTCTTAATTGACAAATTTGGAGCTCTACCATCTACGGCTCCCACTTCGTCAATGGTGACGACGGCCCCTTCTACACCATCATCGGCGACAATACCTACTACCCTTCTAGGTTTTGTCCACGAGATAGCTCCGATTATTCTGCATATTTCATCGGTGAGCTCTCCAATCACCACTATCATGGGTACTCAAGTTTGTCTACCAACTGTTGTTACGTCGAAAGACCATACCTCGTGCAATGACGTTGTAATGAAATCCGACGAAGATACTTTAGTACAGATGATCGATGACAAGATCTCTTCAATCGGTGGCGGCAGCGAGCAACACAAGCCAATCATAAGCAATTCGAACATTCTCTGGGTTGAGTGTTTCGGCAAACAGTTTCTAGGCATGAATAACATGAAGCAGGGTTCAGATGTTAACATAAGTTATGGTACTTTCTGCTTCTTCATCGAATGTTGTGCGAAATTTGAATTTTATAATGAAACTATTCGTATACTTGATGTTATGGAAAAAGAATTTGGATTTAAACCCGGGACGTTTAGTTATAGTTTGTGTTTGAATGTTCTTGTTGATGGGAATAAGTGGAAATTAGTTGAAAATATGCATTCTATGATGTTGAGTAAACTGTTTGATGAAATGCCGAAGAGAGAATTGGTTTCTTGGAATGTGTTGATTCCTGAGTTGGATCCTCATGTTTTGGTTGGTAATGCTTTGTTGAAAATGTACATTGATTGTGGCAGCATTGGAGATTATTCCATGACTGACAATTCAAGTGCTAAACATATGCTGATTGAAAGTTCGACCATGAACGCTAAATCACTTTCAAGTGAACCAAAGAATAAGCTGCATGATCCCAAATTTAAGGCTGGTCAAGACCAACGTGGCATGCGTAGGTGTTGTCTTCATTTTGAAGAGAAAACATTAGGCAAAGGACCTGATTTTAGTAATGCGTCACTTGTGCTATTTCAGTTTCATGATGGGCTAACTGGTACTGCCAAAAATCATGTGGTTGAGGACTACGGCACACAGATGCATTTGGCTCTGCAAGAATTACAATATTTATGGCTAAGGCTATTGAAGTATTGCTTGGGGTACGCCATGAGAAAAATGACCAGAACCCCTCCCAGTTTGAGCCAGTGCAGGTAAGATCCAAATATGATGTCCAACCGGTGCATAAACCAATTAGCGCTCATGAAGGAACTGTGCAAACTGTGGTCCTTTTTAACCCACTCGAGCAAACAAGAAACGAGATTGTGATGGTAGTTGTTGAAAGGCAAGATGTCACCATCTTGGACTCAAACTGGACCTGTGTGAAAAGCCAGATTTCTCCTGAATTTCATCATGATGGAAGAAAGATAATTTCTGGAAGTCATCGTGTCTATTGGAAAGCTTCTGTGCCTGATTTGGGTTTGCAAACTTATTATGTTGCAAATGGATTTGTTGGATGCGGAAAGGCCAAACTAGCACAAGTGACGATTTTCACTTCCAGCCATATATCCTGCCCTGCTCCATATGTATGCTCGAAATTGGAAGGCGACTTCGTAGAAATTCAGAATCGACGTCAGACACTCAACTTCAGCCTTGCGAAAAATAAGCGGCGCTGACGGTTCCCAAAACGATGTTGTTGACGAAATAGGTTTGGTGGTTACTTGCAAGGCTATAATTAGTTGTACAAGGTTCTTGATGGTGGACACAAGATAGAGGATTATCGTAACACGTTTGCTAACCTAGCTCTACCTCTGTTCTCAATGGCTGAACCTGTCCCCCGGAAAGTAGTGAAGCACGACACTGACTTGATTGATGGAGATGAAGGGAGCTTTAAGGATGCTATTGAGCAGGAATTTGTTGACTCGTATCCGGGACTGAACTTTGAGGACAAGGTTCTTTTGAATGGGGGAAGTAATGTAACGACTGCACGTGTCCAGTTAGTTGTATCTGGAATTGGCTAAGGAAATTGGCATGTGAGGTGTTGAGTAGACTATAAAAGAATAGAGAAGTCACGTAACAAAGCAAGCAAAACAAGACTTTTATTTGTTATTTTTTCTGTAATTTCTTTCAGCTTTGCATTTCAATATAATTTTCTACTATATTCTTTTAAATTTGTAATTTAAATCTATTCCTAAAATCCCAAGTCGTTACAAGACTTTTACATTACATTACTGCAGGAATTAAACAGTAAATATGAGCAACGAAATGGCAATCTGCACAGTAGTAAGTGAGGTCAGGCCGCCGTTGTTACTCCGCACACATTACAGTAGTGCGTCGCTTGCTCGGCGGCTTTATCAAGATCGTCTTTAACCCGGGAATAATCAGCGAGAGAGAGAGGATGCATGTGACTTTCATGCTTCACCACACGCGGTAATTCAGGAAGGCAATGGAGATGGAGATAATACCCACATTGCAAACAAAAAAGCAAACGGGCTTTGACCCGTTTATGACAATGAGCGCAGTCAAATTTAGCATATGACTTGTCAAGGAAGACAAGAGAGTGTTGGTGATACTGAGAGTTTATAGAGGGAAAAACTGACCTAGCACATTTTATGACATTTTATGTCAATTTGGACACAACAAACCAAACACGCATATATGAAATATCCCAAACGTTCAAAATTATAACAAGCATTACACCCAAAGAAGGGACGCTCAGAAGGTTGATAGAGAGGGAGTGGATGCTGTGGGTGTAACAAGGGATGTTGAATTTGTCGAGGTAATATCAAGCAAGATTCTTCCACAACCAAATGACAATCAATGCAAACATAGACCAAACCCTTGCATGGACTTTGGCATGCACTACATAAAATTCTTACATTCCTTAACAGGCTACACTCAATCCACGTATGTTGGTGGATCAAGCCTGACTGCTCCGCAAGTACACCATGGCTAGACTCACAATCATGGTTCTTAGACGACTCGTAATTGTTTGTGGGAGCTAAAAACGCACAATGAACGTCTAAATAAAATCTAAATTTTGAACAACGGTAGCAGGTAGCAGCCATGGATTTTCTTTCCCCGTTTTTGCAAACAAAGCAATAGCCAGTCGTCCAAGTATCATCCATCATGGAGTTTGGCTGAAAGAGAGTTAGAGGGTGTGATGGATGAAACGGGTGATTTATTTCCTCCGGCAACTTATAGCAAGACTCGTGCATTAAGCATTTAGACTCGCTGTCAAAGTACACATCGCCTTCAATTAATTCATAGCATACATTGCAAGAATATGGAAGATATTTGGGTCCTCGATAAGGAATTAAGGAATCTGGAAGGTTGCAAAGATTTTGATGGTCTTTTACAGAAGTCAATGAAGCACAGTTGAAATACAAATAATATCCACAAATATCAGAACAATAATAAGCATAGTCATATCTAATCCCAGAAGAATTATAGGCATAGTCATATCTAATCCCACGGTTACACATACTACACTGATGGTTCAAATGTAGTTTTTCGAGGTTGAGAGGATGATGGGGATGGAAAGGATGCGTTATCTCTTTTGGAAATTTGACGCAGTTTTCATGGATGTACATGGAGCGCCCGACACGGTAACATACCTTGCTACTTATACAATTGCTGCAAATTTCACATTGTTCATTGATATCTTGGTCGAAAGAGATGAGCCGAAACGATCCGTCGTTGACAGCGACGGCCAAATCAGAAGAAATAGGTTCCATCTTTCCCACGAACCTTACCTTATAGGTAGCCAAGAAGGCTTTTCTTTTTGGTTTTTAATATCAAACGGATTTGCGCCGCTGCTCTCGTTCGCTGCTCTCCGTGGCATGATCATATGCCTTATATAGGCATATTGTAAACCTTAACCGACCTTGGCCAAGAACAGGCCAAGGTTTTGAACTCTTTTTTTTTTTTTTTTTCTTGCTTTTCCAAGTCCAAATTAGACCTGACCAATCGGCCAAGGCTTTGGTCAATTATTATTTTTTAATTTATTTTCTTCTTTTTTTTTTCTTTTTGCTTTATTTCTTCAAATCTTAAATAAACCTTCATCAAAAAGGTTTTTCTTCCTTCTTTTTTTTCATCCAATTCTTCTAGATGTTGCTCCAATTGTTCTTTTATCATCACAACTTTTGATCTGCATGTCCCCGTTAAATTACAAACAGATTAATGCACTTAATACATATTAATTAAACTCAAATTAAATGCAACAAAATTTAATTTAAATATAAAAATATGCAAACCCCAACTAGTAGTGATGGCTCTTTACAAGGTAAGCACTGGAAGTGTATAATTTATATCAGTTTAATAAGTCAACAAGTTTGGAAAGCAATGGGCTTAGGCGTTGGAAACTGGCTATTCTTTATTTATTTTTTTGGTATAATGAAGGCAACAGTGATTCGAAATTGCAAATTATTTCAGGACAAAAACGAAATGGCCCAATTGAGAGTAGCTCTCCAACTAGTTTTTTGAGGAATAAACAAACACATCTCCAATCCTTTGTACAAAATTCTTTTACTGATAGAGAGTGAAAAAAACAAATGATCTCTAAAATCTATAGCATGGTAGTAGAATATATATTTATAGTTGTGTGGGAGACCCCAACATTGTCGCTATGTTGTGAGGAGGATATCCAAGATAGCAAGCGAGGTGATGAAACTCTGCTGAGGGATGCTCCTCATGAAACACACAAGCTTTTGCCAAGCAGTGGGAAAATCCTATTTTGCCCCATGTGTTTAGTGCAAAATCCCAAAGTCTCGTATGAACTATTTAGTTTACCCAGCTTCTCCATGAAAGTAAAAGGGGTTAGCAACAGTGGCGGATGTACATTAAGGTTATTGGGACTGCAACAGTAAAAATTACATGTATTTAATAAAAAAAATTAAATATTTATGTACTTTTAGTTTTAAAAAAATTAATTAGTCCCACTGCACCCAAAAAAAAAAAAAAAAAAAAAAAAACTATCAATATAGTAGAAAAATTATGTATTTTAACTACCACTAAAAAAAGTTCCCGGATCTGCTTTTGGTTAACAAACTTTTAATTTGTAAGGGTAAAATTGTCTTTCCAGTTCAAAGAGAAGAAAATAAATAAAAGCAAAACTTGTTCACATATTGAACAAAATCAAGAGTTATCACGTCTCCTAAAGCATTGGCCATTGTTTGCATCTTCTCAAATCTCACTCATCCCCACCCGCAATGCACATCAGAACAAGCACGCACACAAACGCAGTCAAGAGCTCACACCAAACATTCTCTGTGCACATCAAAACACATATTGGCATCCACCAGCCACTGGCAGATTAAAATATAATACTGCATTACGCTGACAAACGTTTCGTTTTTACTTTTTCATCCTTGCACTTTTATTTAATTGTAAAGTTCTGAATAATTATTGGACCTGCTTGTATGGTTTTTGGACCCGTCCAGATGCCTATTGGCTCTATTCAGGCAGCTATTAAACCTTTTAGGGCAAGTAATAGACCTGCTCGGACGGCGACTGAACCCGCCTAAGCCGCAATTAAACTCGCCCGAACAACTCAATGGGCCGAATTGCAATTAGCATAAAGCAAAAAAATGGCTCGTTCAAAACGTTTTGACAATTTGAAGCCAAATCCAATACAATACCGACATGCATCATTCGCCCATGAATCTAAGACTGCTGGTGGAATTTCATACCTCTTTCAGGGTCCACCTGGGCAAGAGTAATTGCTGGTAATGCTAAAAGAATTAAGGTCACCCAAGAATTGTGTGTAACAGTCCGCTAGCGATCTATTTTAATCAAATATTTTAAGTTCGACCACAACTTCAATAAAACAATCAAGGTCGATAATCCAGCTCAAGCCAAAAGGTGTACAATGTTTGAAGCCTGTCTCTTCGATTATTGTATTGGTCTCGATGCTATTACCTCTGAATCTGATATTTTTGTGTTCATTCATACCTTGGGGGCCTCCAGTCCTGTTTCTGATTGGTCTAAAAACACAATTCTTCAGGACATTCAATCACTGCTACCTCGTTTTACTAGTGTTTAGAGAGAGCAGATCACTGTTTAGAACATACTAACTGTGGCTACAATTCTCAGAATTTGTTGATAGTCCGAATAGATACGTAGTCTCCTATCGATGGATGACCGAAAGAACTGTTTGTAGAAGCTTTACGCCTTGTTTTACAGAGATTGCCTTGTGAAAGGGATATGGATTACAAATCGCATTCGAATAGGACTTGCTCTATTCTGATTCCAATACTACAAATCCCATTCGGTCACACTGATGGCAAGGAGGGTTTATCTTTGTGACCCCAAGGAAAAAAAAAAAAAAAAACACCCAACTTGTGAACCTTTTCATGTGGCCTCTCAAGAAGAATAAGAGGATGATGGTGAAGGTCGGAGCTTATTGTGACCAAGGTACATATGACGAATGCACGCTTCAAAGAAAGCGAACATATCGAGAGGGCTCTGGTGACCTATGGGAACAACTTTCTTTACTAAGGAATAGGATGAAACTCCCCAACCCCCAACACAAGATGCATAAGAAAGGCAGTGAAGCTCATACAGAAGAGAGAATCCTTTCAAGTATCCTAACACGTAAGAATGATCTGATTACACCCAAAAAGAAATCAGAAACAGTAATATACTTACAAGAATATATGAGAACCAAACAAGAATCCCTCACTAAAACATAAAATTGTATAACAAAAAAGTATTTTGCTCTGCAACAAATTCGGGACAGAAGAATGAGCCTTCAATGCCCTTAAATTTGTAAACGCATTTCAAACCAAACCTTATCCCACCGGGTTGGGCTGCCAATTAGCATCCATACCAATTCAGGCTAATTGATAGACAACTCTAAAGCCTGCCAGAAATATTCGTCGTCTATTTCATTAAAGATGCTGGAAACAAACTTATCACTCCTCACAAACTCATACATAATCAAAGTCACTCCTTTTCTGTTACTCATCATACCATTAATCAACATCACAAAACTGTAAAAATGCTCCAGAGAAGATAAAAACAAGCTCAAAACTAAGTATATTAAACATTTGCATCTCGTTATAATCAATCACAATACTAATACAAATTACACAGAATGCATCCAAAATCAAATCTTTAACCAAGCTAAACCAATTACTAATCACTAACCTCATCTCCTTCGCGAAGAAAACCCACCGGCCCTTCGCGATTTCTCCATCAACAAAGCCCTCTCCCTTTCCTTCTCCTTCCTTTCCCTCTTCAACCTCTCCTCCCTCAACTCCTCCAAACTCTTCTGCCCACTACTCTTCTTCGCAATCTCCACTCTCCTATCGTCCTCCTCACTATCCTCATCTTTATCGCGCTTATCAGCTTCATTGTCGCTCGGTTTCACCATATACCACGGCAATTTCGTCCCTTTCCCCACTATTCCATACCCTAACCTATACTTCTCATCCTCCGCCGTCACCACCCTCACCTCCTCCTTCTTCATCTTCTTATTCACCCTCGGCGCCGCCTCCTCTTTTATCTCAATTGGATCAAATATCTTAATTCCTTCGAATAAATTAATGTGATTCGAATCAGATTTAGCTTCAACAGCTTCCGGCTCGGCTTCAACAGGCTTTTCGGCTTTAACGGCTTCACTTGGAGGGGCTAAGCGGCGCAATTGGCGGAGCTTCTCGAGGCGGGACTCGGCGTCGCGCGTGCGAGATTGTTCGCGCGCGAGCTGCTCCTCTCTGGCGGCGGCTTCTTCGTCGCGCCGGACTTTTTCGCGGTTTTCGTAGTTGTAAACGTTCCACCGCTTCTGAGGGAGGATGTTTAAGCCGCCGTGGCCGCCCATCGGAAAATTTGATCGGATTCGAGGGGTAAAATTGTCTTTTGAACAACAAAAGTAGAGAATTGAAGGAATGACGTATACAAATAACCCTAGTTTTGATTTGGGAATTTCAGCGATCGATTTCGTGAAAAATAAATTTTATTTAATGTTATAGACTTATAGAGATAAAAATGAATGGGCTTGAGTCCGTGGGAAGTGGGCTATTATATATATAATAAATTTGGCCCAAAAGGATTTGTAGTAAACCCATGACGGACAATTGCACTTTGCCCCTAACGTTCTACTGAAATTGCTCTTACAAGATATCAGATTCAACACACTTTATTATTTTGGAATTCTGCCTGTGATTGATCTGGTATATGAGAAGGGGCGCACCACTACACTCCAAGGTTTATCAGTTAATTGTTAGACTCCGTTAGTTGAATTCTCACGTCATCCAAAAAAATGTGCTACAGAAGTTGGCAGTTTTTCCTTCCAAAAATTAGTTGGTATCAATGAAAGTTTTTTTATTTTTGGGAGTCATTACAAGAACTTTGTGTGTAATACAAAGCATCACCCCTTGCCATAGGAAGTCAAAGTCCTGCTTTACAAGAAAAAAGTTTTATTGGAAGGCTTGAAGGCTAATCAAGAAGGGTGATACTTTATTTAAATTGCGCGTACAATCCAATTCACCTCACAATTGGCAACCCAAGAATATGCCAAAATGTATGGCGAAGATCGAGGGTAGTAGAAGTTGTCAGTTTTGAAGTGTGTCAATTAGGTTTTTGGTCTTTGGGACATTATTGAAGACTTGAGTGGAGCAAGTTTAGTATTGACCACAAATTAGCATTGTTACTTAACACACTTCAATACTTGAGAGAGGAACATTTAAGTTCCTGGTCTTTCTTTTCTTTGTCAGTCATGGACATTTAAGTTCCTCATGTTTTTTTCTTTTTCACTTGTTTGAGCTCATATGATTAGGTGATACTTGGTCCTCCTAATTACTACGATACCTTTTTGTCTCGTCCCTAGTTTCTATGTCGAATGAACAATCTTTGTATTATACTATAGAGTGTAATGAATCTCTTGCTTAATTTGCAAAAGAAACGAATGAAGCATCATATTTCACTTTAATGCAACCAACAGGAGGAGGTTTCCAACTTGGATCTTTATCAACAATGGAACTGGATGAGAGCCATAAAAAGGAATTGAGCAGGGCCAAAAGAGTTGACAGGACTGGAATGCGCTAAATAGAGCTATAAAAATAATTCTCGAATGATTGAAATTATGACTAAATTAAAAAAAAATTTAAAGTATTATAGACTAAATTGATTAATTTTAAATAACAAGAACGAATTTAAAGTTTATAAAAAATAATAATACGGATTAAATTAATTATTTTTAAATAATAAAAATAAAATAAATTTCAGATGAACAATAGGGACTATTTGTGCAATTCTCGTGGTTGATAACTTGCAAAACAACTTTGCATTAGTTTTTTTTTTTTTTACAAAAAGCAAGCAGTGTATATTAGACCCAAAAATATTTACGTCATTGAATTACAATTACCAGTATAATTGATCATCTAACTTTCAGGCCCTGCAAATAACCTGGTTCAAAAGTGAGTATCTAACTTCACGAATTTTGTACAATTTCGTACGAACATAAAAAAATAATGTTATCCATAATTTGTTCTTCGGAGAGCATCTTGGACTTGTAGAGGCGTCTGTTTCGTTCCTTCCAAATATGGTAAACAAAAGCTCCGAATAAATATTTTATAACAGTCACGTGAAAAGAGGTGAAATCTACAATATAAATGAACTACTCGACAATTTTGGTCCAGTTACTCATTGCTGGTGGTTCTTTGCAAAGATTCCAACCAGTTTTCCATATTTTATGTGAGAAAAAGTATAGCCCGAATAGATTATCTCTATTTTCAGTGCACATCTGACACAACACACGTCTAGGGTCCTACACCCTAACTTTGCATTAGTTGTTTCGTTAGCGAAGGACCAGAAAAACTATAAGCGTCTATAAAAGACAAAAATTACATTTGCATGTGAATATTTGAAAGCTACCTCTCAACTAACCCTACTTCGTGCAAAGTTCGGGACCATGGGTTTGTTCTCCTACCCAAACTATAATAAAGTACGATACGTGTCATTTTAAACAAACAACCGAGAATGATAGTTTTGGATAGAATATGATACGTGTGATTTTTAGTAAAATTTATATATTTTAACAAGTTTTATAAGATTTTTTTGAACGATTGTAAGCAAAACTTGAATTCTCGAACCTAACTAATTCAATAGTATTCCCAATTTATGGTCATTACTCTTCTGGAAAATATTGATTAAGTTACTAGCATGGATAAGTCATCATGTGAAATTGTGAATGAAACGAAGTGGAAGATGATGATTTTGCTTGAATCTATTTGTGCAATATCTAGAAACACAAATCAAAAGGTGAGATTAGTTAATATAAAATGCTTTATTCAAGAAATTAAGAATGCATTCCTTCACTTATAATTTGTATTCAAATTATATACCTAAGTAAAACATTGATAAGAACAATTATATAATCTCTGTGTTTAGAGTTTCTAAATACTGATGATACCGTGCAAGTGACCATTTATTCCAAAAATTAAACTATTAGAGAATTATACAAAATTTGAATGTTTCCGATCCAACACGTCATCTTTCGTGCAAACGAGATGTGAACTATGCACGTGATAAACTACTTAAACCCATAAACTTTTGGATAACTGAGCTTTAATATATGACATTTAAAATTGACAATTTAAACCAAAAATTAAACTTTTAGATGAATTGACAAATTAACAAAGGCAGCAAAAAAGTTCGGTAGCATACTTCTTTTCTTCCAGCATTAAAAAGATGCAAAACAATAAATGAGATAATTGCCTTTTAATAGGTAAATTGTAAATAATATTTTATTTTCTTTCTTCAAGACAAAGCTTACCATTCCAATAACTAGGGCTTTGATTCAATGGTATGTAACTTATTATATATGTGAGAGGTTACGAACTTGAATGTCACTAATTATATTATACGGCCTTAAGCTTCTCCTAAATTTTTTTTTTTTTTTTTTAAAGTTTACCTTTCCACCAAAAGAGAGGAAAAGGTAGAATTTTTGTTGTAAATAGAAAAACAAAATTTCCTAAGGAGGGGTCAAACTACTCTTGAGAGTCAGGAAGATATCAAGATTGTGAACTATTAAGGGCCAAAATGTATAAACTCATAATTATATTAATAATGAATCCAAATTTTTATAGATTGAACATAAATTTTATACAGAATCAATGTGAACCTAGGTTTCACACTCATAACATTATAAACGAGTACATTTGCCTTGTTAGAAGATTTCGTGCTTTTACAAGACTAATCTTGTACTTCGATAACAAGCAATGATATTTTTGGAATTTTGTCCACTACAGTAATCTTATATGGAAAAGTTGTAGGGTTCTTCGTCGTACTGCAGCTCTAGCTGGGTACCATAGGTGTGATTTTGATGGCCCATTACAAATTTTAGTGGTTTAGGACATCATCTTACATTTTTTTTTTTTCGTCAATCATTTGGGTAGTCTAGAATTATTGACATTTCGATATAATTAAGCGTGTTCTTAGAAAGAAATAAGATAAGTAAAATATCACTCCGATTAGTCCCTACTTAGTCCTAGTTCTAACCTTTTTCTTAACAAAAAAAAAAAAATTTAAACTGTCGGGTATCTGTCTTTGACCACTTCTTTCTTTTAAAATGATAATATTTTTATCATAAAATAACGATAATACGTAATTATTATTGATCTTTTTTATAACGTTACAATCAAATCTACAAAAAAGTGGGACTTCTTGGTGAGCCTCCTATCCAGATGCAGCAAAG
Organism: Ehretia macrophylla; assembly: GCA_037974665.1. NCBI lineage: Eukaryota > Viridiplantae > Streptophyta > Magnoliopsida > Boraginales > Ehretiaceae > Ehretia > Ehretia macrophylla. Next base: position 35,867,652 of record CM075773.1, on the reverse strand, counting down.
CAGCCACTACTTTGATCAAATGAGACCTTATCTTCTAGACATGCAGTCTTGGATTTCGTGCGCTTGCTTCATGCTTCAACATTAACATGAATGGTTATGCACTAGTGCAACTGCAAATTTCATTCACAGTTAGGAAGTACCATTAGGGATTTTTAACTAGTCATCTCAAAACATCTCAAGTCCATTAACTATTTTGACCAAAAAAACAAAAATTCCATTAACTATAAGATTACTTCTGCATATGCATATCCTAATTTAGAAGTCTTAATATATAACGTACACTTTTTCATGGTTTGTGAGGTAATCTAGTTGATGTACCACTTCTCCTTATCTGAGTGGCCAGGTTTCAAATCCCAAGAGTGGTGACAAGTAGGGACGGAATAATAAAAAAATTACAATTTTTTTTGAAAATAAGACTCTTATTCGATAATAAAATCTTTCCGCACTTAATAAAAATATTGCACCATCTGATACGGTTGTACAGGAGTAATTTCGTTTAGAAAATAGTGCACCTTAACGTGTAAGATACGCATAAATCTTCTGAAATAGTTCCAATAAAGTTTATGCACTAACTGGTGAGAATAAAGTAGTTGTAATCTACCACCAAGTTTCCTCTGGCCCCATAGAGCTGCTAATAGTCATCAAGTCAATTTAGTCTTATAAAAACATTCCATGGAATTTGATACCAATTTACACTTCAAAAATATTGACAGAAGCTTCATATTGACTGAGAAAATACTAAATCCAACATGTGCAATAAACTCCAAATAAAAAATGATAGTAAAATCCTATGGTTTCAATGAAACAATCATTATAAATATCCTTTGGCCCTCCATGCAGATAGCATAATCATTTTCACCTCAGTGGAAAATCAAAAGTGTTCATAGCAAATCCAGAAAACAAGATGGGCAGACTTGGCTGCACCATTTATGGAGACTTAGATGACTCAAGATTCAGTGAGCCAATGCCATGGATTGGCTTATATGTAGCTGCAGCATCTGTAGCTTGTGCGCTTGCTATGGCTGTCGATGCCTTCCATGCCATATTCAACCGAAAGTTCTGGTTTCCTTGCAGATTCTTCTCCCTCAACGCAACCACACTGACTCTTTTAACCGTGGCAACCAAGCTGTCTGTAGACCTGAATACAGCCATGCCCCGCAAGCAGGATCAGCTTGCGAAACTAAGCAGTGCTGCTTTAATCTGTACGGTAATGGGGAATTTTCTACCTTCTTTAGGTTCCATGGAGAACAAAGAGCTCTTGTTGAACATGATTGCTTTGGGGATTTTAATCATTACTGTCATAGTTAACACCTGCATACAATTAAGCACGGGTGTGATTTATATGTTCTGTAAGGAGCACTCTGCTGTAATGTTTCTCATGCTTGTTTTGCTAATGATCTTGATTTCTTCAGCTCTTACTATCCCCACTACTAAGTCTTATTTCGATAAACAGTATAGTGAAAAATTTGAAGATGCAATGAGAGCATGCAGTTATACAGCTTATGCGTGCAAAACTAAGAAGCTAAGAGATGATCTGACAAGATTTTGGCTGATGGCACATACCTGCAGCCCCCAATTCGTGATGGGGCGTTTAGTAACCAGCACTGCATCAGGATCAGTCTGCCTTCTGAGCACGGTGGTTCTAGCAGAAGCCGTGATCCGAAGTTACCTGATGCCTAGGTCCATCAAATTTTGCCATGGAGACTGTGATTACAAGTGGTCGTCTACTCTCATTCTAATTACTCAATTTGCAGCAATTGGAGTGGGTAGTATTGCTCCGGCTTTTAGAATGTTCAACGCCATCAATTTTAGGTGTCCGAAGAAGGCAACCGAGGCCTGGAAACCTGACTTCAAAGTGGAGAAATTCTGGATTCGGAGGCTGAGTCTGTGGAAAGAACATCCTTTTATCTTGGGAGTCTATGGTCGGGTTTGGAGAAAGCTTTTACAGAACATGACCGATAAATTTTTGGGATTTTGTGTTTGGCTTCAGATTGGTGTAGTATTGCTCTGCAAGTTAATCTGTCTCATTTCCAGTTACTTTCTGTGTTTGTTTCTCATAACTTACCAATGCTGCAAGAGACTCATCAGTCTGCTGAAATGCAAGATTACCAATTCAATTCACGGAACAGAATCACCATCAGCTCCCAGTCCAGATCCGGATCTCAAACATTATGTCTTGCATCTTGAAGGCGAAGAGAATTTGATTGATATGATGATGAAAAGAAACTATGATGCCACTGATCGGTGGATCATGATGGGGCAAAAGAAGCAACCAAAGCATCTGGTGAGACTCCTAGAGGATAAGGAACCATCGCAAGGATTTGAGGGGGTATGGAAGTTCGACAGTGACCAAGTTCCTTCCCTGGATAGAGATTTTCCGGAACCACCTAATTTCTGGGCTCTTCCCGTGGTGACACTGACTAGCATTGCAATCGCCCTTTCTAGCACCGACTTCCATCTGGTTAAAGATTTGATAAGAAGCATAAAAGAAGGCCTGAATTTGATTAGAATAGTGGAAGAGAACCTGGATAATGGGGAGCTCACAAAAATCAGAAGGGCAGCAGATATGGTGTGGGTAGGAGTTGATTTAAATTACAAGTGGCTCGGCGTTGATCTGCGCAAGATGGCTCTTCAAGGAAGAAGCTCAGAGAAAACACTTCACGAACTTGCTGCAATAGCAGAGAGCAAAGTCATGGAATTCCTTAAAAAAGACTCGGTTGGCGATTCCAGGGAAGCTCCATCGAAATGGCCTATCCAGGTATTGGCTGCCAATTCCATGTACAGGATTTGCAGAACTCTTCTACTGAGTCTTGACAGCAGGGAAAGCAGCGCGACACTCATTACAAGACTGTCCACCATGATCACTGATATAATGGGTGCCTGTCTCACAAACTTACGCCGCGTGATATCTATGCAATGCCATCAGAGCACAATCGAAAAGAGGGAAGAAAGCGTCCGCTACACCATTGTTCTTCTTGGTAAAACAGAGAAGCTACTGACAACTCTTGATCGGCATCCACTTCCGAATTTAGAACCAGATCAGTTGGCATATATTGATGAGTGGCTCGCGCAGAGCAGAATCTAGGAATCATCTCTGCCTAACAATTCCTCTTCTTCCGGATCATTGTAGTGTCTGTAACAATTGAGTGAGAACTATAATTTTATCAAGGAAGGTTCAGTTTTGATACATTTCACAATTACATATAAGTTATCTTCTAGTTTTCTTCAAAGATATAGATTTAGCCAACTAGTTAAGAGCTGTGTAAGAATTTTTCTATTAGTGAGAATGGTGAAATCATGAAACATAAGTTGATCTTGCCACAATTCCTGATGTGCTCTCAGTGATATTGTTAATTAGAAAGGGAAATGGGAATGTTCATTATTGTTTGTAGGCTTTAGAATAACAATTTGGACATCAAATTGGTAACACTCATTTATAAACAATCACATAATATGTCTCTCACCAATCGAGAACATTACAATCACCCTTCTTCACGGGTGCAAACACTCAAAATCAACTAAGCGGTGCGGAACTTTGTCCTACAGAACCCTTAGATCCTACCTTTTGCGAATGACTTGCTCTGAATATTGTTCTGTCGCCCTTTAAGCCCAAGAGCGAGACTAACATTGTTGGATTAAGAATAACTACTTAAACCTTAAAGATAGTATCTGAAAATAATTAACTCAAATTATTACTTAAACCAACTACACTTACTCATAAACAACTCATAGTGAAACAGTCAACTTTGGCACTCATCATTAAATTCTATTTCTGCTTACAAGGGCTGATGTTATTTGAGCAAAAAGAAAAAGGAGTGGGAAAAGAACTTTTTTCATCTTTATCTTACGAGAGAAACTGACAGGAAATTAAAAGATAAGAGCAGACAAGAAGTAAAGACAAGGGAAGCTTTAAGTGGGGAGGTTGCTACCGGCCAGCAGGCTTCAATTTTTCTTCTCAAGTCTACTATGGTCTGCTTTTGTACCGTGCATATCTTTTATTATACTTTAATGGGGAAAATAACACATATAGTCCCTATTTGTTTTACTTTTTTTTTAAAAAAAAGTTAGTATCTATTATTTTAAATGAATTACATCAGTTTTTAATATTTTTTAAAAATATCAATTTTAATTTTAATATTTTTAAAAAGTGTCAATTTAGTTCCTAATATTTTCAAACAGCAAAGACTAAATTAACACTTTTTAACAACAACAGGGACTAATTTGAAAAAATGAAAAACAATGGGGACATATAGTGTAATTCTCCCTACTTTAATGAATGACAACTAATCCGCTTCCAAGCCTTCGTGGTTGCTTGTCTCATTTTTTAAAATACTTTATAACAATAATCATTCTCAAGCAGCAGCGCTCACTCTCAAAATAATTACATTATGACCCTCATTGTGGTTTATTAGCTGTATTAATAGGTTCAATAGCTGTTCGTGCAGCTATCCAACCAGGTCTAATAGTTGCCCGACTACACATTTACAATTTAACAAAATTGCAACGAGCAAAAAAAAAAAAAAAAAAAAAAACCCCTTATCATTTTGTAGCTCAAAGCTTCATTTTCTAATTAATTCAATTCATGACTATTGTTTATGATTTGAATAATTCACCATCATTAAATTTCTTCTCACAACGTCATAACCTCATAAAGGGATTCAAATTGAACCCGCTACTGCCTAGTTTTTAACTATGGGATTAGATCTCGCTGCTACTTTTCTAACATATCTTTATTGTCAGCTATGATGAGTTGATTTTCTCGTCTAAGCATCCATTCAACTCTCGTCAATTATTATCTTACAAAAACAAGAAATTAACTAAAATCTACTCCACATGATTGACTCTTGAACATGCGTACAAATGACAAGGACCGTATGGTGTGAAACTTGAGAATCGTCAACTACTAACCTAACAAATTATAATAGCATGTTCTTTTTCTACTCAAATTCCATTTCTAATACCCAGAGATAAACGTGTATAGATATATGCATGTGTAATTATGTGTGTGTAGGAATATACACATCCTGCAACTCGGACCATTGTTGTCCCGATAAATACTCACTTTCTCAACTTTGGCAGTATACTTCAGTGAAACTGGATGTTTGGATATGAGAGAAGAGGTGGGCCCCATACGTGAGGTCAAGACAATCTACCTGTCTAAACTGAAGAGTTTCTCCAACTCTAGAATTAAGCATGGAGTGGCATGGGTGGAAAGGTTGGTCGAGTGAAGCGACCACCCTTTTGCCCATGTAATCCAAGGAAGAAAGAGCAGAAAACTTATCCTTGACCACCTGAATAAAGATTCAGGTTCTGATTGTGGGTGCTAAGTAAACTTGCTAGGCTCACCTCCATCTTTTTTCATAAACCGATGGACACATCTCCAAGACCTCGTTTCTCAGAAAAACCAGAATCTGCTATGTTTTTGAAACTACAAGGTGAAGAAGCACCACTGGAAGGACTGCTGAAGATGGTCTTTTAATTTTTCAAACCAATTAGTGCACAGAGAAAGGCGAAGCAGCCAAAAAATCAGAGTGGTTCCCGAAAGGATCTGCAGTTCAAGGGAGTAGCAGACTTTGATAGCATATCAGTGCAAAACTTACATATCTGCATGACCTCCTAACTGCTGGACTCTTCCTATGGTCCAAAACATTGCCATTACACTTTCCAAGATAAAAGTTCTAACTGCTGATCAGTAGCTCGGGAGTTTGCATCATGGCATGTTGTACGCCAACCTTCAAGATAATTAACTCTATAGCCAAGGAAATCTCATAGACATCAATGCTGCAGCAGACATCATGTGGGTAGGAGTAGAAATCTACTGCAAAGTAGCTGGATGAAGATCTGGTGAAAATGGATTTAGTGGGAAAAGCACCAGTGACATACTTGAAAGGCAAGGTAGCTGAAAGGAAGGTAATAATAACATTGAAAAGAACCATGAATGAAATGAGTTGAGCAAAGAGAAACTATTCAAGAGATGAGACGTGTATAATTCCTTTTTTAAGCAAACACCCGCACCTCCGACAAAAATGATAATTAAACAGTACAACATATTATGTATCGGATTCAGGCTTAAGCACTAACTAATGGCTTGCCTCAATTGCAGCGCCCAGGAACTCAAAGCGTGGTCTTCCTAACCAGCAATATCTAATTTAGATTTAGAAAAAGGACTACTCAATTAAGACGTATAGTTTTCAACTCAAGTACACATACAAATTGGGCTAATCATCCAGATATTATAATCGTGAACAGCCAGATAGGCATAGTCTATAGGATGGAGAAATACTTGTGGCAGAACAACGTAGAAGAAAATTCAAGAAAATACAAGATCTCAGAAGAATGTTTAGCTAAGAGGGTAAGTTAATCTGTATAACCCCACACCTATCAACATTTACATTATAATCAAAGTCTAGCTGGTCTCTCTCTGGAATTCTACTGAGACAGCATGCTGCCAGGAAGACAGAAGGCGCAACATGGGAAACAATGTTTGCATTCCTTATATTGGATTTACAGATTTTTGCATGCAGGCACAGAGGCATCTGCATACATACATAAACAGAGAATAAAGAGAAGGAATAGATAGACAAGGAATCCAGAAAGAATACTTAGCACCTGGGGATCAAGTGTGCTGGAGGTACGAACTTCCATTGGCAGCCAGCCACAGAAAGTTCTTCGCAGCTATAACAGAATTTCAATACATGTACTCCTCAACTTTGTTTTCCATTGTTGGACAGTGACCCTTGAGAGATCAATTATTCAAGCTGATTCCATAATTGCATCCACTAACGCATTTATTTTCCTAACAAGCATGCTTTTCCTTTACTTTCATGACGATTCTTTCTTGTCCACAAGAATTCATCCATGTTTATTCAATGATATATCTAATTTTGGTGTTCCCAAGAAGTTTCAGATATGCCCATAAGAAAAAAATGCTGAGATAAAATTTAAGCTAAGCTCTTAACACTGTTACAACTGGACCCCAAGGGCACAAGTTCAAGAGGGAAGAAAGTTATTGTTTTCAACCATCAGAAAAGTTTCCACGACAACATTCTGAAACAAGAACGACCTGTATCTCACCTCTATCTAGCCAATATAAATTTCAAAAGAAGATATTAGAACTTCTACACAATGCTGACTGATTCATTTCCCGAAATATAGGTATGAAATTTTAACTGATTCATCATGAACTGAATCCTCCTTTTATGTAATCAATTTGGGATTATCCAATACATACTCCTTAAAATCATTCGGAGCAAATCACAACTGATCTGCATCAGTGGTGCTAAAAATGTCGCAACATAACTCAGTGCATTTAATTCGCAATAATGCAAATTGCGTAGTGCCCCTATTCCTGATTAGTCCAATACGCTGATTATAGCTACCTAAATATGTTATTACATCTTAACATAGATGATTCTTTCTGGTGAGAATCAAAGTTCATTATCAAGGTATATAGATCAAATTACTGTTCATCTAATTGTTAAACCAAAAGTACCTTCCTTTATCCCGTTGCGAGTTTTATTTTCAAAGACAGTTTCATAAGCCACATTTTCCTTCAAACATAAACAACCATATAATTGAATCAACCGAATCGATACTATACAAAATAAAAATATGAAAAATTAAATATACAACATGAATTTACTTATTAAAAATAAAAAATAACATCAAAACACAATTAACAAAATTTTCCATTAATAAATATTTAAAAAAAAAATCCAACAAAAGTCAATAAACCCTCTCAATTTCCATTACCAAACCCTTCAAACACCCACAAGTTTCCACCTACAATTTAACAAAAGATCCAAAATCCTCAAACGGGTGCTTGAAAAAAATCGAAACTTTAACACCTGGGAACAGAAATCGCCGCCGTATGAAGAGGTATTGGGTGTAATCATCATTATTCGTCATCGTCGCGCTTCTTGGGCTTGCGATAATTCTCTTCGATGTGCTTAGCGATCACTAAACCAGTGTTAAAGAGCTTATGAACATTGGGCACGTTATAGTTCTGAGCTATGTAAATCCCAAAAGCTGTTCCAACCATGAATGAGAAGCTGCTTTTGATTATCCCCATTTGCAGATTCAAGCTTTAATGGTCAAAGATTTGATTTTTGACTTTTTTTTATATGTAATTGTATAGATATAGAACTATATGTGTATGTATAGGTTAGGGTTTAAGAAAGTACGAGAAAATTTGGGATTAATAAAGGTTTGGGGATTGACTGTTGACCCCTTTTGCAAGTTTACTTGCGAAATAGGATTTTGTGTGGGACCGACATTGGTGAATAGGTCGGCATAGTGGGTCACATGCTAGTAGTCGGACCCATTTCATTGATTAGAAATTTGGGTTGGGCTGCTGGTACTGGGTTGTGGGCTAACACCCAGTTTGGCTCGTGTTACAACACTACGAAGATTATAGTCCCGTCATTTTATGATTTGATAAATTTGAACTGTTGCTTCTAAATCTCACATCTAAAATTTTTATTGTAACGTTATAAAAAAAACGGGATAAAGTCAATCATGATAGACATATTTGTTGTGATTTATCATAACGGCATGCTTCGTAGTAAATTCACAACAATAAAAATGAATATTAGTCATACATTGCCATGCGTCACGAATTATATAGCGGACATAATTTATTGTTAGTTCTCTATATTATTTTTCTGCAATTGAATACTCTCATGTTTTTTTAATGGAAAATTAGCTGGCTCTGACTACCTAGCCTTGAGCTACTTCCGTTAGTCGAGCATCTTCAATCCTTTCAATCGAGCTCCTTTGGATCCTTTTAGAATAGCATAATCGAAGTAGCATTTTATAAGTAAATTATCCTTTTTCATTTCTTTGTACTCTTGTAGTTTTGAACCAATAGGGTGACATTATGATTTATAAGCAATGAAATATATGGCCCTCCAAATTAAAAGAACGTCAAAAACCACATGCAGCTATGCTTTCAAAATTCAGAATTATTAGGTTAATCAGAAATGCAGAATGCAGTAACCCCGAAAAGAAAGAAAAAAGGAAAAGAAGAGCACATATTACTAATAGAAAGGTTATTGTTTGTCGAAGATCGGTGAACAAAGATAAGTGAGACGAAAAATCCTCAAAAATAATTATAGAGTAGTAATAATTTTTTCTCCTTGTAAATCAAAAAAGAAAAAAATTAATGAATTGAAAAAACATTCCGTACGTCATTACAACATAAGAGTATCCCTTGGTAGATTTAGTGATGGCCACTCACCTCTAGATTTTCCACTAATGTGATTAAGGGAGAGCAAAAGCTGATACATGCATGTCTCATGACAGTATTTTATTGTCTAAAATGCATATTAAATCCCTCACTCTTGGGAAGCTTCTCCTTGACAAAAGCATTAAAAAGCGCACGAAGCAATTAACCCTAAAAAGTGCTTCTATCATTGTAGATTTAAATTTTCGCAACAAAAGGCCAGATTTGAAGCTTGGGGGTATCTTTACAGACCATAAATAAATAAATAAAAGCTTGGGGCTATCTTTACAGACATTGGCTAGGGAGTAGTAGGGGTCATGCGAAAAAACGCTTGTCACGTGAAGATGGGGTTTAAATTCACTCTCTTATAATATGATCGATCACTCTGTCGTTTTAAAGAAACTTCCATTGATTAGAGTAATTTGTCAGTCTAGTACTTTAAATTAAATCCCATTAAATTATAGAAACACCTAAAACCTATTTAATGGTGCACAAGCAATGTACGATTCAGAAATAATGTCACAAGAGATATAAACATGTAGATTCTCACACTATGTTTGGATTCACGAGAGAAGGGAAAGGACAGTAAGATAGAGGAAAAAATTATAAAGGAAAGGATTGAAAAGAGATTTTCTGATTTAAATTGCAAAAAAAAAAATAAGAAGAAAACAATTAAATGTAAGGATTTTATGATTCTTTGTTTAAATCGGAGAAGGAAAAGAAGAGAAAGGATAACTTTAAATAAAAAGTACGTTAAGTACAATTTGAATAATCATTGTTATATAAGGTAATTAGAATTACGAAATTATTCGAGGCACAATTAAAACTTTTCATTCGTTAATATTTTCTTGAATCCTTTCCTCTTGAAATTCTCAAAATTTGGAAATTACAAAATTCTCTCATTAAAGAATTCTTCAAACCCTTTATTTACTTTTCTCTGATCCAAAACTGAATCCAAACAAGGAAAAAGTTTTTCTATCCCTCCTTTTCTTTTTCATTCTTTCAAAAAAGTGATGCCAATCATAGAGTTATATTCCAGTTGTTGCTTTTGGTTGTGGAGAAAATTTTGAGTGGTGAAAAAATGTATCTTGGAAGAGCAAAACTTCTTTATATTTTCCTTGTTTTATTGGTCACTCTTTCATACATCAACATGCGTTAGGTCCTCTCACACTGTGTGGGAAGTGGGTCTCACACCCTCATAGAGAGGGACTGGCGTTTGGCATGATGTATGGCACAATTTTTTTTTGTTTTATATTCATTCAATTCTATTTCCCAAGAGCAGCTTTCATGCAAAAAGACATGGTCAAGCAAGAAAAGCATAAAGATAAAACTTTGCAATCTTGGGAGTTAGAAAACCATAGCACAAGAACCAGAATGGAGCCCCACAAAGTTGTTGAACAGCTAATCATGAATCTTTCAGGTCCAGGCTTTAGAGCTCTATAATCAGCGTTGGTTGTGAATTGTTAGAATATAACATTTGTCATATATCGAAAAATTAAAAACTCTAAGACCATTTTATAAGATCATAGGCCACTCCACTTGACACCAATTGGTTTTAAGATGGAAACTCAAGTTTCTTGATATGGTATTAGAACTAGGCCCATGGTCTAGTTTCATTCATCTTCCATGTGTGATCCATCTGTTCTCTTGTCTCATCTTACTGACTCGTGCCCCCCCATGTCAGTTCTTGGTTCTCACTCTCGCTGACTCGTACATCCTAATGTCAGCTCTTGGTTCTCAATTTTTACCGGGTCTACGGTGTCTCTTGGTTCTCAATTCTTACCGGGTCTACGCGTATTCAATCTTTTACGTGTGATCCCTCTCAAATCAGATCACACGTGAGGGAGAGTGTTAGAATATAACACTTGTCCCATATCGAAAAATCAGAAACTCTAAGACCACCTTATAAGATCTTGGGCCACTCCATTTGACACCAATTGATTTTAAGATAGAAACTCAGGTTTCTTGACATGGATCATGCCTCACAGCTATGGGGTGAGCTTAGCTTTTCTTACATGGAAAAGATTTGCGCCTGACAAGTTGAATGTTCAGTTTAGAGAGTACCCAATTGATGAGTCTTTAATAAATGTGAAATCTACTTATGTGATGGTCGTATAATTAATTTTACCAAATGCAAAATCGACCCTTATGAATCCAATTGTAAGAGGGGAAACAAGAAAAGAAAAAAGGAAAAGAACAACAAAATTACGGCTTTACACTCTAACCCTGTCTGCTTAGGAGGAAAAAAAAAAAAAGTGAAATATAAAAATAAGATAAAAATAAAACACATCTGGTTTCTTTATAGTCCAACCTAATAAGGGATTGAAATTATTGAGTTCTTTTGCCAGTAGATGAGGTTCGAGCAGTCACAATCCAATTTCAGTCTTTGTAGATCTCGAGAGAGAAGATTGAATGATCTTAGATACTTGTCACACGTATCCCATTACATGATTCAGCTCACGAAGAATTAGATAATATTTATAATAAAAAAATATAAATTCAAAATCAAAATCTTTAATCACGAGTTATTATTCGACCACTCTTTAATTTGGAGACAAAATTAAAAGATATTCCCTTATTGAAGATGTGACCCCTTCTGAGTAAAAGAAGACAATCAAAGAAAGGAGGTGCCAATTTTGTCCTAACTCAACTTTTCAATTATACTTATAATGTTCCAAACTGAAGATAAACCAAGCAGAGATAGAGATGTTTCAGAAACTTGACCAAGAACCATTATATAAATTCGACCTAGAATTCATTTGGTTCGTCACTCAAAAGTGACAAGAAAGAGCTGTTCAGCAAGTGTCTATCATTGGAAAACCACGAAACTACATTTGACAAAGTTACGTTATGGTGAGAAATGTGCAAAGGCGCAGCCTTAATTTAAAGAAAAAATTAATATTTCTTTTTTTTTTATAAAAATAAAACTCTATTATATTCGACTTCTTATGTATAAATGTCCTTATAACTCAATGGGTACACCCGTTGACCATCATTCTACCTCCGTCACTTAAAGCTACTTGCACCATTACCAACCATAAGTATGCAATTAAAATATGATCTAATCAACAAAAATGTGTGCCAAAATCAAAAGCGGGTAGCATCAATTGGCTGGTCAAGAGGTGGACCACCTGCCCACCCAAAGGCACAGTTGTTGGATCAGAATTATTTTCTCTAGTCATCTTCCAGATTTTCAATTCATGATTTGGACTTGAGGTCCCGGGCTATGGGGAAACTCTTTTTCTATCTTGGTTTGATGTTGTACAGGAGTAAAATCGAGACCAATAACAGAAAAGAGAAGGGTGTGGGAGGTGATGGGACGAAAAATAGATCGACTCATAACCTCATTGAACAAGATTCAACAATTATAAATAAAATTTTACATGTTATGATAAAAGGATATGAACATTTTACAAATATTGTATCTAGCTCATAAAATTATAATGTTATGACAAAATTCTTACTAGTGAACATGATCTTAGAGCTCCGAGCACATGAGCTTTTAGGTCCTTTCAGAAGATGGCAATGACCGAAAATGAGAGTGTTGATAAAAAAATATGCGGCAATATTAAGAGGGATATGACTAGGAACTATGTAATCTTTAAAAAAACAAATAAAAAAAGGGAAACAGCCCAATATTAATAAGATCTCGTTTGAGATAATTTAGACATGTTAAAAAGTGATCGATTGAGGTCACTATTAGAAAGTACAACAGTATAAAAGTCATACATCATTAAAAGAGTAAAAAAAAGTTCAAACAAGATCTTGCTTGTATAAAACTTTTAAAAAAAGATGACTCTCAACATAAAACTTAAAAGAGAGTAGTCAACAAAAATGAAAGATGTTCTCACAAGTTTATAACCGACCCTACTTGATAAGACACTAGCTTGGTTTAATTTAGTTTGTTCTACACTCTTACCATTTGACACCAAAAAGGCTTTTTTTATTTTTATTTTTTAAAAAGGAGATCACTTGAGAACCATATAAAGATTTGCTGTAATCCCCTAATCGATTTTAAGACAAATTTTAGAGGTTCTTTCACAATTAATACTCTCCCCTTCTCTTATAAAAAAATCTTCAAACACCCCCGCCACATTAAAAAAAAAAATTAAAAAAGTAAATAATTTATAAAAAAAAAAAAAAAAAACAGTAAGTAGAAAAGTAGGAAACATCACATTACACGCAAGAAAATAAACAAATCAACACCAATTATTATCTACTTATCCTAAGGTAGTTTACAAGGATTTTATACAAGTTCATTTTCAACGAAAGTGACACCCAATTTCGCCACTTTATGACATTGTTATGAGCAAGTGAATAAAGAAAGCACACAATAAGTCTTCTTAGCGTGATTAATCTTTGTCCTTGTCCATTGCCACCATGTTCGCACGAATTTTATATAGCTCTCGTGAAATAATTATAAATTTCAAGGCCACCTGCATCATAGTCTATCTTAGCCTTCATATAATTGACAAAAATCATATAAACTAAGCCAAATATTTAGTTTCCGGTACGAGGGACGACAAAAACATAGACTAAACTAATCAAGATGAGGGTTCAATCAACCCCAAACCATGTGGTGTGATTAAGGGCATGTATTATAAAATTATTGAGACAAATATAAACCAATTCAATGAACTATTGACAATAACTTGCATGCATATACTATAATACAATGAACCAACTTCAACTATAGAATAAGAAAAAAGACATTATCTACAATTCAATAACGTTACATCACGTCTTCGAGAGAAACAGTTCAGCACAACATATTTGTACGTAAATCTTACGAGATTATACGAGTATTATGACACGCAGGAATTCAGTGACGTCGTTAGATCTCATGGTCTGTACAACACACTCAGACGGACAAACGAATGGCCGGCCGTTCACAATCGGGTTAATTTTATGCAAGTTTTCCTAGTTCCAGAACTACAAGAGAGCCTAGTCATTTCAGTCTGAGGGCCGTTCAGTAAGATGTCTCTTTCTTTATTTCATTATGGCCATACTTTTCTAACAAGTAAAACATGTTCATGTACATAAGCAAGCACATTTAACGCCCACGAAAACTTAAAACCGGCGACAAGAAGATAGCATATGAGCACAGAATAGCATAAATGAATGAAAGAAAATCAAGGAAATGTAACCCGAAGGGAAAAAAAAAAAAGGAAATGAGCTGCTGTCCCACAAGAAAACAAATCATTTGACTACTTAGAAGAGTAAGTTGGACAAGATGTGATGCAGAGAGACCTAAATGAGCTAACAACCACTTATCGACTGAATTATTCTGGCTTTCCAATTTGACACGACCAGTTCCTACCAAAGCATAATTATCGGCACAATGATACAACTAATTATAATTGTTCTCTTCAGAAGCATAGGCGCCAAATGAAATCTAAACAATTTTGCATCTCAACGAGCAAGCAGTCTGGGGTTACAATTCGTCAGAAAACCTTCATGTCATATTATAAGTTTATTAGGTTGACTTGCTGTGCAACACAAATTAAAGTGATGGAGCAACTTAAAAGATGAAATTTTTTTCGGGAACGCTGTGATGTTTGGTTTGTGATCATATAATAGAAAAGGGGATTCCTTATAAGGCTACTAATTATCTCAACTGCAGCTAAAAGAAAAAAAACTAAGTGTAGCTAACCACTAGTTCTACAGTCGCTTAAACAGCAACAGGAAAGATCATTTCATCTATATCAGGCAACATAACCACCCAGAATCAAATTATGTAAACTCTGAAGTCATACAAACAGAAGACACAAGAATCTTGCATCTTATATGACAAGGAAACCCAGTATAAACAGGTGAGTAGCTTAAAACGAGCCTGCAGGTCAAGGATCATAGAGATCACCACTAAAACCAAATGTTGTGGTAGAAACAGCCACAGCATCCAGATGATGGCATTTATAATTTTAAGCATTCTCTTCAATCAAGTCAAACAGTTATTCAGAGTATTTTATATCTATTTTGCAGTTGATATGAGATACAGATCACGACTATAGTGAGGGAAGAAAGTGGAGAGAAATAACTTGTTACCATTGATGGATCAAATACATAGCAGCATGGTGTCAAAAACATTAAGACTGCTCAAGTTCGCAGTTAAGATTCTGTTCATCAGAAGAACAACGTCTTCTAGTCTAGACTACACAGCAATAAGCAGAGAAGATACACAAGCAAGAAAAGTAACAGCAATTAACTGATGGAAGAGGCATAACCACTGCATTCAGAATTTATTAACCTGATATCAAATATAGAGTTAGTTAAACCTCTCTGACCAAGATGTGCATTCCTTGAAGCTGATATACTTGCTTAGTAAAGAAACGCTCGTCAACACCTCCAGGCTGAGGCTGACAAGAGCTCGCGACGCTGCCAGCATAGCACGAGCAATGCCTGGTGCTTCTCTACATGGAATCCTCGAACATGGGTTCTCTTCACCACGCATTCAGCCTGTGTTTCAGCAAAATTACTGAATGCCACTGGTGAGAAGCCAGCAGAGACAAAGAGATTCCTCCAAGGAGGCATTAGGTCGGGATAGTGGAGGCGCCCCAACACAATGCTTTCAATTTTTGGCTGGAAAAGGAACTTCTCAATCTTGTTAGCAGTGTCTGACAGCATATTAGCAGCATCAATAGAGTCCATGAGAACTTCAAAGTAATGGAGAGCATGAATTAGGTGATGGGAGAAGGGAAGCTCAACTCTTTCACACCCACGATCCAGTGATACAATAATTTTTGGTGACAGCTGCTTAATAAAACAGAGTAACGAGGGAAGCTTCGGCAGGTGATTTGAAATGGACCAAATTGGGAAGTTTACAGCTATTGCCTCATTCTCAGATGACCGCAAAGATGAAGCAGGGTACGACTTGGGGTCAAAATTATCAAAGTTCACCACCTCAAGCTCAAAGTTAATACCAACATCATTAGCAAATTGTGTCAAATTTTCATGCATGAGGCTAATTTCAATAGAATGGTGGTTTGAAGGAGATGAAAAGGCAGTAATTTTCAGAGAACTAGGTGGCCCCCTATTTCTCCTGGGGAGCTCTTGCATAAAAGAAGACCATTGAGCACCAAAACCAATATCAAAGTCGACAATATGAATGCGCTCGGCATCATCGAGGGCTTCAAGAAGAGCCTGATTTGAGGTAAAATTTGTAAATTGAATGAGTGGAGAAGCTTCAGAAAAGGCCTTATAAGCACTCATCTTGAACATTCCATCAAATGGAGAGGGAAACCTCTGCTGCATAGAGGCGGTCGTGTTGGGCAAAAGGAAGGCTTGTTGCAGAGCCTCCTTGAAGTAAAAAGCAGACCTTTGATAGGGCTTTACATTGGGAGAGAGCTGGTGATTGAGCCGCGCCAATATCCCTTGAGCCTGAGAGAAATTCCCGGCCAGAATTAACTCTGTGGCCTTAAATAGTTCCCCATACAAAACCTGCTGTTCCTGCTGCAGCTGCTGCTGGCGGAATGCCACCTGATCGCCACCACCACCTACCAATTCCTGCTTAGGAACCATCAACGGCTTCTGGTGGAGAGGATGAGAAGGAAGCAAATTCAGCTGTTGACCCAAACCCAGCTGAGGCTGCTGCATTTGGGGTAATTGTTGTTTCCTTAGCAACAACTCATGACTGGGATCCACAAACGGATCTTTCAGCATCTGAGAGTCTGCAGTCGGGTTCACAATTCCCGGATTGTGCCGCTTTGCTGGCGGCCGCTCTTGTTGAGTACCACACAACAATGGATTCAAAAAGTTCACACTGGCAGCACTCTGAACACGTTGCAGCTGATTAACCATCAACGGGGGATTCAAATTTTGGGGCTTTTGTTCTAAATTTGAAAACTGAAGCTGCTGTTGTTGGAACCCGAGCCCCGGAGGCAAAGACAAGAAGTTGTTAACTGAAGCAGAAAGATTCGGGTTTTGAAGGCTACCATTAATGCTATTATTTAATCCCAAAGAATTTGGAATTGAACCAAACTTTCCATTATTATCACTATTTAGAGAAACCCCAGAAGCAGATAGGCCTAACGCAGAAGAATTTAAGCTAGCTAATAACATATTATTATTATTACCACTAGCTGATGAACCACCTGTAGCTAAGGCCTCAAATCCAGAGCTTTGATCAATGGCTTCAAATCCCACATTGGCCTCAATATCATTTGGGTTCCCTCCTTGCAGCAACTGCTTCAACCCTAACGAACCGTCCTCGATATCGCCAGAAATCCACCGGAGAAGAGACTGGTCTTGTCCTGCAGATTCAGATAACAAGCCTTCCCAATCCTCCATTCCAAGATTGAATCTTTCTGCCCCACCATGACCCAACTCCACCCCAGCGGAAAATGGCTGCAGCTCCGCCGCCCATTCTTCCTTCCTCCCACCACCACCACCACCGTCACCGCCACCGCCGCCGACGGTGGTGGTGCTATGCTCATTCACAGAAATAGTCCCTTGCTGGGTGCTGCTTTCAGAACCCACCACTATGCTACCAGTATTACCACCACCACCACAACCACCGCTGTTGCCGAGAGAAGAAGAGAGGGTGGAGGTGGAAGTAGAAGGGCTGGGGCTTCTCCTTGTGGTGTCCAACATAGAGATGTGTTCATTTGTTGCAAAGCTTCCTTCTTTTTTCCCTTTTGCTTCTGTTGTTGAAGAAGATATTGAAGATGCAAAGCGAGTGACTCCAAGCACACTTTTTGTTTGCAAATTGTTACTGTAATGCATTCCTATCATCTAAAAAACCAACCCAAAAAAATTTTAAAAATTAAAATAAAAAAAAAACTAAGTAGAAAAAGATCAAACAATAACTAAAATGGGGTTGAGAAAAAACAAAGATTTATGGCTTACTTTTTGCTGCAAAATGGTGTTGTTGTAGACAACTTTGTTTAAGATCTGAAGAAGGGTATGGTTTATTTTGCTTCAATGGCTGCTGCTACAGTTGAAACCAAGACTCAAAGCCATGAAATCTCCAAAGAGATCCATTTTTAGGCTAAAAGACTCAAACTTGTTTTCTCTCCCACCAGTTTTTTCTCTTCCTTTTTTGCTCCATTTTTTCACTGTTTCAGCTCCATACCCCTCCTTTACTTCTCTCTCTCTCTCTCTCTCTCTCTCTCTCAAAATCTCTTTCTCTCTTGCTTTTCTTTCTTTGTCTAAGCTTGGCTAGGCTTGTTCATTTTGTGTGTATTGGTTTTAGGCTCTTTGTGTCATAGCAGAACTGTACAGCCTTCTGTGTTCTGCCATGGATGCGTGCATCATAAAAAAGGTAAATAAAGTGGCCCTCTCTCTCTCTTGTGTCCCTATCTGTACTGCTTTTCCTTTCTCTCTCACTCTTGGTATGTTTTACTATTTTCTTTTCCTTGATTATCAATTTATTTAGTCTAAGGATAAATTCGTGATTCGAATTTAATATATTTAAATATAACAAATTATTATTTCTTTGTCATAATAAGTTGTTTTTTTTTTTTCGGTTATAATAAGTTAGTATTTCATTATAACTAAAATTGTGATTTGAATATAACATTTTTTTTATCATAAGACTATCTTTATTAGAGGTAGCAAAATAAAAAATATACTAAATTTAAAAAATTTTAAAGACCTAAACATTATAATTAATTTAAATATATATAGAACCTACCATTTTTTATAACTTTTGAGGTAAAATGGGTTTCTAAATTATATTTGAGGTGCTAAATTTAAAGCCCCAAATATAATTTAGAGATCCATTTTACTTCAAAAGTTGTGAAAAGTGATGGGTTCTATGTATATTTAAATCAAAAATAATGTTTGAGTCTCTAAAAATTTCTAAATTTAGTATATTTTTTATTTTGCTACATCTGGTAAGGATAGCCTAATAAGTTCATGAAAATATAATTTTAACTCTCAATCATAATCAATGACAAATATAGTAGTGATCTAAGATTTATGTACAACGGGAATTAAAATTTTATAATTTAACTTTTTCTTTTGAATCTAAATCAATTTTTTAGCTTAAAATTATTTTAAAAATACACATATTTTTTACAAATTTCACCTCACCTATTTTTTAATGATATTACTCTTTGGGTCAATAAAGGCTATAGTTCCTATTAGCCCCTTATCTTAACATTGGTCTACCCTTGAACAAGTCGTTACATGATTATAACTGAAATTATAGTTTAAATTTAAAATTTTTAATTTTAATAAATTACTACTTAACCATTGTGCGTGTGAGGTTTTTTTTTTTTTTTTTGATCATGTGCGTGTGAGGTTGATTACCAATTCTTTTGCAGTTATGATCCTTGTCACCTCTTGTAGCGGTAGTAGCATACCATTGTGACCAGTGAGTAAACTGGTTTTTTCTTTCACTTATTATAGCAAAAATGGTTAAATGCTTTTTGGCAGTAGTGGTTAAGGTCTATTTAGGGGCAAACCATACACATGTTGGTATTTATTTAACCCCCCCTCTTTTGACCAAAAAAAAAAACCCCTCTTCTTTCTATCTTTTCTTTTCCTTCATTCTATAATAGAGGCAGATTCAGATATTTTTTTCAGTAAATATTAAAATATATAATTTTTTAACTATGTAATTTTTTCTCAATAGAAATTAATTAATTTTTTGAACCATAAATATTTAGAAATTTAATTTTCTTTTAAAAATACATAAAAATTTTAATGTTCTTCTAATTCATTAGAGAGTGCAGTCCCATTGGCTCTCAATTACATATGCCCTCGTTCGTTAGCTTTTAGTAGCCAATTTAACCATTTAAAGTTGGAAGGAAAAAGAGATTGACTTTTGTTGTGGTAGTGACTAAGCAAGAAATTGAGGTACATGACATGACCCTTCTTTTATCTTATCTTGTCTAGTAGTTTAATTGGGGTGCTGGCTCTTTAAATAGCAATGTATTTCAATTTGGATTTAGTCTAGGGATTAAACATGATATTATTCATCAAAGATTGAAAGAGGTATGAAACCAAAGTATGAATTATAGAGTTGCTTATGTTAAGATTGATGTGTTCTTGAATTCTTGTTTTATTTCAAATTGTTTATGGAATTAAAACTTTATTAGTGATGCAAATTTTGGACCTGTTGATATGATATGTAAATGATTCAGGTGGCTCAAGAATCTCTAGTAGAATTTGTGAGTTGTTCATGTATATAAGGTATATAAGATCTTACAAATAATTCAATTTTTTGTAAAATAGTGAAAATGAGTAAGCGTTGAGATCATTACAAACGATCATTTGGAGAATAAAATTAGGTCAAGAATTGTATAGAGAGAATGAGTTAATATGATTTGAAGGTATAAAGAACTTTTTTTGGAATTTTTCCTATACGACTAAGTGCATGTTACATGTAAGATAATATCCACGTTTAGCATATTTTGTAACAAGAGACAATTTTAGCGACCATGGACTTAAATTGATCAACTCAGTTGAGACAATAAATAAAACCACAGTAAGTTGTTTTAAATGCCTAGCCTGAATAGCATGGCTTTCTGATAGCATTATTACATGTCGTGCATTGTCTTCGACATTAGTAAAAGCCAAAGCTTTAAGGTAAATGTTTGTACTATCCCAAGAAAAAGTACCTGATAGTTATTTATTGTCACTTATGATTCTGTTATATTTCACAAGAGTAGATAATTTTTCTGCTATATTTCACATACGATATTCATATAGAGTGAATTTTATATATATATATATATATATATAAATGGTGAATTTATTTTTAAATATGTGGAGTTATATTCTCCGCTCAATTTAATTTTTTCAAAAAAAATATATGTATATGATAATTTTAAGATAAAAAATTAATTTAGTTTTTACTAATTTTATATATATATATATATAAAGATTAAATTGTATGACTTTAATTCTCATTAAATATAAGTTTAGGATATATTCCTATAGTGTAAAGTCTACCAATTTTTACAACTGTACAGTTCAACTAACGAAGTAAATATTTTTTCAGTGAATATATTGTTAGTTTAGCAGTTTTCTTGTAACATGAATATTATCCAAATGATTTTACATTTCGAGGCTTTACCACAAACTGACAATTTTGACATAATCAAGCAATCATGCAAATAATTAATGAAGTTTTAAGTTTTAGCTTTTGAGACAATCGTTCTACAAATTTTCAAGGTAAATGTCTCGATCGTTTCAATTCACAGGTTAGATTATGTTTATCCTTAAACTTTTTAGCCAATAATAACAATCAAACAAGTCCAACTATTCTAATCAATGTGATTATGTAATTTTCCTGTCTCAACTATTCCCTTGTTTTATGCAATCGGCCATTGATATTACTTGATGTTTCTTTGATTAGATGGAATTGATTGTCAGAAACAGCGTTAAAATCAATCTCAGACACATTTGTCAAAGCTTGCAAAAGATCATCAAGAGATGAACAAATGTGACAACTACCTATTGGATTCTAACTTCGAACAAGAGATGATGTCTGGTTTTGTATTTTATGATTTGGGTGAAAGTTTCTAGCATATCATGCTTATTATGCTAATAAACATAATTAATACTAAAAGGAGAAAATCCTTTTTTTTTCTTCATTGATTAAGATTATATTCCCACTTGTGATAGGGGGCCTACTGCATCATGGACATCAATTTTTGATAATTACCAAAATCTTACTCATGAAAGATAATAAGGTGATAAATAATGATTAGTTTTATATCACAAATATAGTCATGTCTAAAGAATTTGAATTCCAAAATTTTAATTATGGTGAATTGTGATAAAATTATAATTAAATAATAAAAATGTACATGGGCAAGGGTTGGAATGAAGGTGTTTGGGGTAGGGGATTAAGGTGGTGATGGGGGCAGGGGTGAGGAGTGATGGCGGTGATAGGTGGTCGCAAAGGGTGGATTGGGTCCAACAGGGGGTAAGAGGTATGGTGGGGTAGAGGTGTTGGATACAATGACCGAGGGTAAGGGGTTTAGGGTTGGGGAGAGTTGAAGGGTAGGTAGGGTTCGGGGTTTGGGTGCAACAAGAGGGGTAGAGGGTTGACCAAAAAATACAATATATTTTTAAAGAGTAATTAAGTTATTTAATAATTTATTTTATTAAATATTTAACAAGAGGTACTAATTTAGTTAAATTTTAAATATTATGAAAATTATTTAAATAATTATAAATAATATTTTTAAAAAAATATATCAATATTAAAGAATATTTGTACGATTGATCATGGTTGAAGTTCTCCATAAATTTTTGAGAAAAAGGGTAAATTTCATACTTAGCCCCTATTGTTTACATATTTTTTTAATATAGTCTTTATAATGGTCCCTTAATGTTATTCAAAATTATCCATATTTTTTAAATTTAGTCAATTTGATCTTTATTATTTTTTTAAAAATTCAATTTAGTCTCTATTGTTTCTTAAAAAATTTAATTCAATCCCTGCTCATAATTCATGTTTGGGAATTAAATTAAATTTTATGAAAAATAATAAAGACTAATTAGCTAAATTTGAATAATATAGATTATTTTAAATAACTTTTATAAATATTAAGGGTCATAATGAATTTTTTAAAATATTAAAAATTAATTTGAAAAAGGTGTAAATAATAGTAAGTAAGTGGAAAATTTACCCTTTTGAGAAATGCCCAAACAAATTAGAAAATCTCATCAAACCATGAGAAAGGGAGAAGAAAGACAATGACATGGTATGTGTGGTCTACAACTCAAGATGGAGCCTTGGGCTTATGAATCGCGCCATGTCAGTCACACTTTTACGCGCCTCATGCAAGCGTAGATCAACAGAAATTTTTTTACAGTAAAACACTACATAAGTTTCAGGGCTCGTATCCTTCTAATTGGTCAGTCTCCTTAACGAGCGACATGTAGCGCGTGGGTCCATGAATCGTCAAACTCTTTTCCCTGAGATTAAAACCTACAAAAATGGCGGCGAGGTTGCGGTTATCGAGAATCGATTTCACTGCTCTCTTTTTAACCTTTTTTAAAAGCTACGGGAAAGGTTAAGTGTCGTAAAAGCAGCAAAAGTACTGTGGTGAGAATTGAGGGGCTTATTCTTTTCGGATACTTGTGGTGAGAATTGAGGGGCTTATTCTTGACTTTTGGTCACCTCTTGTAAGTATGTGAGTCTCATATATATTGATTATTGTGGGGCTCCTTTTTTTTATTTTACGGGACCGAAGGTCGAATATTGGGTTTCGTTTATTTGTCATAAATATTTTTACAGATTTTATAATATTATAAAATTAATTAATTTTAAAATATTTTTTGTTTAATAATTGCAGTTATTTTTTTTTACTGTATTTAGTAATATCAAAAAATTAGTTTAATTGTAAAATATTTTTCAATTAATAATTACGATTAGTATAAAATTTTAAAAAATATTTTTATTTTTTTAGGAGAAGAAAATATTTTACAGAACTCACAGTATATCCAAATATCAGAAAATATTTTTCAGTATTCTATTTTTAAAAAAAATATTTTCTCCTAATAAGTTATTTTACGGTAAATAAACGGAACCCTATAAAATATTTTATTTTTTAAAAAATTATTTTTCACAAAAAATATTTTTCACATGTAAATTATTTTACGGCAAATAAATAAAGCCTTGGAAAGAAAAAAATTTCGAGACTTGAGAGTATAAAATACGACACTGCATTGTTTCATAATAATATAATATAATGAGGGAATTCTCACTCGTTGATATATACACATTTGATAAAATCTTTATATATTTTCTTTGGTCAATAGAAAATGTTGTTGTGTCTGGAAAAGTTAAAGGTTTTATATCCATTAGGTTTAAACTTAGGGGCTCTTTGGTCCACCGGATATTTAAGATTGCTAAAGCTTCGAGTCTAGTGGCCCTCACATGTTAGCAGGTCTGGACGCAAAAATTTGTCGTCTTTCTCTCTCTCTCTCTTTTAATTGTTTCGAGGAAAGCTTAAATTCCATACAACATATACATAACTAATAAGAATTAAATTTTTAACCTTTTGTATATAAATAAATAATTTACCACTGAGTCAAAGTTCTAGTAGCTCTTGTCATGTAATCTTTAAATTGTAATTTTTATTATAATAGTAATTAGTCATAGTCTCGTATATCAAGTTGTTCTCATTAAAACAATGAATTTTAATATATAAGTATTCAAACAACTACTTTTATTATTGTGTCAAGTTCTCTCCTAATTGAATGAGATGAATAATGAGAATGTTGCTCATATTGCACTAACTAATGAATGGTGTGCTTCCCCAACTATCGAAAACAGATTAAAGAAATGTTTCAGTTAAGGCATTTGAAGCAACAAGAAGAAATATGAAAGGAGTTATATTGTACGTTAGCTATATGATTAAATTTGTATAGATAGAAGAACATTGTTGCGCAGATATACATTCTTTTTACTAACTTAATTTGCAAGTGCTTCAGATCAAAGTATAAGTTATAATTTTGTCAGTAAGTTTTTGGTAAATTATCGAAATGGTCCCTTATTTTAGAAGTTTATGATATTTTGATCATTTATCTTTTAAACGCGATAATTTAGTCTTTTATCTTTAAATGATATAACGTTGTTAGTCCTTCTAACAAATTCCATCCAAAATTAAATGGGAATTGCACATGTGCGGCACGTGACCAACTTATTTCAAATTTTGAAGGGGCAAAATTGTCATTGCACTATAGTATTATCCATCAATGCTTCTACTCAACAAAAATTTTGGTAAGATAAAGGAAATATCAAGCTCGAAGAACCCTAAGTTAATTAGGTAAAATATTTTTTTTGTTTTTTTGTTTTTTGTTTTTATAAATTATTTAGGTAAAAGAGTTCCCACATAGAGAAATCTATTGTACAAATTACAAAGCTTGTTCGAGTAGATTAATGAGAGTGATATGCCCTCTTCAGGCTTATGCTTATCTTAGGTGAGATTATTCACCCAAATTTGAATCTCTCACTTAGGCTTTGTTTGGATTGAAGGGAATGGGGGAAAGGGAGATAAGGGGAGAGATTGGTTTGTTTTGGAAGTTTTCTAAGGGGACAGGAAGTGGAGGGGTCAAAGCAACCCTCCCAAGCTTATTTTTTCTTTTCCCCCTATTTGGGGTAAAATAGAGGGGATGGAGACTCTCACTTCTCTATAAAAGTCATTTTACACATAAAATTTATCCCTCTCTCTTATTTTCTTCTTAATCCAAATGAAACACACTCATAATATTTTATGATACTCTCCTTCCCTTAAATTATCTAATCCAAACATGATTTAATCATTTCATCTCCTCTCTTTTATGATACTCTCCTTTGTTAAACTTTCTCTCCTCAATCCAAACACACTGTTAGTGTTGCGAGAGTATTGAGGTCTATTTACCTACCTTATTGGCTTGAAATGCTTTTCTATTCACCTACCTGTTTCCAAAGGACATTTAGAACTTTAGCATCATAATTGAAAATGATGCAAAAGTAATTAAGAAAACAATTTCCTCATTAGGGCTTCCAACTAAATAGAAATTGAATCCCATTTTTAGGGACATTTCAAAGATTACTACTGAAATCAATTGTGTCTTGTTCCAATGTGTTTGTAGAACTACTAATTTTCCATACGGTTAGCTTGCTAGGTCGATGACTAGAGGTCAACTTCCTTGAAATTGGTTAAGGAATATCCCGTTGACCTACCTGACCGTCTTTCTTTGACATATATCTTGTTGAAAGTACTCCTAATCCCATTGATAATGGGTGGACCCACATAATTCAATGGATGGAGATAATTACTGAGTCACATCACATAATTTCGACAATAATAAAAACTACAAAAAAGACAACAGTGATATTTCTGAAAATTAAAGGACGGTTTTAATAGTTCATATATACAATAATGCAAACTGTAGTTTCGTTTATGCAATGGAACTTCATTTGACAAAAGGAAAAGAAATAGGCCCTCCTCTCCTTATTTGTGCTAAAATTTGAGTTAGACTATTGATCTCAAGCTAAGAAACTGCGACTTGATATGCCCCCAAAACTATAAACTACATTTACGGTATATGCTTTATGAGTTATGACTTATGAGTACTGATTACAGAGTTAGTACAATGGCTTTTTGATACGGCGGACATTTGAGTTTAAGGCTCACACAACGAACACCGTGTTGTCTGAACATTGTCCCCTTACTTTTTTTTTTCTTTTTTTTCCTTTTGGCCAAACCCGAAATCAATTAGTTCAACTAATATTAGAATATACATTTATCTCACATATGAAAATGAAAAGCTCAATTATTTATATTAAATAATGTTTTCAGAAAAGAAAAAAATTATGTAATTATTTTAAACAAAAGTGATGAGGTAGAAGTCAAACGTTTAGTTTTTGCATTGAATGACTTAATGAGCTCCACTTGCCATCCTATTTATCTTTTTTTCTCCAATAGTTGAATCATGATTGGACAAGCACCATATTATATGAGATCTCACAATTTCTCCATTCAAATTAATCTGATTTGCTTCTAAATTTTTTTGTTATATTAAGTGTCCACTTCATATAAAAACTGAAATTATACGAAAGGAGTTTATTCTTTTTATTTGTTATATTTAACACGTCTTTTTACGCATAAGCTAAATAGTTTTATTTTGATTGGGCCATATAAGTGGATGCAATTTTATAAATGGGTGACAATGACTTTTGAACCTAAAATTTTTTGATACATAAGTTTTAATAACATATTAAGTTACTACCTTATTAAAAAATTTAAATATTAAAAAAAAGTTTATTGCATTTATTTATTATGTTTAGCAGAAACTAATTAGATACATTATTGTACCTTATATATATATATATATATTAAAAAGTGCTAAATAATTGAACATGTTATATCTCCATAAAAGAGGGGTGAAGAAAAGAAAAAAAAAAAAAAACATAAGTAGTTCTTTATGATGTCTAACGAAAATGTTTTAGATAGCAATCACCGAGTAACGTCATCAACTAATAATATATTAACAAGATTGTAATATTTATATGTTTGTTTATGACATTCACACGACTCTGTTTCATAATTAGCCAAATGCAAAGTATCATAACGAGGCACTTCCTGTGAATTATATAATTCTTTTGTGATAATTGATGGATAACGTTTATGGAAATGTCCTTTAAATTCACATTAAAAATATTAAATTTTGAGACATATAACTTCTCGTAGAAGAGGTACAGTTATGTTAGTTAAATATAGGATCTATCAAAATTAATCCCAAAAAATTAACTTTTTAATTGATAAACCCGAAACTTTACACTACAAGTAATCCATCACTTTTAGATTATATTATTAAGTTACTAAAGGTTGTTGGCAGTTAATAAAATTTTTCCATTGTATAATATAACTTTGTTATTGATAGATTATATTGATTGCTGACATTTTGTTAAATAAGTTGGCCAACGGAAATGCTTGCGCATGCGACGACATTGTTGGGACATGCAAGTCCACGTATAGTCGCCAAAGACAACTTATAGAATTGACTAAACTATAACACTCGTTAATATATCCACTAAGACAGTAATGATTGGATTTCAACACGGTTTGGAATTTTTATTTTTCCAGTTTTTTAGTTGATTAAAAAAAAGGCACCCAGAAAGAAAGGAAAAAAAAAAAAAAACACAATTCACATTGGTTTTTGTTGTTAATTATTTAGTCCATATATAACAGATTAACGAGCTGCTAATAAACTCTTGAAAATTATTATAACAAATTGTTAATGTTAAGATAACTAAGGTTCTAACATAAAACTAATTAGTATTAAGTGGAGTAGTCTATAATCTTATTAAGTGGTCTAAGAGTTTCTAATTTTTTGATACGAGACAAGTGTTATATTCTAACACTCCCCCTCACGTGTGACTTGATTTGAGAGAAGTCACACGTGAAAAATTAAACACGAAAGATTGAACACTGGTGGACTTGATTTGAGATGGGTTGCACGCAGATGAATATGACTAGGCTAAAGGCTCAGATCTGATATCATGTTAAGAATCTGAAGTTTCATCCTAAAATCAATTGGTAGTAAGTGGAGTACGTCAGGATCTTATAAGGTGATTTTAAAGTTTCTTATTTTCTAATATGAGACAAGTGTTATATTCTAACAGTTGAAAGTAACTTATGATTAATGCTGCAAAATTTAACTTGCTGAGATTTCAAATAATAAATTTTTGTTGTTTAAATATGTCCCAATTTGGGGATTGCTTTAGGAAATTAGTAGGATGAAAAAGCGCCAACTATAACTTCGTTAATTGTTTTTCTCGTGATGCCGAGTAACTCATCTTAGATAAAATCACATTATATTCATTCTAATACTATAAATTATGTGGTATAGTAAAGTGTCCCAACGTATATTTTAGATCGATTAATAATAGTTTAAACTTAAATTTTTTTAACAGAATAAGTCACTACGTTCCCGACCATTTCACTCAATCTTTCGACCCAACATGGTTAATTACACTACCATATTTTCTGCAACAGATGAGCTAATTTACTTGTGCATGGATCTAAATGATCACCAGTCACATTCCGTTTATGGTGGGACAGAAAATCTCATGTCGATCACTTGAATTTATTAGGCATGCACGCGTATGAGAAGAGTGATAGATCTAAAACACATCATGCACACTTGCAACTTGAAAAACTTACTTCACTTGTTTGTACACTTTACAGCTGATTCTGAGCTTTGGCATGATCATACAGCTTCAGATATTTTTGCTGTCATTCTTCTATAAAATTATAGTTATCAAAATATTGATTTGATAGTTTTATCTCATCAGATTAGATAAAAGATGTTTGGGGGCATTATGGAAGAAAATAACATTATCTCATAGGAAATTCACTAACATTTTCTCAAAATATCCATGGGGTTTCAGTGGGAATGATAGAAGAGAGGATAATAAAGGGCAACTACTTGCATAAAATTCTCACTACGTAGGATAGATTAAGGAATTTTTATTAATGAAGACTAAAACACATAATTCTTTTAATTATATAACTATATTTTTTTTAGTGGAGGTTAATTAATTTTTTTAACTAAAAATACATAAATATTTAGTTTTTCTTTTGAAAAATACATAAAATTTCTAATGTTTTTATGGATTAGTACGGATTACAGACCCCACTAACTCCCAAGTGCATCCGCCTCTATCACTACGTGAAAGGTGAGGGAAAGTCTCGAACCCATTTTTATCTATTGCACCATGTCTTATTTTATATATTTACGTAACATGTTTTTTACGTAAAAATATCTATTTGGACACGGTAATGATAATAATTACCTTGTTAGATTGGATAACAAGTACTAGTATCGATTCATTTAAACAAGGTTTTTTCAGGGCTATTTATACTAAGTTCAAATCCTTCAATCAAGCTCTCTTATTTTTATTTTCGGGTATACAATCCTCATCTGACAAAGCTTTACAATGATCTTGATCTATTTCTTGGACGGCATTTTGTATAGTATTGATGTTGATGATACACAAACTATTTTCTTATTTTAACTCAATAAAAAAGTAAAAAGTTTCATTCTGGACAATAGTCTGATTAATGAATGACTAGACATGCTTTGTCTTAAAGCTATCAAGGCCGCAATATATTTTGACTGCCATTGTTGCCAGCTCTACAAGACCGCAAATTGCATGAACAACACCGCGCCGCGAATTCATTAGCCTCCACATTGTGAGGCTTGGTGGTCTATAATAAAGCCATAGATTGCCAATAGACAAATGTCAATTAATTTCAGCTCTCTCTATTTGACTAATTTGAATCCTATCTTTTCTAAGTTGTGTTATATCTCTTGAAGTTTGACACTCTTAATATAAGCCAAAATGGATTATCGCATGAAGTTTTTTGCTCTAAAGCACAACAAAGCAAGCACAAGATTCCTAGGGTTAACTGCACTAAGAAGTTTCAGACTCTAACAAAAAAAGCTTGAGTCTTCCTCTCAAATACTAAACTCGCTGGCTTAAAATCAAAACTCCCTGTTTGATTGAACGTCACGCTCTGAAACCTCAAGAATTAGTTAGTATTCAATTTTCGAAAAAAGAAAACATAACATTTTCGGAAGTTCTCCATCATTCTTTTGTATTTGAAAGTAACCTTAACAATTTTTATAGAAGCTATGAAATTTCAATAATCTAGCCAATCATATCTTGAAGGAGTCAATCTAAACGAACTTTAGACCTTTATCTTTTAAAGAACTTAAGAAAGGAACAATAATAGAGACATCAAGGGCCTAGGGGGTGCATTGACCAAAAGAAGGCCTTCTCTTGTCTATTCATTAGGGCAGAGAAATTTTTGGGAATTTGTGTGGAGGAAAGATAGGGGACATGCTTAGGTCTAGTACGAGTTATTTAAAAAACCATGATTTCGACATTTCATATGGTTTGGATAAATATATCCCAGCTCCATGTGATGGCTAACAAGACCTCTCCCACTATATGAAGTAGGAACTCGGAAAGTGGACCAACTCATCTGCTTTTGATCCCATTACAAGAACGAGTTATTAACCTTACGTTAAGTGAAATGATCAAATAGTAATTTATTATACTCAAAAATTTTTAAGTCAAACTTTTATCTTTCTTTCACAAATGTTGTTGGGTCATTGACATATCCTATAGAAGAATCGAATCAATACCGAAAGAGAGACAAAGAGAAATTATGATATGGAGGTACGGGATAAGTATTTGGATTAATGTAATCTTACTTAGAACCGGTTCCTCATCACCAAAAAAATGAAACCGTTTTAAGTCTTCATGATTGCATTTTTCTCAGCATTGTGCATATTTGGGTCCTAATTAAGGGAGCGAATGGGATTAGATAACCCAGTAGTCTTAGGTGTAAATGATAGATACTAAGAACTATACGTATCGACTCATGTAATATTATATTAAAGCATTTATAGAAAATCATAGAACGCCAAAAGCCTATAGCAACAGTTTCACTTTCTCTACATTTAAATGACTTTTGACTCCAATTTTGGTATATTGATGAGAATAATAATCTAAAGTAGGATTCTTCTTAGCTCATTACTTACAATATTTATTTAATGTTAGTCCCAATGGGTGGAAACATGTGCTTTCCTCTCCTCACAAGACAACCCCAACCAATGTGGACGCAAATATTATTGCTTCACAATGCGAAATTGAGGGGGGAATGGAAAAAAGGTAACCGGAGACAACTAAGAAAAGCAACACTTAACCTTCGTAAGAAGTAATGAGAAACATTTCCGAGCATAATTACTCTCTTTTGAGGACGAAAACCTTATTTGTTCGTTTATGTGAGAAAGTATTATGTATAGAATTGCTAGCTGAACTTAATGGCACTCACAGTGCTAATAAAGTCTACATTATGTGAATTCCACTAGCGTAAAGAATCGTTTGGATTCGATCAGTTAAACTCAAAAATTTTCCTTCTCTGCTTTATGATTCATTCTTATCAATTCAATTTAAGTGTATAAATTAAGAAGCTTATTCAAAGGCAATTAATAGAAAAATGAAAGGTTTGGAGTCCTCCAATTAGTATTGGAAATTAAAAATTAAGTAGAAGAATGAAGGAAACAAGAGGATTTAATGAGATTTACACCATTATAAAGATTTATCACCGTTTGATGAAATAATTAACTGTTTAAATTTTTTTATAATTTTATAACGTTGTAACATTATGTAAAAATTCATGTTCGGGTCTAAATGCTCGGGCGGGGCTAACAAATTTTTGCTCAAATGAATAAAAGGGTTAATTATAATGCCCGTTGACTAATTTCAGAGAAGAATAGCATGCCTACCTACTAGAGACTAGACAAACTTGGATATAAGCAACATTATATTCAACCTCATCAAAACATGCTTAGCCACCAATGGTGGTGTCACAACATTGCTTTGGGGCTTCTGTGGTCTTTTCTACAAATAATGCAATTTTAATATATGGCTACAAATATGATCAAATCCTAATCATAGAAGTGGAACGATAATGACCCTCAATTCAAGTGGAAACCTCGACCAAAAAAAAAAAAAAAAAAATTCAAGTGGAAATAGAAAAGCCAAGCCTCTCTATTCTCTTTTTCTTCTAGTTTCTTCTTCTTCTTTTTTTAATTTTTTCATTTTGATGACGAAAATTTTACTTTAGGTAAGATTACGGTGAATCCACCTAATGTCATAAACTCCATAGTGCAGTAACGCAACTAACACATGTTTCAAGCCAATAAAAAATGAAGTAATATTTGTAACGGAATGACCAAACATTTATTTATTTATTTTATTTTAAAACTGAGATTTGGGTTAGACTAAGCATATATGATTCATGATGCTATGCAGGCCCAAAAATTTACAAAGACCACCTACTCAATTACCATAGTCCTTTCATTCACTTGCCCTTCAAAACCTAAAATTTCTCCTAAGAATTATGTACGATTATCATATTGTCCTTTAAAAATATTACACATTAGTTTATAATCAATTTATGACGAAAAGGGACTTGAAGAATCTCATTTTAGAAATAGTCTAGTTTCACAAATGCCCACATATCATAAACTTTATTATAGATATAAACTTGAACTAAAAATATATTCTGGAATCGTCTTTAAGATACTATGTAAAAAAAATAGACGAGCATTGTCTTTTCTTTTGAAAAATATTCCCGAAAATTATTTTCTAGAATCGTTTTTAAGATGTCAAGTTATAAAAATGAATGATCTTCCTCATTTCTTTTGAGAAATATTTCCGAAAGTTTAGCAAAATATTGTGCACAATGAACCAT
Source organism: Ehretia macrophylla (assembly GCA_037974665.1). NCBI lineage: Eukaryota > Viridiplantae > Streptophyta > Magnoliopsida > Boraginales > Ehretiaceae > Ehretia > Ehretia macrophylla. The sequence goes on along the minus strand of CM075773.1, from coordinate 35,834,706 downwards.
AAAATAAAGAGGAGGAAAAATTCTATTATAATTTTGTTCTCAACACAATCTCGCGAAGTAATTAGATAATAAATTCGACAAGTAATGAGCAACCTGTTTTTCCCTCTCGTTCTCATGTATTCTAGTTTCGTCCACCCAAAAAAACTTCAATGTTTTTTCGTCCTCTTTTTGTTTGTTGTGCCTTCGAGCAATTGGGCCTTCCGGCATTTTGTCTTAAATGAATTTTTTTATTGTCTTCAATAATAATGACATGCCAACACGTCGAAGAGGTGGCAATAACAAGATGACGGTCGTGATGTATATATTTCTTGATTAAAGTTGCATTGGGCCCAACATTGTCTGAGCTCAATACAGCCCAATATCAATCACGTATTTGTGGGCTAATTTTGTTTACTGGACTAATTTTATGCGACACGAACCACTAGTGAAGCCCAACACACATATACTTCCCAACTCCCAACAGATGCCTGAAAAGTACTGTCGATAATAAAGGCAACCGAAAGGGTATACCATAGCCTTACGTGAGATGCTTATAGAAAAGCTTTTGAATTGAATGCGATATGATCATTTTATGTTTACACTTCATTTGTGTTGGGATTTTATCTTTTCTGTAATAAATTTTAGACGCATTATTAGATATCACTCTATTTTTATTACTTAATTATTAAATCTCTCTCTTATTTCTTGTCTCTAAGGGACTGTCTAGCGGTAAGGAACGAGTGTCGAATGTGATGTGCTCCTGGGTTCGATTCACGCAAACTGCACTGGATTTCTTTGATTAAACTGGTGCATGTATTAGAACTTACCGCTATACCCGGGAATTTATTTGGGGGTGGTCGGGCACCGCCAAATAGGTTTTCACATCATCAAAAAAAAAAATTATTATTATTATTATTATTTCTTACTTGTATGTTTAGTGAACACGCTAAAATAATAAATTTTTTTAATTTTTTTAACATGTTAACTAAGTATAGATATAAAAACTGATAAATGTGTGATTAAAATAAGTGATATATACCAATAAGCTTTTGGTTTCCTCGCTACAAGTACGAACAGTTGCGGGATTGTGATTTAAGATGTGTACCAATATTTCAAGTTGGACAGAGATTTTAAATCTACTTATTAAAAACAACATGAAAGTCAAAACAAATTTAAATGCAATTCTTCTTTGCAATATTTGCTCACTAGTTGTGTACTTGTATTTGTCGAACATATTTGGGCGAATTTAGAATTTTTGTTTAATGTGATTAAAATGTAAAATTCAAGACTCATATAAATAGTTTTTCAGTAGGAATAAATCAATTTTTATATTAAAAATACCTTAAAAACGCACATATAGTTAAAATAATTTGAAGTCATACAAGCTCTAGTTACGACTTTACCCTTAAATACATTTGTATCTGTTGATATGAGTTTAAAAATATCAAATCAATCACTGATAATTATTGAACTTTATACATCCATCAATATTTGCAAATAATTAAATCGTATAAAAAATTATAAAATTTTAATAATAATTTTTTTTTTCTTTTTTGTTGATGAAGGAGCAAGATAGTCCTACGGGTTAAATCACCCTTCTTGTTCCTCTCAAACAACATTTTTAATTTTTTATTTTGCTAAAAGCAAGATGTGAATTCACTCAAAGTAACTCAAATAAAAAAGTACAATATTGCATTCTCCTCAGGAAAAGCTATCTAAATTTTTTTTCATCTAAGTTTCAAACTCTACAAATAACTTGATTCAAAAGGTTTTTCCTAATGTTCTTTACAAAAGCAAGCTTAACTTTTACATCAAAAATAATATTTTCTAAGATCTTTGTTCTTCAGCATAAGCTTCATTTCTGTAAAGTTTTCTGTTGTGTTCTTTCCAAAGATGGTAGATGTGTGCCCCCGGGAAAAGTTTTGCAACCGTGGCTTGAAATGAGGAGTGATTAGTGTTAGAGATATACCAGTCCTCAACTTGGTTCCAACTTTGAAGGTTTTTAGGACTATGAATCAGCTTCCACTCTCTTTTCCATAATCTGTTTGTGAAGGAGCACAAAAAGAAGGCGTGAATTTTGTCTTCAATGGTGGTTCTGCAGAACATGCACATTGGATCTGAAAGTTCTTGGCTCTTTAATCAATTTGATATTTAAACAAATTAGCTAAGTAAACTCGCAAGTAAGTAGAATTGTTGCAACAAAACTAAGAACACATAAATTTTAACGTAGTTCAACCAACTTGGTTTACGTCCACGCGGCCATCCTTTAGCCAACAAACCAATCCACTAAGTTTCAAGAAATTACAGACACCAATTGAAACTTACACAATTAAGGACTCCCTCTTAACCCTTGCCGCCTAAGTGTAAGACTCCCTTAGTAGATTTTATAGTTTAGTGAGTTCCCATCAACTTACAAAGTTCTTTCCCGAGAATACACCTTCTTCTCCTGAAGAATGAATACAAAAAGATACATAAAAAGAGTCTTAAAACTTTAGATGGATTGGTCAATACATTTAACTAAAAAATAGACTGTGTTGCAACACTAACTAAAATATCAGTATACTCTGTTACACAATATGTTGCAACACGACCTGACACAGACAGCCTATATCTAACTCACGATTCTACTGCTTCTTTTTCTGCTCACTATCCTAGGTACTTTAACTGGGAATCGTCACGCCTATTTGAAGGATTTGCTGATGATGTTCAGTACAATAAGAAGAGTCTTCAAGATAATCCAATTTAACTCAAGAGTTCTTGATAATCTTGACTTCTATCACATTATCACCTTATCTCCAAGATATCTTTACAATAACGTAGACTCTTTAAGAATACTTCTAGCATTAAAACTCTTCTGAACGTGAATCATTCCTGATCATGACTTCTTCAAAGATTCCTACAAGCTTAAACTACTACACGCAATACCCATAATTTTTGATAAAACATAGCCAATAAAATAATAAAAAACTTTGGTTAAAAACAAATCTTAACAGGATCAATAGACATTCCCTAAGAGATTAGCCTGTTTTTCAAAGGAAGTCTATTCCTCCAAAACAACCAGGTGCGGAAAGCTTGTTTCACGATAGACTTTTTGAACCACATAATATGCAACCTATTTGTAATTGGGTGTTTGATACGCAGGAGCTCCCTGGTTGCTTTCGTCAAAAAATTACCACAAAGAGAATTAATCCAACAAGCTTTATCCATTATGTTAGGCTCCGGGGTCATTGAGCCCAAATGCAGTTTGATGAAAACGTGTTAAGTGATCATCTCATTTAAAATGTTAATAATTAATTCTGACACTATGTTAAGTGACCAACTCATTTAAAAATTTAAGTTATTAAAGAAGTATTTATGATATTATTTATTATATTTAACAAAACGAACATAGGGTTATCTGATCAAACTCAATCACCATAAAAAATGAAATTAACCACTTTGTGTTGAAGCCATACCCCGACGCTACAATGTAATTAGCCTCAAATAGGTCCTCAAGGATATCCAACGGATGCCACTGGTCCTTCCAAAAACAAATTGACCTACCATTGCCAATCTTGTAAATTATGAACTGTTTACATTGTGGTCTTAGTTTGGTGGAGGGAAAATGGTAGCAATGGTTCCCATTGTTTCATTTTTATTCAAAATAGTTCTCATTGTTTAAAAGGATTCAAATTAGTCCTTATTATTTCATAAAAGTTAAAATCAATCCTCATTGTTTTCATAAAAGTTCAAATTAATCTCCAATGTTTAAAAAAGATTCAGTTTAATCTTCATTATTTCAAAAGGTTCAAAAAAGTCCTCAATATTTTCTAAAAGATTCAGTTTAGTCCCTAATATTTCTCAAAATATTCAAAAAGGTCCCCCAATGTTTTCCAAAAAACTCAAACTGATCCTCACTGTCAAAACAACCATTAACTTTGATAAAATAATAGCCACGTGCGTGTCACGTGACTAGTTTTTTAAGGACAATTTAGGTAAAAGAATTTTTTTTTAAAATTTGAATCATGTGACCATTACAAATTAAGAATTCTTATTGAAATTTCGATTCTAATGGACCAAATTTTATCAAATTTGGACAAAAATTAAAGTAGTTATGATTTTTTAAAGATTATGCATAATCTGTATTTTTTTTTTTGCATGGCATGAGGAAGAAGATAACCCATACAACGTTATTTTGCATATTAGCAGCGAACCAATTAAATTATGCCACGTTTCAGACTGTATTATGAAAAAGAGTCTGTCAAAGTTAATTGTTACTTTGACGATGAGGACTAGTTTAAGTCTTTTGAAAAGTATTGATGACCTTTTTGAACCTTTTGAAACAATGAGGGGCTAACCGAATTTTTTAAGAAATATTAGTTACCTTTTTGAACCTTTTAAAAAATATTGAGGACTTTTTTAAACTTTTTAAAATAATAAAGACTAAACTAAATCTTTTAAAAAATATTAAAGACCTTTTTTAATATTTTAAAATAATAAAGACTAAACTAAATTTTTTAAAAACAATAAAGACTATTCATGCTATTCTCTTTTTGGTGGACGATTTTAACATATCTAGGTCCCCATTGGACAATTTGACCACAAAACCAATCCTCAAAGTCAACGGCCCAAATGCTCACACGTACAAGCGACTACACCCAAGTTTATCCAAGTTGGATGGTGCATTAAAATAATCAATTTAATAGTATTTTTCAATATTACACAGATTAAATACAAAGCAAAAGCTAAAGCAATGTCTTATCATTCATTCAATCGATCCAACACCATCTAACCAAACACTTCTTTACCATTCCTCTCTTTTCTTCATTTCACAGGACAAAAAAAGGTCTCTTCTTTACTCTTTATCTTAATATTTTCTAAGTTCGATTAATTTTTTTTTGCATATTTATTTTTGTCATAGTTATTCAAGATTATTGCTTTATCTATGTATTTTTACGTCTTTATGCTTGTTTGGTTGTTTTAATTTCAGTAAAATTTAATTGGGTTTGTCTTAAAAATTAAATAAAAATAAAAATTTGAGGTTCTTGTTTGACTTTATAATTTATATATGTGTATGCTTAGATGATATTCTTGAAATCCCAGAAGGCTTTTTGTTTTTTTAGCTTTGTTGGATGATGTTTCTGCTGGGGGGAACCTTAGAGCTTATGTTCTTTTATATATATTTATAGTCTGATCTTTATCCGAATTCTCGAATAGCAAGAGTTTCGTGTACTAATTTTTGTTTTATATGTGGTAAAGGTTATGTACTTTTTTGTCTCTATATATATATGTATGTATGTATATATGTATATATAGTAGCTAGGCGAATGAAATTTTTTCTATGCACAAGCTTTTGAGTTTTGAGAATATATATGGTTCTCGTGTAGTGAGTTGACTTTTGTTATATATTTATGTGTGTGTTGTTTTTTTTTGTTTTTGTTTTTTGTTTTGTTGAAAGATTATTGATTTGGTGCTCTATTGGTTTTTTGGAATAATACCAGGAATATAACTCATTTATGGGGTTGTGATTGTTTAGGTGTTATGGCAAAGAGTTTATTCAAGCAAGAGCATGATTTTGGTTAGTGCTTTGAGTTTACATATACAATTGAATGCTTTCTGCTGGCTATTTTGTCTTTTAAAGTGAAGTGTTTGTATTGTAAATTTATATATATGTGATATCAGTATGTGTTTTATGTGATGTTCAGAGAAGAGGCGTGCTGAGGCTGCTAGGATTAGGGAGAAATATCCGGATAGAATTCCGGTAAGTGTCGAATCTTTTTACTGAATTTCAGTTCCATATCGAGGAATCATTCTGTAGTTTAGTAATTAGAATGCCTTCTGAATTGTATTACTTATCTTTAATTGTTATAGACGTAATTTACTAAAAAGGATGATACTTATTTGTTACTTTCTATGCGCATTTGATACTCTAATGAAGTTTTAAAGTGAATAACATGCGTGATATTGGACAAATTTGGAAATTCTAAATTTTAAGTGATTTTTATGGCATTAACTTTTTAAGTTTGTTATTTTATGGGGTGTTCAAATTTTTTATAAATGCTTTCGTTAATTACCTTTTTAAACAAAGGCATGAAGATTTATGTAAATTACCATTGTCATATTGACTATCTTATTGGAAAAAGTATATGACCATATGTTTAAGTGACGAATTCAATCCTTGCCCCAGTGTCCCCTCTGCTTTCAGAATGTGCGAATTTTGGGAGGTTCTTTTCTTTATAATCAGAGAAGAATGAAATCCTTGTTTCTTCCTTGATCATAGGCTCAAACTTCTTTTTATTTTGCAATTTGCAGTAATAATCAATGAAGAATGTGAAACCTTTGACTTGTGACTCTCGGAAATATCTTTAGTGAATTGAGATTCTTTGGTTTAGGTTTTTAGGTTGTTAGTGGATTGATGTTTGTCATAGTCCCAATTATGCTCTTGTCAGTGTCATTGTTCCTAGTTCTGCAGGTCTTTGAAATATTTTTGCAGTAGCTAGCATTTTTAGCTTGCCATGCACTTGTGAGATTATGGGGCACATGCACTTGCATAGCTTATGAGGAAATAGAAGTTTGAATGTGAATGAAAAAGAAAGAGAATTGCAGTTTAACCTGTGTCATCTAAGTAGCCCCTGAAACTTCCACATCTCATTTTTCCTTCTTTTTTTTAATTCTCTTGCAAATTTTAACAGCGTTATTGAACTTTGACATTTGATTAACTTGCTATTTGAGTGGAAATTGGTTAATGATGTTTAGTGATATATGATATGAATCATTCTAACATGTTATAATGTATATCTTTCGAAGGTTTCAATGCCCTAGTACTCTATTTGCTTTTCATAATAATGTTACAACTTTCAATATCCTGCCTGATCCACCATCTAATCTGTTTTTTAGGTGATTGTAGAGAAGGCCGAGAAAAGTGACATTCCAAATATTGATAAGAAAAAGTAAGCATGGTTCGGGATTTCTGTTTTTTCTTCTGCATGAACTTCCTTTTTTCATATGATATAGCTTTTTTTGCTTGATTCCTGTGAATTTTTTCAGTTGATCTCATGTATTCTCTAAATTCACATTTTAGTAGTTTTGCTCACTTAACCCAAAAAAGAAAAGAAATAATGTTCTTTCTTTTTTGTCAATCTGCCCTGTGCTTTATGGTTGACTTTGTTTAGCAAGGAAGAAGTAATATTTTTATATCTTGAAAAGCATACCTGTGTCCATTATCAGATAAAGAACTGCTGTGTAAGACTAATATCGCCAATAACTCCTCAACTGAGAATTTTGTTTGTACATCCCCTGTTTTTCTCGTTGCCATATAATTCAAAACTTTCACTAGTAATCCAGCTCCTGAGTCAGTGTTGTTTACATCGTCGGATCTTTAATTTATTATTTCCTTGTTCAAGTGATTTGCCTTTTTTAATCAAAAAAATATATGATCCTCTCCTATAAAAGAAAATAATATATTACACCCCTGCATTATCTGATAAGTACACGTAATTGGTGTCAGATATGATCGTGCCAAATGAATCCCGTCTGTGTTGAACTGTTGTATTTTTTTCCCATGATCATATGCATGTATGTGATGTTTTTCTGATTTTGATATGCAGTTTATTTTAACTTTTCTCTTCGTACGATGACGATGTCTTGATAGGATGTTTTCCCTATCTAATTGATATTGCATGCACATGTGATGTTGGAACTCCAAAGTTTCTGGTTATGGCATCTATTTATATAATCAGAATAAGATATGTGGCAGAAAATTATGGTCATTGGTTTGTCTAATTTTCATTTTTCTCTGATCTGTCTCCGGCCTTTCTATTTAATAAGAATTTATTTGATATATCACGTTACGAGATTGTGAAATTGTTTGCAATTCTGATTGATAAAATGGTAGGTATCTTGGCCCAGCTGACTTGACGGTTGGCCAATTTGTGTATGTGATCCGGAAGAGGATCAAACTGAGTGCAGAGAAAGCAATTTTCATTTTTGTTGACAATGTGTTACCACCAACAGGTGAGAGTTAGTGCTTTGAAGTTACCTTTATAGTTTATTGGCATAGCTTAGACCTATAGTTTCTCTTCTCGTTTAAAGCTCCTTGAATCGATCCTGATGACAGCTATTTACATTTTGCAGGGGCAATAATGTCTGCCATATATGACGAGAAGAAGGATGAAGATGGTTTCTTGTACGTTACCTATAGTGGAGAGAACACATTTGGAGACCACATCCTGTTGTAGCCAGGCCGAGGTTCTTCATAATATGTCTACCATTCCTTTCATTGTATGTTCTGATACTTCCTTTGCTGTATTTATTCTACAAAGATGTTACCATTGATAATTATGTATAGCCAATGTGTGTATATAGTTCCTAAAAGATCTCAGAAACTGCTGTCATGTGATTCTAATAATGAATTGAACTCAACCTTTTTGTCAATAATGTTATTGTTTAATTTGCTTTTCTGTTTCTGGCAAGTGACTTGCTTCTTTTGTTTCTTTTTCTTAGCAAGGAAATAGATAGAAGTGACTGTTCTTGCTTGTAGTTGGCCATGTCTAGTTAGCGTTTCTGATTGATATCGAATTACCACCGAGATGGATCGTTGCTCATTGACTACTCCATCTCCGTTACCATTAACATTGAAACTCCTCGCTAAAACGGTATTATTCCTTAATTAGTACAGAGATTTACAGGTTGTTCAAGAAGCGGAAACTCGTCTTATGTGCATAATATAGCTCAGGCCTGGTGACATGCTTTACTGTATTGTGTTGTTTGGATAACCTCATTGTCAGTCATTGTGATTTGGTCTTCTGGATTTAGTGTTCATGATGAAAATTTTTTCTTTCCGGGTTCATTTAAGAAGAAATATGCAATGTCTCGGTTACTAAGAGAATGCTAATGAGATTATGTAGTACTTGATTCGAGAGGGTACTATTAAAAGTTTATTTAAAAGAAACTATTATGCGGACTTACGTACCCAGGTGTATATCTTAGGCTATCCTCATTTATAGAGACTCATATAGAGACCAAATAGTGTTTTAGAGACTCACTTAGAGACTAAGGCACTCATTTAGAGATCAAGATAAAAAAAAATCTACAATGACGGTCTCGTTAAAATTGAATTCCTATATCGTGTTAATTTTAATTTTACATAAGAATTTGATTATGTGTAATTTTTTATCGTGTGTTACTTTTTTTTAAATTAATTGTTATTTAGATTATCTCAATTGTTTTTCCAAATATTTCAAGCAAAAAAATATATAATTTTTGGTTTATTTGCGTCCATCGAGATTTAAGGCTCTTCGTTGTTATTTTTTCACTTGAATTGTTGGGAGGGTGAAACTTTTCATATTTTTGTAGAACTCGATTCCACATTGTTCATGATGTTTGGTTTATCCCGATCAAAGGATCTTCGCTAATCGCGATATAGGCCCGATACAAAGCCTTATCATCTTCATGCGTGAAATTACGTCCCCTTGAAAGTCCGTCTGTGCATTCCATATCTGCTAATCTATAAATAGGAAAATAATGATAGTTAGGTTGATTTATTTAAAAATATACTAATACTAATTCAATAAATAAAGCTAAATTAAAAAAAAAATAGAAGTTCCTAATTTAAAAAAAAAAACCCTAATTACAACTATAAAAAATTCATATAATTACAATTAAAATAATATCAAACTTAAATTAAAACATATAAAAAATATAAAAGTTAAAAAAAGTTTAATTGCAATTGAAAAATAACCAAACTTGAAAAACTAAAATAAAAAACATTAAAAAAATATAAAAACTAAAAAAGCTATACAAACCAAAAAACTAAATTAAAAAAGTAAAAATAACCAAACTAAAAAAACTAAAACAAAAAAATTTAAAAAAAAACTATAAAAACTATAAAAACTAAAAAAGCTATACAAACCAAAAAATTAAATTAAAAAAGTAAAAAAACCAAACTAAAAAAACTAAAACAAAAAACATTAAAAAAAAAAACTATAAAAACTAAAAAAGTTATACAAACCAAAAAATTAAATTAAAAAAGTAAAAAACAAAACATTAATTAAAAAATAAATTAAAAAACTTAACTAAAAAAAAAATAAACAAACTAAAAAAAAAAAAACAAAAAAAAATAAAAAAAAACATTAAAAACTAAAAAAATTATACAAACCAAAAAATTAAATTAAAAAAGTAAAAAACAAAACATTAATTAAAATATATTTTAAAAAACTTAATTAAAAAAAAAAAAAAAACCTAACTATAAAACACCCCCCCCCCCCCCCCCCCGCCCCTTCCCTTCTCCCTCCCCTTCTACATTTCCTTTTCCCATTTCCCTTCCCCACGTCGCACCACCCCTCCACCCCACGCCACCCCACCCCCAGCGGCCCCATCCCTTCCCCTCTGCCTCCCCCCACCATCGCGCACCTCCCCCCCACCCCACTGCCCCCCCACCATCGCGCACCTCCCCCCCACCCACTGCCCCCCACTGCCCCCCCCCACCATAGCGCAGCACCCCACTGTCCCCCCCCCCGCCTCACCATCGCGCTCCCCACCCCACTGCGCCCCCCACCATCGCGCGCCGCCACCCCACTGCCCCCCCCCCCCCCAACTCTCTGCCTTGCTGCCATCAACCATTTTTTTTTTCTCTGTTTATTTACCTTTTTTTTTTTTTCTGTTTGTTGAGGAAAACAAGCTTAAAAATCTGTGGTATGTTTCAAAATTTGTTTGTGGATGAAGATTTGTGAATTTTTTGTTGGGTTTTTTTGTTCAGATCTGGTTGCATATATAGATGAATTCAACGGTTTCTTTTTTTTTTTTTTTTCAGCTTTTGCAGGATGTTAAACGGCTACATTGTCAGAATGTTGTGTTTTTTTTTTTTTTTTTGTTTTCTTCTCTGATCAAAAAAAAAAAAATTGTATTTTTTTTTTCAGATTTGACGTTCTGACAAGAACGTCAGATCGTCACATGCCAAGTCAGATCGTCACATGCCAAATTTAGAGACTCATTTTTGTCTTCTTGTATAGTCTCCATTTTCTTCAACAAATTTGTTGAAGAAAATGGAGACTAGATGCTATTTTAGAGACTCAAAACTTGAGTGATGTCATAATTTTGTCAAAAACTATCAAATAGTGTTTTAAAGACTCCCATTGGTGATGAATTTTGATCAATAGAGTCTCTAAAATAGCAATTATTGCTATTTAGAGACCTATTAGAGACTCTATTGAGGATGCCCTTAAGTTAGTCTGGTGTATGAATGTCTCGCTATGCGTGGGATCTAGAAAAGTGTCTGACCACTTTGGAATCTACTTGATTCGAGAGGGTACTATTAAAAGTTTATTTTACATTTTGCAAGAGTTAGTTTCTACTACTCAAACTTATGACTTGCAAATATACAAAGCGACAGTTAATACCTAAGAATTGGGTGGACGTATCGGATATTGACGTCTAATCATCAAATATGTTAAATTTGAATTACGATTTCGAACTCTATTATAATACAAAGTGAAAGTTGAATTTGAATTACGATTTCGAACTCTATTATAATACAAAGTGAAAGTTGATGTAATCCATAAATAACTGATGAATACAAGTCTCATAATCATGGCACTACACCGGAAATTAGTTTGTCTTATCTTACAAGCTGATATAACTGTCCTAACAAATGTTACTTTTCTGTAGATTGGCACTTGAAGAATGACCATGTATAATCCTGGAATGGTTTATCTAATTATATCAATTAATTTCAAGGTGAAACTTTATATTTTGTTTTTATTTTTTTTTATCATAGTCCAGGTCCGATCTATTTTTGTTTTACCCTTTTGTCCGTTTGTATTTTACCACGTCAGCACAACTTTTCTTCTTTCGCTCAATTTTGCACACAATTATTTCTAGTAATTAGAGCTATTCTTCTTCTATTATTCAATCTCATACGCAATAATTTTAAATTTAAAGTTACTTCTTCATTACTGAGTACTGTAAGAAACAAATTGAATTTTTAACTTATGTCTTATAACATCATAAAATAATCAAAAATAAAATATATTTTGATATTCTTGAATCACTTTACAGATCATATATAAAATAATATATAAACTTAATATAGATAATTTTTATGGTGTATATTTTGAATTAGTAACACCCTATGAGTAACTTGATCTTCTCTTCCCTTTATAAACTTTTATGTTTGTAAATTGATGGGATAGCAAACTTATACAAAATATATATTGGTTAGATTGAGTAGAGAGAGGGACCAATAGTCGTTTATATAGTGCTTGTATATCAAGCCCACTTATCAAAGACTTGATTGTAATATATGTTACATGTCTTTTTATGAATCCACTAACTCCACGATAATGTAGGATTATAATGAATCATTAAACCTACTAAGTGCACCTTAATGTAGGATCATAATTTAGGTGGTTACATGAATCTTTCAAGAACATGAGTTCAATATAAGACTAGATACATGAACTCTTCATATTCCTCTTGTTCTTTCATAAATCCACCAAATATTTCATTATATAAGAAATTATATATTGATTCATGACTTTGGTCATTAAACTATCACCATTTAATTTGCTCTTTAGTTATGTTGTCATGAAGACTACTTTAAACAAAAACTTTTTATAAGTACAACTCAAATTACCCGACTCTATACCACTCACATAAGATATTAGAATTTAGATCACTATACCACCTAATATTATTTGATTTTAAAATAAAACTTCTGTGTCATAATTAACCTTATGACACAAATTTGTACTGCTCAGGTGGTGAGGGTTGTGTACATTATTTTGCGTGCATGGTAGTATGAGATACTAAGTTACTCTCATTTAATATTAATTAATTTTAAAATGAAACTTGTGTTTCTCATCCGAAACAATAAAACAAACAGTAACGAATCTCATGTCACAAATTTTCTCCTCATAGGATTGTCATGATAAAAATAGATTTATTTATAACGTTATGACATTATGAGCAAAATTCATAATTAGGACTTTTTTATTATTATTATTATTTCTCATTTCTCATAAGATTCGAACCCTGATCTCCTAACTTTTAAATAGAGTAGTCCATTATTAGGCTATGATGGATTTAGGTCTATAACCATGGGTTCCAATGCAATGATCTAGATTATTCATAACCGTTACATTTTATTTATCATGTTATAATATTATGAGAGCATTTTTATTTAATCAAGATCGTGCACATTGTTTTATGTGGCAATGGCACATGGACTACGTGCCACGTGGTACGATTTGCTCGATACCGACGGTGGGGTTTGATCGGCCCCCATGTCCGGACCCTGTTGGTGCAAGTGGCGGTTTTGCCATGCAAAATTGTCTCCCACATTTTTTCTTTCTCCTCTTCGGGTCCCTATTCCCATTCCACATAGGCCCCAGCTGTTCGAAGCTGCAACAGCCTATCCTTATCAGTTATATCAAGTTAAGCTCCACATGATTCTCCTATTGTGTGTAACGTGCCTCATTTATGGTTCATTTTCAATCACTCGCGCGGCTGATGTTTACCCCTTCAAAAGCTGAGCTATGTAGAAGTCGGTAAGGACGGCAATTTTTACTAATCTTAAATTTTGTAAAAAATATTTGTGCATTATCTTAATTTTTGCAATATATGTGTGTTTTTAATCTAAAAGAATCAAATTATCTTCTACTGAAAAAAAATACTAGTATTATAATCTAACTGATCTAATAATTCATACCCTAATGGAAGATTCAGAGGAAGTAAATACTCATCACTCTATGTATCTTTATAATCTCAAAAGGACATATATTCAAGGAAGCATAAGAAATTAGTGAAATTAATTTAGAGGAACAAACACCATCGTAAACAAAATAAATATAATTAGGACAAAACTAAATCAGAAAAGAAACAGCATTCATGGACATGGTTTCGATGGCAATAAGATCATGCAACTCATTCCATAATTTCTTATTATGATAATCAAAGGATAGTTATTTCTATGGACAAAGTCCATAACTTGCCTTATATAATCACCCAATATTCAATAATGATCCTTCCAAGACTCGTAGATAATGGCTATACCACTCATAAGATCTCAGCACTGAACGTACGTAGTTAGAATTCAAGATATTCAGAAGTAGTTTCGTGGTCGGCTACTCATATTACGCTATCAAACTCTTATCCATTGGGGTATTTAGAAGGATTATCTTTGTGTCAAAAGAACTACAGGTCCGATAAGTTTTTCTACTATATTAGTAGGGTGATAGTTAGAAGGAAGACAATGAAACATTTTAAAAAGTTATTTGTGTTCTATTCTTCCTTCTCTTCATTATGTTCAATTCTTTCTTCAATCTTGTCCACGCAACAACATACATATTGCGAAAGGAAAGATTTTGATGTGTTACAATATCTTCTGGCAATAAAATTGTGAATGCAGACAATAATATGTGTACTAAGTACTGAAGTTTGCAATGGTGACTTGTGATCATGGAAGATGAACCGACAAGATGTTATATATAATGTAGTAGTATTAGACAATACATACTCTTTTGTTTTTCCGAAACAGCACACACTCAACGTACTCTCACAAAAGAATTAACAAGTTTCATAATCAACCAAATTGTGTTAGGAGAAATTTTATGTCAAGTAGGTATAATGTTTTATGTCACTTGATTGATGTTTCACTCATTCTTTATATAATAATAATTTATGTATTAGTCGTAAAATATTTTTATATATTAAGAAGGATGAAACGTCATCCAAATTATAGAGTAGTGCTCGTAGAGGAGTGATGTGATCGGTTGGTGACTTTTCACCTATTATTTCCTCGAGAAGGGGGTATTCTTTAATTAAGAAGAAGATAAAAAAACTGAGTTCATCACAAGAACATGGAGTACTGGACTTCATAAAAAACACTTGGGGCAGGTCCATTAGTATCTATGTTTTATGATCTCTGGACAAGGCATAGCCGTCTTATTTACACTGAGGAATGGAAGTTATGGTTTTCGAGCATTTTTATATATCCCTCTTTCATTGTTTTTACGTATTAGAATTTTTATTATGATATGGGGTAAATTTTCGATTCCTTGTCATAACAGCCGACCACATTAGAAGACTTAGGAGATAATGGAAAGAGCAGGAAAACATATTGGGACCGCTAGTTCGACCAGAGTAGCCCCGATGACACCAATTAAACCAACCTCTCTTTAGTGCTTTTTCAGGTGACGTTCCTTCTTAAGAGATCTTTCCAAATTTTTGAAATCCACCATATATTTTAAAGATTCCGTACCAAATAGCATAAATAGGACTCCAACAGTCACAAATGATAAATTATTCTTTGCCTAATATAGCTACTCTTTAAAATCCCTATCGTACACTGCCCATTCTCGAATACTTTTAACTGACTTGATTGTTGAAGGAGATTTTCCGAAACAGCCACCTGTGATTCCTTTATTTTACATGTAACGTGCTTAGCTCGGACAATGAATTTACACCTTAATATACTACATATATAAAAATTTAACATTTAATACGTGCATTCTTATTATACTAAAAAAGTTCGTATAAATAACATAAAACATTACTCGTTTTTCTACCACGAGAAGTGGCAATGGAATCATGATATATGAACAAAAAATCTTTCTTTGTGTTTGCATTCATACCATGCACCTACACCAAAGCTATAATGTGTCTCTATTCTTTATCGGGCCCTCATTTGATAAAAAAGTGAAATATGGGGGGGACATGGGAGGCCGTCAATATCCTCGATTTTGTTGTCAAGTTTTGAGCATCCAAGCACCTGCATGTTCTCTCAACATAACTTCTTGCATTCTCTTCCAAATTCGCATTTAATGCCGCCATTTCCAATCCCTTACTACATATACTTGCGAACCTCATCAGCCTCAGCTCACACTCACAAACAAACCTACCTTATTATTCTTTGATCCCAGTACGATAAAAACAAAAAAAAAAACGTTTGAAATCTCATCTTTTCTATGATGTCTTCTCTCTTTTGTCTCGTTCTATTTCTTTCTTTTTCGCATGCATGCAATGCTCGACCACTTAGCCTTAGTTCGAAAGAAACTAATGAAAAACAACTTTTGTTTTCTGTGAAGGTATTTTTTTTTTTCTTTATCCTCAGAGAAAATTCATCACATATATATTTTTTTCAATAATCAAACATACCCAAAAGTATATAAAAATTTATAGATACATCTGTCTAATTAATTATTGTTTTTGGTGCAGGATGTAATATCTTCCACAGTAGTCGAAATTAAAGCTCAAGAAAACTTCTGGGCTAAAATGGACGAAAGCATTATTCACGAGAGTCCCAGTGTAGCAAATGCTATGCCGGAACCAAGGCATTCAAAGGCTCTAGGAATGAAAGAGAAAAATGAGAAAGGTTTCAATCTTAAATATTTTTATGTTTTTCTTTTGGCAAATGCCTTGTAATAAATTCTTTTTTATTTGTGCGAAGGTATTAGAAAAATAACATGATTATTAATCTCCCTAATTACGTTATATGGTCTTAGACCTTCCTTGATTTAAAAAAAAAAAAACATGATTATTCATCAAAGCATATATTACCAATGATCATCAACAAAACCACGTATGGTTGAGAGTGTGCAGAGAGATGCTCTAACTTCTGAAAAAACCCTATTTTTTGTCAAAAGAAAAAAAAAAAAATTCTATTAGATATATTAAATTTTAGTTAAAAACCCATCCTAAATTATGAGTCCCCCGCTCACTATAGCGTCCTAATTACTCCGCCACTACCAATGATCGATATATTATATTCAAATTGTGTAATCTTCCTTTACGCTTCATATTGTCCAAGCATGAACTTTCCTCTTTTCCTTTTTATTTTTCTTTTTCTCTTCTAATTTTGTTTTATGAGAACCATGATATTTTGCTGTTTATCAAATGTTTTGGCTATTTCTAAGTTCTTTCTGGCGATGACATGACTAACAGGGATTAAGGTTATAAAAACATCTCTTCAGCAAGCTTTTCAGGAGACAGAATCAGAGGTACAATTAATCTTCAAACCTTCAAGTTTGATAATATGTTTCCAGTTTGCTACCATATTATATAAGAGTGTAGAAATTAGTGATAATGGCTAAGATCATGGCCCAATTCTTTATTATGTTCTTTATAGGGTACGCAAGGCTAGATGGTTTGCATTTGCATGCATGCTTGCTTGCACGCATGTTGTTGGGGGATATGCATGACAAGTATAAGTCTCTAAGTTCCTTTGCATGGAGATACGTAGGACAATATTTATTCCCGAACTAATTAAGTACTACACGCTCTCTAATAATTTAAAATTATAAATTAAGTGGTTACGTACTTGAGATTCAGGAGTAATGTAGTGATAAATTACTCTCCTAACAGTTGAAAGACCAATGTTCGAATCTCATGCGGGTGGGAACAGGTGGGGGTGGGGGTAATTAAAAACAAAGGTGGGGGTAGTTAAAAAAAAATGATTACGTACTTATAATGATATCAGAATCTTATCATGAAAAATGTCTTGAATATGTCTTGAATTCAGGTCTCCTCGTTATCACTCTATGCACCACGTGCATAGCTCAAAATATTGTTTACACGTGAATGGGTGTGTTGGAGTTATAATTAAACTGATTAAGTATACGCTTTTTAATGTATTAAGTTTGTAAATCAACTGGTCAGTTATGAGTTTAATGTGATTGTGATGTTTTGCAGAAATGGAAGAGGCAAGCAAGGTCAACATTGCAATCTATGCCGCCCAATGCCGAAGAAACTGTGGATACTAAGGAAAATGACGTTCCTGAGGACGTTGTGGTTATGGACTATGCACAACCCCATCGTAAACCACCCATCCACAACATAGAACCCTAAATGAGCAATATTGTCTCACCACATGCTACATTAGATGTACTTTATCTTTTTTTTTTTTTTTTTCACATATGAGAACAATTTTCTTACTTATCAAAATATATTATTGGGTTTGATCTTATCTCAAATCTTAGTATAATAAAATTTCATATATCAGACTGCCTGTTTATTAAAATATTCAGATGGATAAAGCACAAAAGATGAACTTGAGTTGCATAACACCAAAAGATCTTTGTATACGGCCTTGAATCTCATTTTCGTTGAATTTGTATTGCAAGTTGAAGCTGAGATAAATGTGATAAATTGGTGAATGATGGTCGCCTTCACTTTGTGTTGTTTGTATTAAATGTAGTATTGAATTGAATTATAAAAGAATGTAAGACATGGATGTGGTATATGTGTTGCCACTTGCCATAAATGTATTGGCCTATTTTTCTTCTTTTTTATTATTGTGGAGATTAGGTAGACAGTTACATGATTTCTTCTCTTTCAGTTGGTTGTCTCAACTGCCCCCCAAGAATTTCGTGTGTGAAGCAAAGCAAGCTAAAATGAAAAGAAAAAACTTTCAATCAGTAATTCTGAATATGGGTCCACCCCATGAGAATAAAAAATTGTAGGAGTCGTATTCACGATATATTGTGCAATGAAATTCTATCAAATCGTTTAAATTTTTAAATAAAATAATAAATATATATGACATTAAAATTCAAGTTATCAAGTAATTATAAGTTCAAATTTTGCTATCATCCATTTAAAAATAAAAATAATTATTCATATGTAAAACCCAAAATGAATCCCCCATCTAGATGTGGATAATTAGTTTGAAGTTTGAATCACAACTTCAACCTCCATCGTATCCTAAAAAAAATAAAAAAAAAAAAAAATATATATATATATATATATATATATAATAAGCTTCTCTTAAATAGTTTAAACTTTTAGATCATGTTGTAGTTTAATAATCTCCTTAATATAGTTTTGCAAGTATTAACCATAATTGCGATGTAGGCCTTTGTAACACGATAACAAGGAAAACATAACGTCACGGACCACAGTTTTCCTGTACAGGGTTATCCAGCTGCATGGGATATAATTATGTCTGTTAGTCAAACGTGTGATATCTATGTTATGTCATTTTGTCCCTAAACTATCAACAAGTAGGAGATGCGAACCAAGCGGATGAACACTTTCGATAGACATTGAAAACAATGGCATACACAATATGCAGTTAGAGGTCTCATTGCAATATAGTGTGATTAATAAGATTAGTGCAGCAGCAATATTCAAGTATTGCTGCATTTAACAATAAATGGTTTTACAAAATTGATGAACTCAGAGGTCCTGATCCCAAGTTTAAGATCAACTTCACCACCTCCCAACCAGAAGAAGTCAGGCTTGAGTTCGACGATCGCTTCATCCAGAATCACCTGCTCAAATCAAACATCATCCAGTTAATAAACGTTACTGCTGTATAACTTGAAATTATCGTGCTTGTCAGATATGTATAAAGGCTTAATGCATGCTCGGATATCGTCTTAAAACAGTTAAATCAAATGAAGAACAGCATCAAATGATAATTGTCCTTTGAACAGTCTTTCATCAATTTGTATGCGCTGCTGTCCTAGATTCTGAGGTGTTAATATCGTCTACAGGATGTTTCATCATCATTCATACTCGTGACAATCAGATACTTCCGAAAACCTTAATTATGGCAGTACATGGAATAACACAGAACAAGGATCTAAACGGCTCAAAATTACAAAAAGATATTAAATGGTACCGAACAACCACACAGGCATTTTACAATGTCATACCATCAGATTAATGATCTTTTTTGTGAAAGAAGAGAATTTTTATTGATATACACCAAGGGGGTGCAACCTATTAACAAAAACTTAATACTATACACATAATGGATTAAAACATTCTTAATGAATAATAATGTATTGGTGGCAATATACAGTCCTGTCCGTAATTTCATGGATGCGAAAAACTTTTGTTAAGTGAAGAAGAAATCACATTGATTTTGTTGAACTTCTTGAGAATCCTAAGTGCAGACAGTATTTGCAGACAACATTAGCCTGGACATTCTTTTCATTCTAAGACAAATAAGATCCTATAGTGAACATCTAAAAATAAATAAATCTTAAAATGAAAGGCGAGTTATGAAGTTGGATGAATATTTCCATGTTTTGTATATGTAGCAGAGAATCGCGAAAACCAAATGGTTGAAATGATGGACCCACATGATGATTCCGAAACTAAAAAAACCCAAGGCTGAAACTCCATGTTTAGGATTAGACAGGTCTTCCATTTTGGGACACTACACAAGCAGCACAGCTGTCCCAATTAATGACAGGACTCAATTACTAACAAGTGACAGAACAATACACACTCCAAATGTTCCCAATTCCTAGCCAAAAGTGGAAGTGAGGGGGGCCTCTGTGCTTGTATCTGATATAAGCATCCATTGGAAGTAAGCAGGAGACGGAAAGGAATCTGAGTTGGCATCAAACCTTGGGGACCAAATTGTTCAAGCCACATTAATCAACAGAAAGAAAAACGAAGCGGTACTGCCTCAACAAATGATGACATGCATGTGAAATGCCCTGAAGCCTTTTCCAACAAATATAAATTTCATGACAGTTTTGAGGGAGCGATGAAGAAAAAAATTGTAAAGAAGTTTTAATTTGGTTCTGCTTTCAGTAACGTGTCAGTTTTTCATCTTGGGTTGGTTACAATGACGGCATAAATACGGTATAAACCATGCTCACCTAGGGAAATATGCAGCCAACAGGAACATTATGAAGGAGAATTCCACAGAAGCAAAATGAAGTGTTTCGAAGAGCTTATTCAAAATAAGATAATTTACATGCTAATCGAAAGTATTTTGTCTAGTTTGTGCACGATGATTAAAAGCTTTCAACAGAAGCAGGAAATTAAATACCGGAATATCCGTTTTCATGCCAATACATGTCACTGCATTGTGTTCGTAACCAGTCAACTTTGCCGATGTCTCCTCTGGAGCCAGTCTCACTGCAGAAAAGTTTACAAATCATTACCATCTCCAGCAGAAATACTAGTCAAATAATGGATAACTAATGAAGATGTAATTATTTATCAGTGGATTAATTATATTTTCAATTAGATTATGAAACATGATACACATATTCAAGCAGCAACCATAATCATTATTAGATTAACTTAATTAATATCCAGCATATATTAAGATAATGATGTCACAAATTACAGAAGAAACATGCACAAAATAAGTTCAAATGGCATCTTAGCAGGTATAACTTTAATCTTGATAAAGTTACTAATTTTCTCTATATTATTATGCTTATGGAACTGAAATTAAGTACCATATTTTCACTATCAAAAGTTTCTATAATAGCATCCTGCAGGATCAAGAATGACCATTTCTCCAACAAATCTCATACATACTTTTAATTCGGACATGCTGGCAAGTTCTAGACAACTGCAATATCTGAATTCTACTGACAATTTCTTTATCTTGGTCAATAAGGCACACTGTTCTGATTCCGAACCCAAGAGGCTTAAGTGAGGGTGAGACTTGTCAACCCTCTTACGTATCTAGCTGGAGATATTTGGCAGGATGTTGAATTGTAGTTTTTCCAAAGGTTTCAAAGGTACTAGTGAGGTATGCAGGTTGATAGTGCAACCATTTCCTAGACACTGATGAAATCATTTTGCCATGTATGGAAATGGTAAGCAGTTGAGATATCTAAAATTGATTCTTCTAAATACCGAAACAGTATCTGGGCTGAAAATCAACATACAGAAGAGATCACTTATCAGAGCGCATGCATTTCAGAACGATAGAACCAAATAGTATGACCATTTGATGATCATCAAATGGTTATGCAGTAAAGCAATTTACATAGTTCAGTCAGCGCCAGGAATCCATCTTCGAATCCAATATGTGCCAAAGAAGCACTTTATAGAAAGTTGAGAGAACTGTGGCTACACGGTAAATAGAAACATCTCTCTCAATTAGATATAATCTAGTTAAACCAAATACCTTGTTGTAACATGTGTTACGTAAGTTTTAAGATAGTTACAAGAAATAACATCCAAGTGACTTTGATAGGGAGGGTAAAGGAATGGAACCAAATTTCATTTAGTTAAACCAGTATAAAATGGAAGAAAGATTTGATGAAAACATTCTTACAAAATCTATTTTACAGACATTCTTATAATCAGAGCACTTAAATAGACCAAACAAGACTTAAATAAGTCAAACATCACATTGCCCTAGAATTACATTAGTCAAGATTGAATCATAGGCACACTGCTCAAGAAATCCCACTGCTCAAGAAGGATTTCTAGCTATTATCTTCTTTTCTTCAGATATTTCAACAGTATATGATGCTGGTCTCGGCAAATAGAAATGTCTGACCTTCAACCCAGCTCTTTTAAACAAGTGGCAATCAACATAAACATTCCTTTGGTACAAAACAGCAAGTTCCACCCTTTTCTATATTGGTATCAAGAGAAGTAGAACCCTGAAGAGGGGAAAAAAGAAAGAAATAGAGAAAGAAAGGCTACAGTTGCATCTATTTGTTACTTGGGCTCCGTTTGTTTGCTGTAAAATATTTTTCCGAAAAATATTTTTTGGATTTTACGATGTTTGATAACACTGTAAAATTGGTCAACTGTAAAATGTTTTTAGATCAACAATTGCGGCTATTTTTTCTTAATTTTACGGCGTTTGGTAACACCGAAAAATTGGTCAACTGTAAAATGTTTTCCGATCAACAATTGTGGCTAGTACAAAATTCTGAAAAATATTTTCATTTCCTTTGGGAGAAGAAAACATTTTATGGAACTCACGGTATATCAAAACACCAAAAAAATATTTTTCCCTAACAAGTTATTTTACGGCAAACAAACGGAGCCCTGTAAAATATTTTATTTTCTAGGAAAATATTTTCCACGAAAAATATTTTCCACAAGCAAGTTATTTTACAGCAAACAAACGGAGCCTTGGGCAGAAAAGGTATTATTTGTACATAAGATTCCACAAATATCAGCAGTAATGGATGTCAGGTCTCTTTAATCAGCTTTTAGAGATACCTGAAAGTCAGCAGATGACTCAAAGAAGTGGAAAGGAGATAGAAATATAATTTTTAAACGAAATCTTATTAAACCATTTTCATAAGGAAGCAAGCACCTTTTAAAGCATGACATAGGCAGTGTAAGGACTATAGAATACAAGAAGCAACATCTCCGTCATGGCTGCACAACATTTGAAATTCCGACGCTTAATGGTGATGCATATTTTTCCTTCTGTTTCCTTCTTCATTCTACCTCGTTACTCTTTTTGGTGGAATGGAGGCAGCGCAGGTTGCAATAACCACAACCTTACCTTTCTCACGGATTCCTTCTTCCTCATTTTTGAGGGAGAGAGATTACTCTTGCAAATAATTTGTTTATCATGAAAGCTAAGCATAACATGTAATTATGAATTACTCATGTGGAATGTAGTGTTTGTTACACATGAACTTTAGCAGGCTCACATTTGGACTTTACCCTTCAGAACTGACAACGAAAAGATCAAGTAGAATATATGCTAGCTGTCAGCTCTACCACAATTTTAAGAAAATGGATAGTCATTTTTGCTTCTATCTCAATTGTTTTTCCTTCTTTTTTTTTTTTTTTTTCGGCTCAGACTATCTCAATTGTTATATAAGGCGAAAATCAGCTTCATGCAGTATACTGAGACCATCCACCAGATATTGGTCAAGACGAAAACCACCATGAACCCATGACGTACAGACAAATCAAACTGCCATGATGCCCAAATAGTGCAGATATTTCATGCATAAAAAAGTTATTTTTTAGATTCATTTGATTTGAAACAAACATCTAACTTGAATAGCTAGAAAAGCAATCTGTTAAGGAGGTCCTCGTCTAAAACACTTCCAGTCACAGACAGGTAGGGTTCAAGCACACCAGTAGAGTTAAAATGAACTTAAATGAAAGATGGAAACTTACTGTTGAATTTCTTTTTTGCAATCTTGCCATTATTGAGTGTGTGTAAGAAGTTCTTCACAGTTTCCGCGTTAAATCGAGCCGTATACTGAAATAAAGAACACATGGATGCAGGGTTTAAATTATAGCACTTCAATAATGCAGCTTATAAAAAATATGAGAACGAGAGATGATATAAGCAAATAATAGAAATACCTGTACGACAACAACATAATACTTCGAATTGTTACGATTGCTACAATCCGTAATATCTGATCGCGCTTGAGTGTTTACCTGCACCAGATAAAAAGCATACCCCCATTACTTAAACGCTTCACAAGGGCTCCTATGGAAACCCACATTAGAATTACCGGCATACTGAAAGTGAGCTGATTCTGCCAAATTACTGTTATTGCTCCACATGGCCTAGATATATTTCCTCTCCCTTTTGATTTTTAAGTGTATCCGTGGATGTGTATGTGTCAATGCAAGCGTGTGCGAGAAAGGCAAATAGACAACACATGCACCCACACACAAACAGCTAGCGAAAGAGATATCTTGATAGCTGGAATCACTGGATTTATTAAAACATTATAATAAAAATGATTGACTAATTGACCCACTAGTCTACTTTTTTCCTTTTCCTTTTTCTAGTCTTCCACTTATTTTCATGTATCCACTCTCATTTGCATCTGAATTATTAGTAAGACGATGACACTAGAAGTCCCAGAAAAAACTACCAAACATTATTCATTAGGCGAGCATCTAAACTTTGATAAATTGTAAGAATCTAGAAACATATACTGGTGGACATAGAATGCCATGAAACTAGACAAGCCAGCATCCCTTTCACCAGTCTACTGATGGGCGAAACTGGAAAATAAAAGCAAGGAAAGAGAAATATAGAACTCAATAATGTATGAAATATATTCTGATCATAAAATGAGAGCATCCAATTCCAATACACAAACAGTTATTTTTTTTTCAATAAAATCTCTGTTTGTATGTTCACCAATAGATGTTTAATAACAACAAAGTTCAATACATGTGGAGGTTGAAAATTGCTCAGGTCTCCTGTAAGTTGTTCTCCATGAATCAATTACCCTACATCCTTAATTGGCAGGAAAAGAAAAAGTAGAATTTCTTTTACTCAAAATAATATCAACATGCAGTTGTGCACAATCAACTCTAGAGGTAATCATCCAGATCCTCCTTCCCTCTAATCTTTTCCCATGCAGTAATTAGTACTCATCGAGATCTCTCCTATCCCCCACTATGCCACAAATTGACAGACAGCTCGCCTTAGATAGAATAATTGTTCATCTCATTGCATGCGGTAAGGACAATGCAACAATCTTTCTTAATCATTTCTATATTGTCATCGAGAAACAAATCACTTCTTCAAACACTCTGTCTCTTATCATCTATGGTATTATTCATCTCTAACGAATTCCTGATTTCATCAAAAAATTATCTCGACACCTTCACCAAAATTATCTGTGAATTCAGATATCTTAGGTGATAAGTTAAAAGCTCCTCTCTTCTTTTTCTAGCTGACTAATTCTTACATTTTCCTAGAAGGTAATGCTTGGCGCTACGATCAAAGTGCTCACTTGTTTAATCATTGGTCTACTTACATTTAACTTTTACCTTCCTCAGTCCCTACTATCTGTAAGATGTAAGAACCTTGAACCTTGTGCACCGAGTACAACGGGTCCTTACATTTTTACTCGTGCTACACCTAAATGCACGTAAAATTAGGTAATTTCACAAACCAAAAACATTTTTTACTTATCAAATTAAAATTACACTTACTTAGCACAATAAAAAAAAAAAAATTAAAATCACACTTACTTAGCACAAAACACATTAAAATTACACTTTTTTCCTAATCCTACTTTACTAAAGGATTAAAATGAACAACATAAATATTAAAATAGACGTCACAAACAAATAAACTATATAAAAAAAGAGCATTTCACTTCAAATGAAGCATTTCGTGCTATTATTACAACATTGAGATTTTTCCTTAATTCAATTTAATGCCTATCAATACACACATGCATATATATATATATATATAAATATATTGAACAAAGTGAAGTAATATGAGTAGTACCAAGACAATGCTCTTGCAGAGGTGGTCAATGGAGGCAGCGCCGAGGACGTCACGGCGACCTTCGAGGGTCCAATCGTAGTAATCGGAGGCAACACGTTTGAAGACGAAGTCATTGACGCCGTTGGAGTGGAGGATGGCGGAGAGGCGGCCTTCGGTGGCGGCGGCGGAGGAGGAGGAGGAGGAGGAGTACAAGTCTTGGGTGAGAGAGAGGTTGTGAGAGAAGTGGTGAGGTAAGAGAGAAAGTTCGAGGTCCGTTATTCGTTGGAGGATTCGGGCTTGGACTCTCTCTAGCTCCGCCAATGACTCCATTTTGGTCCCACCCACACACACACACACACACACACACACCACCTCTCTCTGCTTTGTCTAAATTCTTAAGCTTTGCGTTTGGTTCTCTATGATAAATGAGATTAAGAAGCCCAAGTGAGATTATATTGAGCTGTCAAGTTAACGAATCTTGTAACAGCCTTAATCATAACATATTTAGTTAAATTTAGGCCCAAATTGAAGAAAATATTATAATTCTACTTAAAATGTAAGCGTGTATTAAAATTTTATATAGAATTATCGACCTTAAGCATACACATTATATATAAATGAGTTCTGTTAACTTCACAAAAGAAAAAAAACGAAAAGTTTGGTTAACAAATATTTTTTTAAATGATGTAAAAATTCAATTGATATTATTTAATTATTAAATTATTTAACACAACTCAATCACCAACTTCTTAAGCCACACAGATCTTAAAGAAGTGCTTACGAAGCAAGAGCGCCGTCATTTAGAGCTAGTTTCTATTTTTTCACCTTAGATCAAGAAAATGCATCCCTTTGGTATTGAGAATCACAAAACTCATATAGCTAACAGTAAACACTAATCTACGCCTGAGAAAGATGCCCAGAAGATTAAGCCACGTGACATCGCGTATCATGGGCGGAAACAGCGTCGTTTCGCACTCCGTCGCCTCCTCTCTCCGCACTCGTGCTGGCATGGGCCTCCTCATTGGCAAACATATCGTCCCCGACAAACTCATAATTATTTATTTATTTTTTCAAATATTTTAATTTTAACAAAGATAAATTACAAAAAGAAAACCACCCTTTTGATTTTATTATTTATTTGTTGCGTGTGTTTTTAGGTGCCGGTGAATGATAAGCTAGTGTGGGACAATAGGACACCTTTTCTGGAGCCTTGTATTAATCGTATCGCCGATACCGTTAGAAAGGTAACGTATTGAACAACTCATTTTTGAGTAGTCATTGAATGCTTGGGTTCAAGTCTTGGATTTTTGGAAGCCTTTATGTACTGGGCCACAAAAAGTTTTGAGCTTTTTAAATTGATTTTTGTTTAACATGTTGATGGCTTTCTTGTAGAGTAGTCGTTAAAAACTCGGGTTCAAGTATTGGATTTTGACTGGTTGATATAATGGATGGGTGAGCAAGAATCTGGAAATGTCGTTGGACTGGTCCGACAAGAAAATCAATAGTTATCTTTGATCATGTCTTTCGTTGTATGTTCGTAACTTTAGACATGTTTAAAGATGTGCTGATATAGTGTATGGGGGTCTATCAAATTATTTGATGGGTGTCTTTGAAAAAATACTCAAGGCTTGTTACTCCCTCGGTCCTACTAATCTTGTCACATTTTCCTTTTCTAGAGTCCCAACTTCACTTGTTCAAAAAAAAAAAAAAAAAAGACAAACATTTTTTCTTCCACGTTCTAACATTACCCTTGTACAAAATACTTCTAAAAAACTACAACAACAGGATTTTGCATTGGAAAAACTGCAAAGGCCACATTTTTGTCATTTGAATTTTTTTTAAAAAAATTTGTCATTTGAATTTAAAAAAAAAATACAGTTTTCTTAAACCGTGTGCCACATTGCTAGGTGACGAGATTAAAAGGTTGGAGAAAGTACATTGTGGACTTCCATTGGCATAAACAGGGACGGATGCACCTTAAGGTGAGGATGAAAAAATAATTTTTTTTTGTTTTTTGGTATTTTGTTTAAAAAAAACTATTATATTTGACACTTTGTACACATGCTGAACTCTTTCAGTACTGTACGAGTACACACTCTGAGCACAAGTGCCTGAATCTGCCACTGGACATAAAGAAAGTAGGCTGAGAATAGATTGGTGACATTCGACTGCTTTCCCTCATAAAGAAGGATGCGGGACTTGCGCATATATGGACTCTTTTTAATAGTTAAAGGGCTCAAATATAAATATATATAGTTAATGGTTGTGGCTGATTAATAGTGTTATAAGATATCTGCTAACTTGTCAGAAAAACTTAATTATAAGATATTTGCTGGTAAAACCTGTTTATTATGTCACTTTCACGAAGATAAGTCCCAAACATGAATGAAATAGAAGTTCTCGGGTCAATAATGCAGAAGACTAGCTAATATCAGCATTCTTCGAGACGTGGTTTAATGTTATACGTGGCATGTTTAATTAGCAAATAACTGATATTAGTTTTGCAAGGACACTCAATAGTTGCTTTTATTTTACTTTTGAGGTCAGATTGTGTGTACTCGTTGTGACAAAAAAATAAATTTCTGCAATTCTTGTCGCTTTTTATTCTTATTTTATGAGGGTAGGTGTTTGGTTCCCTGGAAATATTCTTCCATAATTTTCCTTTAGGTGATTTAAAAGTAAAATAGGTGCCAAATTTTATTTTTTTTAGAGTGAAATATAGTTTATCCCCATGTGTTTTACAGAAATTGTACCATAGCCTCTGTGTTATGGAAAGTAGCATATAACCCCTTGTGTTAATACCAAACGTTGCATATTCGCCCAAAGTTTATTTCCGTCAACTTTGATTAACAGATTTTATCGAAAGACTATTTTGCCCTTATATAGTTTATAATCCCTGGGTGAGTATGCAACGTTTTGTCATAACACAGGGGATATATACTAGTTTTTCATAACACAGGGTCTATTGTGCACATTTTGCAAAACACAAGGGGGTAAACTATATTTCACTCAAGGGTATTTTTGTCCATCAAATTTATGATAGACGAGAGTCACGCGCGTGTATTACATTTTCATTAACTATAACGGATTTTTAAACGGCGGGGTGTAATATGCAACGTTTGGGTAAAACACAAGAGGGTAATTGTTACTTTTCATAACACAGAGTTTTATGCACATTTTCGATCTAACACAGGGGGTTATATGCAATTTACCCTTTTTTTTATATGCGAAAGATACTGTGGATCTTGAAGTAGCTAAGTTGGATGCTTATTCTGAGCCCAAAAAAAAAAAAAAAGAATAAAGAAATCAAAGGACTTGATCTTATTTCTTATTAGGTAAATTATGTATATAATCTCTATAATTTACACATTTTTTTAAAGTTGGTCCTTAATATTTTTTAAAAAATCATGTTAGTTTTTAATGTTTATAAAAATTAAAGGGAAAAATATAGCAGTAGTCCCCATCGTTTATTCAAAAGTCAGTTTAGTCTCCATTATTTTAAAATGCTCAAAGAGGTCTCCAATGTTTATAAATATGCTCATTGTGGTCTCTACCGTTAAAATTTTGATTAGTTTTAACAGATATAAATAGTATTTCAAGGGTAAATTTAAAAAATCACAAAAAACACAAAATCTCACACAAAAATACTAAAAAATACATACTAACACACCTACAAACACACACACTCACCAAAAAACATACACTAACACACCCACAAACACACACATTCACAGAAACATCAAAAAATACACACTAATACACACACTTTAACACAGCCACAAACACACACTAACACCAAAAAACACACACTAACACACTCAGAAACACACACTAACACAAAAAAACACACACTAATATACACCCATAAACACACACTAATACACACCCACAAACATAAACTCACAGAAAAACATAAAAAAACATACACTAATACACAGGGAGGGGGGTGGGGCTGTTCGCGCAGGGGGGAGGGGGGGTAGCGTTGTTCTCGCGCAGGGGGGTTGGGGTGGGAGGCGTTGTTTGAGCGGGGGGAGGGGGGGTTAGGGGGCGCTGTTGGGGATAAATTTTGTCATTTTATAAATTTTGTGTTAGATTTTTAACGGTAGGGACCACAATGAGCATGTTTACAAACATTGGGAACCTTTTTGAGCATTTTAAAACAATGGGGACTAAATTAATTTTTGAGTAAACAATGGGGACTACTGCTGCATTTTACCCAAAATTAAATTAATTATTTTAAGGAAACAATAGGGATTAAATTGATTTTTTTTTTAATGATAGGGATTAAATTGATTAGTACTGAACAATAGAGATTATTTTAAATCACTTTTGAAAATATTGTGGACTATTATGAATCTTTTAGAATATTAGAGATGACATTAAAAAAATATATAAGTAATAGGGATTAAATGTGAAATTTACCCTTTTTTATTATAGATGTATGAATTTATTATAATGTCAAGTATTTGGAATTCAAAAAGGCTGCAATCCCTCGTTAGATAAATCCACCAATTTGATGTTATTGGCGCATAATGGTTGGAGATGGCCTGAGGAAGTCTACCCATTTGATGTTTTTGCATCGACCATTAATAGTATTCTGCCACACACTTTGGAACTTGACATGATCTTATGGTTGGATGAACCTGATGGCCATTTTTCTTTGCATTCAGCATGGGATGTTAGTATTTGGTTCAAGCGGGCGATTCCAAAGCATGTTTTTACGACATGAATTGTGTGGCGTGATCGGCAACCTACCACGTATGAAATGATTGAATAGGGTTTGAGTGTTGATCTTTAGAGGACATATTGAAAATAGAGATCATCTCTATTTCGAATGTGGCTTGTCTCAATGCTTATGGAGGAAGGGGTGCAGAATGGCAAAAAGTACTTTTTTGAATCAATTGCTGGAATCAAATCACAAGATGGATCACAGTTAAATGCTCCAATGCATCTCTAAAAAGCGCTATTCTTAAACTATTTTTGGAAGCAGTTGTATTTCACATTGAGGCAGAAAGGAATTGAAGAATTCACCAAGGTGTGTTTTGCATTGATGAACAATTGCTGAGTAATATTATTTTTGACGTAAAAAATAGAATGTATAGACATAAAATGTACAAATATAGTACACAAAACAGAGATATCTGTAAAGACTGGAATTTAGAGCATATTACACTAGTTTAGAAGGGTAGGAGTTGGGTTTTTTTTTTGTAATGTGGCTACTTGCGGGTTCGCTTTGTATCATATTTTTTTATGATGCTCTTGCTTACTTAACTAAAAAAAAAAAAAAAAAATCCACCAATTAATTGCAATCTCTTGAAATTTAGTCGTAGGAGTTCCTTTATAGTAATTAGATTGCATTGGATTGGTGAAATGGAAATTTAACTCTCTTAAATTTTAGTTCCATTATTTTTTAAAATTTATGGATTTAATAAGCATAATGTGCCATCGTTGACGACATTCTCCCAAATAAAATGGATATCAATCTTAATGTGCTTGCTCCGATTGTGGATAACGGGATTCGTGTCCATGTAATGGAGCTGATGTTATCACAAAAAAATTGAGTGAACGTGAGGTAGAGGAACTTGAAGAAAATGAAACAGATGGACCCATAGCATTTTTTGGGCTAAGACCCATAGCATTTCTGAGCTAAGTGCTGCTAATGCCCGATACTTTGCCTCAGAGCTTGACTTAGATAGTGTGGATTGTTTTTTAGAACTCTAGGTGATGAGATTATTTCCGAAAATACGACATACCCCAAGGTACAATGACGTCCAGCCCAGTTGGCATCACTATAGTCCAATAGTTTTTTTTGTAAGATTTGTAATTGCCCCCCCACTGTTAGGCTGATCTTGCATTGCTTTATAATAGAATTACAACAGTAGTTTACATGAAGCAGGAGTGCTTAAAAGATATACAACATATAACAAATCAGATATCTATCACTAGTTTAAATATTGTAACTGCATGATATGGCTTGAGATAGGATAAGATCAGGTGTGGGGGTGACACCAGTGGGAGCTTGTCACGCAATAGAGCAAACTGTGGCTTAAACAAAGGTTTGGTGAACATATCTGCAATCTGATCATTAGTTGGAATATACTGAAGCTTGATATCACCATTGTTTAATTTCTCCCGAACAAAATGAATATCGATTTCAATATGTTTGCTACGCTGATGAATTATAGGATTTGAAGCCATATAAATGGAGCTTATGTTGTCACAATAGAGTAAAGGAGTGTCATGAAGCTTGACTTCGAGAAATTTGAGAATATGTAAGACCCAAAAAATCTAAGATGTGAGAGAGGCTAAAGCTCGATACTCAACTTCAGAGGTGGATTTAGAAACTGTAGACTGCTTGCGAGAGCCCTAAGCAAGTAAATTTGGTCCCAAGTAGATTGCATACCCAGTAGTGGAGCGCCGAGTGGTTGGACAACCTGCCCAATCTGCATCGCTATAGCCATATAAGTGAAGAGATGAGACTGGACGAAGTAGGAGTCCATGTTGAATGGTCTGTTTGACGTAACGAAGTATGCGCTTCGCTGCTATCAAATGGCTATCACGAGGAGCATGCATAAATTGGCATATAGAATTCACAACATATGTTAGGTCGGGTCTTGTCATCGTCAAATATTGAAGTACACCACATAACTTGCGAAATTCAGTCGCATCCTGAAGGAGTTCACTAGCTGTTGTCGTAAGTCGGGACCCAGCCATTGGGGTGGATACTGGTTTTGCACCATCCATTGCAAATGTTTGAAGCAATTGAAGAGAATACTTTTTCTGAGTGAGCAAAAGGCCATCTTCATGCTTTGTAACCTCCATGCCCAACAAAAAATGGAGAGGACCCAAATCTTTCATTGCAAAGTGGTGTGAAAGAATGATAATAAATTCAGTCAGGACCATAGATGATCCCTCGTTATTATTATGTCGTCGACGTAAATAAGTAGAATAAGAACATGACCAGATGAGTGACGAATAAATAAGTATGCATCATGGTGAGAGTGCGAGAAACCACATGAGACCAAAAAATTGCTAAACTTCTGGTACCAGGCTCTAGGCGCTTGCTTAAGACCATAAAGAGACTTGTATAATTTGCAGACATAGTCCGGATAGGTGGAGTCGACAAAGCCTTGAAGTTGTTGCATATAAACAGTTTCAGATAAATTTCCATGAAGAAATGCGTTCCTCACATCAAGCTGTCTAAGAGGCCAATTGTTGAAGAGGGCTAAAGTTAGAATCAATCGAATTGTGCCGGGACGAACCACAGGACTAAAAGTGTCCCTATAGTCACGGCCTGGTTGTTGAGTGTACCCTTTCGCAACCAACCGTGCTTTATATCTCTCTAGCGTGCTATCGGATTTTTGTTTCACACAGTAAACCCATTTGCAACCAATAACATTCATGGATAGTAAAGGCGTTACCAAGGACCAAGTCTTATTGCTAAGAAGAGAGTTGAACTCCTCTGTCATGGTTGCCCGCCAATTAGCATTTTTATTAGCAATGGTAAAGCACGACGGTTCAACTGGTAGAGAAACAACATTAGCTAAAAGACAAGCTGGTAAGGGATACCTCGTGGCAAGCAAGATTTTTGGTCGTCGAGTACCATCCATCGAACGAGTTATCATGTGGTGCTCACGTGTATATGGTACGGAAATAGCAGTCTCTGAGACAGGAGCATCTAAGGATTGCTCATGTGGTGAAAAGCTTGAATCAACTAATGTAGGAAATGAAGCTGATGTAGGAGAAACCGCAGTAGCATTAGTCAAATTATTAGTAGAAGCCCCTGCATGTGAATCAGTAGGAGAATGGTCAATATGGTGGTGTAGTCCACCTGGTGCACAAGTGGATGGAGGAAAGATAGTTGATTGATGAGGCCCAACCATAGAAATATGTTGATCAGTAGCAATAGAATCACGAAACAACAAATTAGTTAAAGGCCGGAATGTAAAAGCCTGCGTAGAAAAGCCCGAAGACGATATCCCAACACGAGCAGAAAATTGAGCTCATCAAAGACTACATGTCGAGATAGAATAATTTTGCCTATTTCCATTACGTAGCATTTGTAACCCTTGTGATAAGGACTGTAACCCAGAAATATACATCTGCAAGATTTAAAATCCAATTTCTTTATGCCAAAAGGGTTGAGACAAGGAAAACATAGTGAGCCAAACACCTTGAGCATAGAATAATCCAGAGAACTGCCATATAATAATTCATAAGGAGTGCGAAACTGAAGTATTGCAGAAGGTAGACGATTAATAAGGTATACCGCAGTAGAAAAAGCATAATTCCAAAAAGATGATGGTAGCGAACTGTAAGCCAACAGGGTAAGACCCGTTTCTACAACATGACGATGCTTTCTTTCAGCCACTCCATTCTGCTCTGGTGTGCCAGGGCAAGAAAGACGATGAATGATACCATGGTGCTGAAACAATCGTTGAACATTATGGCCAATAAACTCTCCCCTTGCGTCACTTTGGATGTACTTTATTTTAGCATTATATAAATTTTGGACCATAGCGATAAATGAAGGAAAAACAGTGGCAACATCAGATTTTCGCACCAATGGGTAATACCAAACAAATCGACTAAAATCATCTATTAAAATTAAATAAAATCTGAAACCTTCCAATGAAGTTGTGGGAGCAGGCACCCATACATCACAATGAATAAGATGTAACAAACTAGACAAACGAGTTACATTATTATCAAAAGGTAGACGACGACTCTTTCCAAGTTGGCAACTACCACACAGTTGCGAATGGGGAGCAAATGAGAGGAGCGGTAGTGCTTTATTCAACCGAGCTTGAACGGAGAAAGAAGGGTGCCCCAGCCGGGCATGCCATACATCATTTGTTGCTTTATTGGCCAAGAATAGAACTTTATGCGGTTGTGACAATGAATACAGTCCATGACTAAGAGTGCCTTGGTGAAGTATGGGGCCCGTCCTTAACTCCTTAATAAGATAGCCAGAAAGAGTAAACACAAAAAAAATAGTTATGGTCCTTAGTAAATTGAGCCACGGATAAAAGACGCTTAGCAAGACGCAGAACAATCAAAGTATTGCAATGAACAATAGAACCATTAGAAAGAGATATAGGAGTCGAGCCTATATGCGTAATGTTTAAACCATTGCCATCGCCAATCAAGACATTATCAGATCCAGAATAAGGAACCTTACCATTGACAGGTGATTCATCTGGGGTCATGTGATGAGTTGTACCAGTGTCAATATACTAGTTTGGGTTTGAGGGATTAGAAATATACAGTGCACTAAATGCCTTATTTGCTTGATGAAAAGCGTCATCTGGAGCCCAGCAGTTGTTGGCTTTGTGGTAAGGATGACCACACCAATAACAAACAACAAAAGAAGAACCAGAAGGCAAAGAAGATGATGAAGCTAAACGACCCCCACGTCCTTGACCATTTGATCTACTACCTCGACGACCCCTATTTGAATGTCCAGACTGGGAGCCACGATTATTGGGTCTAGGTGAAGAAGTTTGAAGCAAAGACGAGCCATGATAAGTCCCATGGTGAAGAGAAATAACGGCAGATTTCTCAATGAAGGTGGAAGATGCTGATAAACGAAGTTCAAAATCCAACAGTAACCCGCATACTTCCGCAAAGGTGGGATAGGTAGAACGCGAGTTAATAGCTGCAACAATCGGGTCAAATTCGGAGCCGAGACCTCGGAGAGTCCAGAGAATAAGGTCATCATCCTCGACGGGCTTCCCTGCACTTGAAAGGGCCAAAGACAAAGACTTGGCGTGTTGAATGTAGGAGTGCACAGGCTGAGTGCCTTTGTTAAGGGACTGCAATTCTGACTTAATTTGTTGGATTCTTGCACGAGATTGAGAGCCATACATGACTTCCAAGGTGTGCCAAACGTCCCGTGCTGTAAGCTTGTCGACAACTTGAGAGAGTACGGAGTCAGATAAGGAGACAAGTAGCCAGCCTAATACCATCTGATCCAGCTTGACCCAAGTAGCGATGTCCTCAGGAGAGGATGTGGGTTTAATAGTAGTGCCGTCGATAAACCCAAGGAGCCCATGGCAGCGTAATACTGGGAAGACTTGAGTCTTCCACAGAAGAAAGTTGTCTGTGCTTAGCTTAAGAGAAAGCTCTTGAGGGATGTGCTTCACGGACGGTAAAGGAGAAGTAGGAGTTTTTGATGTAGAATCAGTAGGAGAAGCAGGAGTTTTTGATGTAGAGTCGGTAGGAGGAGTCGAGGAAGCCATATGTGAGAGCTAGAAAGTGTCAGTCGGAAAAAAAAAAATATATGATTTGGTTGGATGAACCTCAGCTCTTTGATACCATGTAAGATTTGTAATTGCCCCCCCCCCCCCCCCCATCCCCCCCCACTGTTAGGCTGATCTTGCATTGCTTTATAATAGAATTACAACAGTAGTTTACATGAAGCAGGAGTGCTTAAAAGATATACAACATATAACAAATCAGATATCTATCACTAGTTTAAATATTGTAACCGCATGATATGGCTTGAGATAGGATAAGATCATGTCGGGTCTAACATTTTTTTTTCCTTTTTTTGTTGATAAAGGAATCCAATTGATAGAGCTCGCCATCAATTAATAAAACTCAAATATAATATCTCACTCCAAAAATACATCAAATAAATTAAAGATAAAATTTCAAAAAAAAAAAAAAATTCAAGCCTGCAACCTATCACAAACATTTCCACATTTAACCGAGCCATGTCCTGAGGCCTATAGCCCAGTAGTTATACAAGGAGTGAAAAGGAGTCCATGACCCCGGAGCACGTGCTTGGATGCGACAAGATGAGGTAGTCGAGGGGCACTCATATGTTGACAAACGGAATTTATTGCATAAGAAATTTCATAACGAGTCATCATGAGTTATTGGAGGGCTCCTACCATTTGGCGAAATTCTATTGGTGTGTGTATATTGATATTTACAAAAAAAAAAAAATTACAATTGATAGTTTACATGGAGTAGGACTTTAGATATTTACAACAATATCGTTTTAAAGGACATTTGAATAAGTGATATAACTAAAGCGGGAAAAAGTCAAATTAGTTCGTGAACTTTGTACAAAAAATTATTTTAGTCCCTCATATTTGAAAAATATCCATTTAGTCCCTCCCTTTAACTATAATTAGGCTTCTTTTAATGGTCAAATGTTTGACCTTCCTAAAAGACACAAATGCCCTTATAGTTGTTAGGCATGAAAGAAAAAAAATACAATTAAAAAATCGTTGGGTTTAACCGTTGAGATATTTATGATATTAATTGATTGTGCCAATTCACTAGGCAAATAAATACGATACGTATCAATAAATGAATAATTTGATAAATTTTATCACTTTTTTAAAATTACGAAACAACATTACTTATATAAAAATTGAAGATTGATTATTATAAATAAAAGAATATAACTTTACCTAAATAGAGCTATAAAAATAAAATATAATTCAACCTTAATAGAGCTTTTCCTTTAAAGAAAGAAAAAGTCGATTATTTTTAATTAGGTAAAATTATATTTTTTATCGATGAGAAGTGAAAAAGGAGAAAGAATAACAATAAAATATTTTTTTATAAGGGCATTTATGTCTTTTAGCATGGTCAAACCTTTGACGGTTAAAAGAAACCTAACCATAGTCAAAGAGAGACTAAAATTTGTATTTTTAAAAAATGATAGACTAAAATGACCTTTTACGCAAATTTCAGAACCAATTTGGCTTTTTCCCTAGCTAAAACATATAGCTGAACATTATCTTAGCTGGACCACTGAAGATTTTAAGTTGTCAATTTCAATCACTAGTTAAAGCAAGAAACAAAGAGAAGTCAATTTATACCCGCCCTTCATATTGAAGATGGGATTCTTCTTCCATGAGACATGTGTTAAATCTATCATAGTTACATTGACAAAAAGTGTTTCAATTAGTTTACAAATGTCAATCAATTGTCATAAGTAGAGGTATCATAGTAATTTATTTAAAACTCTGTAAGGTCAAATTAGTATTAAAAAAAAAACTTCTGATATTCTGACATGACATGTTTGCAGGATACAGACTAACGTAGATTAACCTCATAGAATAACAACTTGACATGTGACTGTGGCAGATTTGTCACATGCCTAATGGAAGAATATTCCTTGAAGACGTGGAAGAAAGGCGTGACGTGGCAACTATTTTTCAATCCCAAAATCTATACATTTTTTTTGGACACTACCATATTTTTAATCTTAGGCAACATTTGAAAACTATTGTCAAAAAGTTAAAAATCGTTGCAAATGGCTTTACGCAACAGTTTTTTTACTGTTGAATCTGCTCACGTTGTCTATTCTCTATTGCAACTATTTTTTGCAAATAAATAATAACGGTAAAAAAAACAATTGCAATAGAAACTTTTAGCAGCGGTTTTTTCTAAAGATAACATGGTAAATTTTCTCCTATTTGCAACGGTTTTCAAGAGAAACAACAACGGTTTTCAATACTTTCTGTGACATTTTTTGCTAGTCATTGCAACAGTTTTTAAAAGTATATGCAACGGTAATTTTACTGTTGCAAGTTCGTCTTTACTTAAAATAATATATATGCATGAGATTCTCTTTTTATTTTGCAAGTTCGTCTTTATTTAAAATAATATATATGCATGAGATTCTCTTTCTATTTTTTAATGAGTTGCACTTGGATATTTTCTAAATAGATAGCAATAAGACTCGAACCCAGAACTTTTTGATATTGAACTCTATAATTATGTTACTAACCAACTCATCCAAAAGTAAAGTTGTTAGAGAAAATTTTATGTAATTCATTCATTATCTTTAATAGTCAACATAGTTTATTCATTTAGTATCTTTAATAGTCAATACTTTTGTAAACAATTATAAAAATTATAAATAATAGTCTTTTACACTTGCATTGCTATTTTCTAATACTTGCAATAATTTTTTCACTAGTCGACATTAATTTAGAATTAAAAAGCAATAAAGTCCCAATTTTCAAAAAAAAAGGTAGAAATAAGGGCGAAGAAAGAAAATCAAATTTATCAACTTTTTGATTTTTTTTTATATTTCTAAATAATCGGTTTTGATAGTTTTTCATTTTAAATGAATTAACCTCAAATTTTTTCGCAAATAAAATATCTCAAAATGTCTCACTAAATAAAAATCTAATAAGCAACGATTTTTGTGCGTTGCATTTAAGCCTATAATTTTACCTATCGTTGCAAAAAAGAGTAACTAAAATAAGCAACACTTAATAAAGTGTTGCATATCTTAGATTTTGTGATGTCTAAAAGTAATACTAACAAAACTGTTGCAAAAGCCTATATTTAAGTTGCAACTAAACTATAATTTAACAATCCGTTGCAAAAACTTAATAGAATAAGCAACACTTCACAAAAACTGTTGCATATCATAAATTTTCCAACAATTTTATGTAATTTTAAAAAACCGTTGCAAAAAATTACCTATGACAACGAGTTTTTACTTGTTTAATTAGAATGTTGCAAGAAATGTAAAATGTGGTAGTGGGATGATGTGAAAATTTAGTTGGTGGAACCCAACTATCGACGGTTAAATCTCTACACTACAAAAAAAACTAGATTTTGCGACGAACCGTCGCCAATCCGTCACCAATATGGCGACGGTACAGTGAAGGAAAATTTTGACACAAATTTTGTGACGGAAAAGTGACGGTACAGTTACGGGCAACAAATACTGTCACCGAGCCGTCACTAACAGTGACGGCTTATTAGCCGTCACTCATTCGGTGACGGCCCAGAGACGACCGTCACTAATTTGGTGACGGCTCAGTGACAAGTTTGTCTCCTTCCGATATATAGAAATGGTTTGGTGACGGTACGGTGACAGTCCGTCACCATGCCTTCACCAAATAGTTTGCCTCGCAATTTGTCATATTTCTTTTAACGAATAACGTCTTTAAACACTGAGTAACAATATCAGTTACTCAGTGTTTCAGTCACAATACCAATTACTCATGTATTCTTAACTTCGAGTATATAAGTACTCATTATTTAAACACAATTTGTAAATGCCACCATTAAATTTGTCTACATAGTTTTTACTACAATATTATAGAAATTTCATAACATAATTTACAATAAACAACATTTTATTGCATACCATTCGATAATTAGGGATTACATTAACAGACGGTTAACAACTTAATTAGATGGAAACCATACAAAAGTCCATAATAAGTTACACACATATATTTTGTGAACCTTCATTACTTACTACGTTTTTACAATGTTTTTCACTCGAACAACTTCGGCAGAAGGATCCGATACATTTGCTCCATATT
Source organism: Ehretia macrophylla (assembly GCA_037974665.1). NCBI lineage: Eukaryota > Viridiplantae > Streptophyta > Magnoliopsida > Boraginales > Ehretiaceae > Ehretia > Ehretia macrophylla. The sequence goes on along the minus strand of CM075773.1, from coordinate 35,794,500 downwards.
CATTTGATGGTGTTGAGCCATCGAAATGTAACCATCTTCTTTTGGTGGTTCATTTAGATCAAATCTACCTTCAACTCTGCTACTGCTTGCCTTCGATAAATCACATTTCTTTGTCTCTTTCTCTTTTTTCACGGTGACCCATTCACCTGGAACTTCCTTACTCATCGTTTAGTTTGATATTTAAGTATTGATGAATAAATATGGCTTTAAATATGGATGTCTTGACCATGCGGGTTGGTTAACTCTTTATATAGAACTCAAATGACTGAAAATTTGGCGACGGCACGGTGAGGGGTCTTTCCCCAAATTATTGGTGCCATCTTCACGTGACTTCCAACATTGGAGACGGGCTGGAGATGGGTTGCCAGTCTCCACAATGGAGACGGCTTTTCCTGTCTCCAATAGAGATGGGCTGGCGACAGTAGGCCGTCACAACGTTTGAGATGGGCGGCAAGCCCGTCTCTATATTGGAGACGGGCCGACACCCGTCTCCATGTTAGCGACGGGCGTCAGCCCGTCTCCATTTTGGAGAGGGGCAGATGTCCGTCTCCAATTAGAGGCCCACAAATGTGGGCCTCTCTATATGGAGACGGGCGCCTGCCCGTCTCCATTTTGGAAGCCCACAAACGTGGGCCTCTCTATATGGAGATGGGCGTCTGCTTGTCTCCAATTTGGCTATATGCCCGTCTCTATTTTGGCTATATGGAGACGGGCGTCTGCCCGTCTCCATTTTGGAGGCCCACAAACGTGGGCCTCTCTATATGGAGATGGGTGACTGCCCGTCTCCATTTTGGCTATATGGAGACGGGCGTCTGCCCGTCTCCATTATGGAGGCCCGCAAACGTGGGCCTTTCTAAATGGAGACGGAAGACTGCCCGTCTCCATTTTGGCTATATGGAGACGGGCGTCTGCCCGTCTCCATTTTGGAGCCCTATATGGAGATGGAAGACTGCCCGTCTCCATTTTGGACTATATGGAGACGGGCGACTGCCCGTCTCAAATTTGGCTATATGGAGATGGGTGACTGCCCGTCTCCATTTTGGAGGCCTATAAACGTGGGCCTCTCTATATGGAGACGGGCATGCCCGACGCCCGTCTCCATTGTGGAGGCCCACAAACGTGGGCCTCTCTATATGGAGACGGGCGTCTGCCCGTCTCCATGTTGGAGACAGGCTGACGCCCGTCTCCAAAAAGAGGCCCACCGCGTGGGCCTCTTTAATTGGGCGACAACCCTTTCTCATGCAAGGCTGTCGCCCAATTGCTTTTATTTCACAGAGGGCAGAACCTTTTCTGCCCTTTGTGACGTTTTTTTTTTGAAAACTTTGAAAAACACCCCACCCTACCCCCCACCCCACCCCTCACGCCCCACCCCCCTCCCCCCCTCTCTATATATCCTTCTCTTCCAACTATTTTGAGGTAATAGCTTGGTTTTTTTTTTGGTTTTTATACATGTTATGTATATATATATATATATATATATATATATATATATATATATGTATGTATATATATGTGTAGATCTAGCTAGCTATATATATGTATGTATATATATGTGTAGATCTAGCTAGCTATATATATGTATGTATGTATATATATGTGTATGTAAATATGATACATTTTTAGTTTATTTATATGCACATTTTGTTGATTTTTTTTTGGTTTTTTTTTTTTTTTTTTTTTTTTATATTTTATTTTTTTTATTTGTTTTTTTTTTTTTTTTTTTTATGGTTGTGTTTTATTTTTAACTCATTTATTTTTTTTTAATTTATATTTTTATTTTTTTTTATATTTATTTTCGGATTTAAATTTTTTCTTATGAATTTTTTTTTCTGTTTTTTTGGTGTCTTTTTTTATTTTGTTATAATTTCTTTTTTATTTTCGTATTAGCAATTGTTTTTTATGATTTTTTTTGAGTTTTTTTGTATATTTTTTGTTATTTGTTATAATTTATTTCTGTTTTTTATTAATTTATTTTATTTTTTACACATTTTGTTTTTTTTTATTGAATTTTCTGTTTATTTTTTATTTTTTCGTATTTAATTTTTTTATGTTTTATTTTTATTTTTTCGGATTTAATTTTTTTTTCTGTTTTTTTTTTCAGATTTAATTTTTTTTTCTGTTTTTATTTTTATTTTTTCGGATTTAATTTTTTTTCTTTTTTTTTTAAATTTTTTCGGATTTAATTTTTTTTTCTGTTTTTTTTATTTTTTCGGATTTAATTTTTTTTATTTTTTTTTTCATTTTTTTTCTATTTTTGGTTTTGTTATAATTTATTCTTTTTATTAATTTGTGTTATTTTTCATGAGCTTTATTTAATATGATTTTATTTTTTAATTTTTAGTATTTTTTTCGGATATTTAGTTTTTAAAATTTCAGCATTGTTTGTATTCTCGTTTATTTATTATTATTATTTTTTAATAATGTATTGTTACTATGTAAATCTCGTAATTGCAGGTTATTACATTATAAGGGGTGTTGCGGGGAACTGATTTCCGTTTGTCCCGTCCGGAGTCTACAGATTTGAAGGTAATATTTTTTTGAAACTTTGCTTACTCTTATATTATATTCACAATTTGGATATATATATATTCAGATTCAGATAATCGTCAACCATAAATTTATTAATTTCAATGTCATGTCATAGCTCGGATCAATTAATAACCTGTTTTATAATGAATGCTTGTAACTTCATTTTTTATTGAAGTTTTCTCATATTTATGTTGAGTAACCTTGTACATTGTACTTTACGCCTTTCAACGCTTTATTTGTGAACATTGTACCTTGTACATGAAGATGTTTTAATTATTTGATTAATATTTGTCAGATAATTTAAAGTTAATTTCATGTATGTTTTTTGTTGCACAATTTTTAATGTTGATATCATCTTCTGCATTGAATATGATTTTATTTTGGTTTGGATTGTTTTGTATCTTTGCCATGTTGTCAAACTCATGCATGATAAGTCTTACTCATCGAATTCAGATAGTTCTTTTACATAATAATATATTATTTAAAAGGAAATGATACATTTAACAAATTTCTCAGTGTATCATTTCATGGAATCAAACTGGGAATGGATGTATCAGAAATGGATTGACGGTAATCTTAATGAGGCCTTTATCCAAGGTGTTTCGGATTTTGTATACTTCGCAAGTAACCAACATTATTATATGGATAGCACCAAGATAAGATGTCCATGTGTAAGACGCCGAAACTTAAAATTCCAAACAACAGGAATTGTGGTAGATCATCTGTATAAGAAGGGTTTTATGCATTTTTACTATCAATGGATTGCACATGGCGAACATGTGTATAACAATAGTGGTCAATGTGCACCAACATGGGCGTATAATGAAGAACAACAACTTGATCAAATGAATAATTACCGAACATTAGTTTATGACGCTGTCGGTATGCAGTTCATCAACGATCACAATGTTGAGGTTAATGAAGAACCTAACATGGAAGCACAAGCATTTTTGAGTTGTTGAAAGCCGCTGATAAGCCATTGTTTGATGGTTTTTCTAAACTTACTCAATTGTCAACTGTGGCTCGCTATATGAATATGAAGTCTGAGCATAATATGAGCAACTTCCTATTTAACAGGTTCATAGAAGAATTAAGGGAAGTGATGCCCGAGAATCATAACTTGCCTGAAAACCTTTATAGATTTAAGAAACTAATCTTGCCATTGGGGTTGGGATATCAGAAGATCGATGTTTGTATAAATGGTTGCACCTTGTTTTACAAAGATCGGAGACTCATGAAAAATTGTCGGCGCTGTAGCCACGCACGTTTCAAGGAAATAGCTGGTGGTAAAAAACGAGGCAAGCCTATTTCCCTCAAACAATTAAGATATTTCCCTCTGACACCAAGGTTGAAAAGATTGTACATATCAACTGCTACAGCGAGCCACATGACGTGGCACAAATATCACAATGTGGAGGATGGACAGATTTGTCATCCATCAGATGCCGAATCTTGGAAATATTTCGACTCCGTGTATCTAGAATTCACAGCATAACCAAGAAATGTTCGGCTAGGCCTTTGTTCAGATGGTTTTAACCCGTTCAGTTCAAATGTTAAACCTTACTCTTGCTGGCCAGAAAACATGACCCCATACAACATTCCACCATGGATGTGCATGAAGGATCCCGTAATGTTTTTGACACTAATCATTCCTGGTCCCAAGCATCTTGGTTAGAATATTGATGTCTACCTAGAGCCTCTAATAGATGAATTGATAACTCTATGGTCGGAAGGAACATTATGTTATGATATTGCTACGAAGTCCAATTTTTGTTTGAGGGCAGTATTGATGTGGACAATAAATGACTTCCCGGCTTATGGTATGTTGTCGGGATGGAGCACACATGGGAGGTTATCGTGTCCTATTTGCATGGAAAAGTCAAAAGCTTTTCGCTTACCAGCGGGGAAGAAGCATTCATTCTTTGACTGTCATCGTCAATTCTTACCATAGAATAGTTCATTAAGACGTGACAGAAATTTTTTTTTCAGGGATAGGCACGAGACATCTACACCTCCACCACGATTATCTGGGCAACAAATTTGGGAACGAGTGCAAAATTTACCAACAATCCAAGAGATATCTTGCAAAAAGCTAAATGGGTTTGGTATTGATCATAATTGGACGAAAAGAAGTATTTTTTGGGAATTGCCATACTGGAAGACGCATCTTGTTCGTCACAACTTAGACGTGATGCATATTGAGAAAAATATTTTTGACAATGTATTCAATACTATAATGGCAGTTAAGGGTAAGACTAAAGACAACCTTCAAGCTCGAAAAGACATGTACACTTTTTGCAATCGGCCAGAGTTGTGCGAAGACAATACGAACATGTTAGGTGTATACACCCTCACCAGAGAAAAGAGAAAATTGCTACTACAATGGGTTGAAGACATAAAATTTCCCAATGGTTATGCTTCTAATCTATCAAATTGTGTCGATATAAAGGATTTGAAAATGTCACACATGAAGAGTCACGATTGTCATATCTTTATGGAGAGACTACTTCTCATTGCATTGAGAGAATTAATGCCGAAACAGGCTGCAGAGCCATTTGCTGAATTGAGCTTATTTTTTAGCAATCTTTGTTGTGCAACATTACAAAGAACTGATTTGGAAAGGATGCAAGATAATATTGCCATGACGCTGTGCAAACTGGAGAAGATGTTGCCTCATGCATTTTTTGACTCAATGGAGCATTTACCTGTCCATTTGGTTTATGAAGCTATATGCTGTGGACCTGTTCAATATCGGTGGATGTATCCTTTCGAGAGGTTTTTGCAAGGCCTGAAAAGGGTAGTTAAGAATAAAGCACGTGTTGAAGGATCTATTTGTGAAGCTTATCACGTCCTAGAGACATCAACTTTTTGTTCATATTATTTTGAACAACACGTGTCAACTAAAACTAGAAGGTTAGGTCGAAACAACCAGTATAACGAGGTAGAATATCTTGAGGGTTGCTTATCTATATTTACTTGTCCGGGTTGTCCAATTGGGGCAAATGTAGAGATCTCACTACCGGAGTACGATCTCCATTTGGCACACTTATATGTACTCATGAATAACCCAGAGGTACAACCTTATGTAAGGTATGTTCGCAACGATTTGTTATGCAATTTCCTACGTTGGGATTATTACACATTGTTTAATGAGCAGTTTGAAAAATTTAATGCAGAATGTTTGAGGAATACTTGGAAGAACAATACGGCCCTATTAACAACATAGATAGATAGTTACATATTGACAAATCTTTCCCGAGATGGTTATATTGGCAGGTTAGTATTTTGTATGCAATTTATGCGTATTCATTAAGGGCACGAGTAGTTGAGTATTAACCAAATGTAATCACTTTGCAGTTAAGAGATCGGTATGATGTAGATGATCGTGTGAAATATCTCTCCAAATGGCCACACAGAAAGGCACGAAGATGGTGTAGATACATGGTAAACGGATACAGGTTCTCTATGATCAAATATGGGTCTTCAAAATCCACGAACAATAGTGAAATTTTTGTAAGAGGTACAAGCGATGGTACAACTGAGGAAATAGGGTACTATGGGGTATTGAAAGATATTATTGAACTAGAATATCCTAATCCAACGTTACAACATACAAGAGTTGTTCTGTTTAAGTGCGATTGGTATGATACCACAAATGATAGAGGTGTGAAGTCAAATCATAGGACCGGATTGGTTGAGGTGAACGTGAAAAAAAGATATCCCAAGCATGAACCATTTGTATTGGCAGGTCAAGCCCATCAAGTGTACTATTGTGTTTATCCAGGGGCCAAGAGAGATAGAGTAGATTAGGTGGCTGTCATTAAAATCCGTCCAAGACATTTTTTTGACATGGACAGACAAGAGATAGATGTGGATGATAGCACAAGTTTTCAATCAGATCACATGAATGTACCCCCAGTGGAACCAAATGTTTTTTATTCTAATTCACATATTAATTATTCAGATGTATATAGTGAAAATGTAAGTGAATATCATAATGACGAACATAGAGAAGTAGAAGAATATGTACATGATGAAGAATATGAGCATGAAACAAATGATAATTGTGATGGTGATGAAGATGATGATGCTGATGATGAAAATGGCTATGATGTTAATTGTGACCCATATGATGATGAAGATGACGATGATGATGAGGATGATGAGGAGGAGAAAGATGGGGAATGTTCAACCAGTTTTTAATCATGACGATGATAATGAGGGAAATGATGAATTTTGAAAAAAAAGATAGGCCAGTGAACTTTCCATTTGTTTGAGGAAGTATTTCAATTGATCAAGCAATGATTGCTAGTGATATACATATATATATGACAATTATGGTATGTTGTGTTACATAATTACATTTATTCAGTAATTTTATATTATTTATGTATTCTAATGCAATTGTGTAAAAACAGGCAATGGGAGGCGGTGAAGATCCAGCTCACAAGGGGAAAAAATAATTGAAGCAGAGCAGTTTGTTAGGAATAAGGACATCATCAACAAATACCCCCTTAATTGTGCCCGAGACGCAGCGATTCAATCAGGCTGGACCAAATGACGCTTAACATATGGGTGGTCGTGGATCTATAGGTGCACATCATATGAGTGGACGTGGATCCACAAGTGCACATACAACAACTGACCGTGTTCGTGGTAATGTCCCTGTAGTAATTGGGCGTGGTTCATCTAATTCATCAGTGGGAATGCGACACCGGATCCCAGACGATGCGGAACCCCAACAAGAGCAGCCATATGTACACGACACGTCCACTACTCATAATGAACAACATTGTTCATCAGATGGACTACCACAGGAGCTACAAGACTTATGTGTAGATGGTGATGGCTCTTCAATACCCGGTGGTGCGCAATTTTCTAATATGCCCGAGTCATCGCACGCTGTTGAGAGACGGGCTGCAGGTATTAAAGATTGGCAATTTTATGGATTCCAGTCTGAAGCCGAATATTTGGTATGGCAAAATGACAAGCGACGCTATGTGAAGGTGGTAGGAAACGGGTATGTAATAATTCCAATATGAAGTTTAAATATTCTCGTTGTTGTACCCTAATGTATCTGTTTGGATTATGTTATGTTACAGATGGGATCCATATAATGCTGTCAAATGTGTTACAAGAGCTCTACATGCTGGGTATGTAGAGCCGTGGTTGACATACAAACATGTTCCAAGTGATACAAAGAAATTATGGTTCGAATATTTCAGGGTAAGAACTATTAAATCAATAGATATTGTGAGAACTATTGTGTAATTGTATATTCCATTATTGAATTAGATGGATGATAGTATTAACGATTTCAGAGGGAGTACAAATGGCTTCCAATTGATTAAGCTGAAGTTTGGCGCAAATTTGAATCAACTGCAAGACGCCGAATTTCAGATCTGACAAACAAAGGACGGACAAGAACGAAAAAGCCAGATTTCATACCACTGGACATATGGAATGAAATGCTCGAGCAATGGCAAAGGCCAGAATGGCAGGAAATATCAAAGAGAAATTCAGCTAATCGAAAGGCCAATCCGTCTATTCATCATTTGGGTTCAATCCCAACCCATGAAGCAGCTAGAAGAATGGTTTTGATTTCGTCATATAATCTTGTTTACTCTTACATGTTATGTGTACGAAAAAAAATTCGTACAACTACACAAATATATGTAAGTTGATTTTGGGCAATTGGTATTGTAGGAAAAAGAATTAAGGAGGAAAGTGACTTATGCGGAGGTTTTCAAGAAGGCTCATCGCAAGAGGACTGACGGACCGTACACAGACTCTCGGGCCGAGCAGACAATGGTATGTATTTTTCATGTATTGTCTATAAGAGGAAGGAAGACATAGGGTTTATATTGAAGATAATATGGGATTCACAGTTTTATCCAATGTTCGTTGGTTTTGCAAAGTATCTATAATTGTTAAAGCTACAGTGACAGAGGGAAAACATATTTCGTGATTAGTGAGCATGAATACGTATGTACACAGTGCCAAAACATTGCACAAATGTACTTTGGATACCTATTTTCCTCCGTTGTGTTGTCTAATCTTTTTAGAAATGTCTCCTTATGGTTGTAGTAGAACGTGATTAATTTGTTGAGATGAAGTGTGGTACTATATGAGCTTGGATAGTACATAGTAGGTTGGCTTGATTCAGTAACAGGTAATTGAGAAAAGTCCTAAATACAGAGGAGACTCTGTCCGTTATATTTTATTTTTACGAGCAAATATTGATATATAACAGATGTGGTAACTTAATAATGTGTGTTGGTATATTAAGTATGTGTAGCTTAACAAAATTTGGTGGTAACTCACATCGATTATGTAATAGTTACTTGTTGTGTTTTATAAAGTATTTAGAATGATGACTCATTATGGTTGTAATAGTACATTATTAATATGTTGAGGTGAATGGTGGTAATGTATGAGGTTGGATAATATGTAGTAGGTCGGTTTTATTCACAAATAGGTAATTGGAAAAATTTCTGAATACAGAGGAGACTATGTCCGGTTTTTTTTTTTATAGTAAATATTGATAAAAGAAAGAGGTGGTATTTTAATATTGTGTGTTTCAATATTAAGTATGTGTGGGATTATAAACATTTGCATGTTGAATTCGGTTATTTAACACTAACTTGTTGTTCAGTCACAATATAATTGGAAATGTCTCGTTAGCGTTGTAGTAAAACATGATTAATATGTTGAGGTTAAATGACGGTACTGTATGAGCTTTGATACAATGTAGTAAGTTGGCATTATTCACAAACAGGTAATTGGAAAAAGTCCGAAATACAGATGAGACTCTGTCCCTTTTTTTTTATGCATATAAAAAATGCATTAAAGACACATGTAGTAATGTTAATATTGTGTGTTTCAATATTAAGTATGTGTAGCATATAAACATTTGGTTGAAACTCTGTTTATTTTTTGACGAGTAAATGCATTAAAGACAGATGTAGTAATTTAATATTGTGTGTTGCAAAATTAAGTAAATGTATTTTTTTATCATTACGTTTTAACTCACATCGGTTCTTTAACAATAACTTGTTACTAATGTCTATGTAGGCTCGTTACGACGAAATGCTCCATACGGCAAGGAATGCATCTGAATTAGACTCGAATCCAACGCCTGTGGATGAGAATGCAGTATTTTTGCAGGCTGTTGGACCATCACGAAAAGGTCGGCTGTACGGGGTAGGTTCTCAGGTATCCGTTGAGTCCGTGTCGAATACCACATCCCATCCTCGACGTGTCATGACAGAGGAACAACTGGCTGCCGCCGTTACACGTGCCACAGAGAATTTGAATGAAACTGTACGAAGTCATTGCCAACGGATCGAGAGTCAGGACAACTTAATCATTCAACTTCAGCAACAAATAACGAAGCAGAACAAAATGTTGGAAGTTCTCTACGCGAAAGTGTATGGTCAATCTGAAGACGGAGAATCTTCATCTTCACATAGTGGTGAAGATGGAGAGTAGTTTGTGAGAATGTTATCTTTGTAGTTTGATGTTTAATACACTGGCATGTACAATACATTTCCTTTTGATTACAGTTTAACATAATAATTTGTATATTAAATATATGTAGATAATATCGTATTTGCGTCATTATTGGAATTGTATTTCATATGTGAAATAGGTTCAATTTGGGAAAAAATTTCAGGAATTTTTCAAGGAATTATGAGTACGTTAATTAGATGGAATGGTTAAGTTGGCGAGGGCTATGTGAAGGGAATAGTTATTAACGGTTTGGTGAGGGAAAATATTGGTGAAGGCTTGGCGACGACAATTTTGTGACAGTTTGGTGAGGGGATCAGTTGGCGAGTGTTCAGTGATAGCAAATAATGGTGAGGGCCGAGTGAGGGGAAATGTTGGCGAGGGCTTGTCTATGGGATATACAGTGACAGTTGTGAGACGGCTCTAATTGATGAGGGGATAGTGACAGGAACGTTTGGTGACGGCCTGGAGACGGAAAATGATGGTGAGGGCGGACTAACAGTGACGGCTTAGAGACTGGAACTGATGGTGAGGGGTTGGTGAGGGCAGATTTGGAAATGGGATGGAGAGCATTCTTAGCTGTCGCCACGGCACGGTGACATGAACCATTTTGGCGACAATCTCCTATCTGACGGACAAATCCCTTCACGGTGCCGTCGCAAATTTCACATTGGCGACGGCACGGTGAGGGGAACCGTCTCTCACAGAATTCAGTTTTTTTTTGTAGTGCTAGGTGTAGTAGTGTGCCCCACACATGCACAAAATCAGCTAAAAACAGAACTAACCTCATAAAAATAATTTCACCCTACTACCTCTGAATTATACATGGGGCCAAAATCTGTACATTTCCCACAACGAAAGCTGGATTCTAGTAGGCTTAGCTCAGGAACCACTCTAGTCAGTCTCTTGTCTGCTTACAAAAGTTCAAAGAATTTTATGAAGGGTGGTACCAAAATCGAATCATTGATAATTCTTTGGTTTGTCTCTTACAGAAAACTTATCTTTGAACATAGTTTCCACAATCGTGTGCATGCATTCGTGCAAGTGGCATAGATCAAGAGTTCAATCAAAGCCACTAAATATGTAAATCTCTAATAAATATCTAAAATTTTATGTTAAGTCATTGATGGATGCTTCTGTTTTGACTAGAAAAACAATCCCCCTCCCCACCCCACTAACCATGTAAAGTAGGTCATTGATGGATGCTTTTGTTTTGACTGGAAAAACAATCCGCCGCCCAACCATGTAAAGTCAGCACATTTGGAGGAGATATTATATGAGTATGGTTTATAAATTAGCGATTCGGGTTTATAACTCGAGGTAATTAATTTGGGCCTAGTTGATATGTGATTCAAATAGGTTTTTTTTTCAAGCATAAGACACAAGTTTCGTTTATGAGTTCGAGGTTATGGGTTAGAGGCATGACATTGTATCCATATAGAACACGTATTGTCATTTGCAAGCTAATGATTACTCTTATAGATCGTTGATAAGGTACAAATTTGTTTCTTCCGCTCCAAACAAGTAATCCTGCAAAAAGGTGGAAATCTTGAGGTGGTTCTCTGGGAATACCTCTGACAATCAAGTCACTTAATATATTTGAGTAAGAGTTAAAGTAATAAGAACTTTAAGAGAGTAGATATTTTAGGAAAAGATAAGTTACCTATTTGTGATGGTTGAATCAAATTTATACTGTTCATGAAAAAGGAACTCCCGAATTACACGGGGTGTCACGTATGCAATCTCCTGAGTTGTCCCTAGAGAAGTTTCTTAAAGGGAATATTCTCAAAGGGGTTAGTTATCAAGTATTTTTTGGTTGAGAAAAGCGTTGAATTGTTTCTCGACTCTACCTTATTTACTTCCTCAGTTACCAAGTGATCGACTGAATGATATATCGGGTCAGATTTATCCTATATCAATCCTAAAATCTAAATTGGTTGAATTGCAGCTATAAGCTTGTTACAAGCAAAGAATAAGTTTATACTCCTTATAAACTAGTAGCTAGTATATGACTATTAATTAAACCATTGTTTGCTCAAATCATGAATGATTAGCACGATGAGGGTCCGCATATCACGGGTTTGATTCAAAGGAAGATCTGGGGCCTATCTTTAATTCTCATCATGTTTTGTTGTCTTCATGCATGACTCGTACACTTCTGGAAGCTCAATGAAAACCACCGGCTATATATCTTGGACGTTCTTGTTCATTAATTGCAAAAGACATTCTTTGCGAATTGCCTCTTATGGTTCTGAATAATTGCATCATGAAATGACAAGATGATTCTACAACGTGTTAGGTATATGCAATATTGCTCCAAATCCTTGGAGTTTTCTGCTAGACTTATGCTTGTTGACAGTGGTGGATATATAATGAAAAAATTCAATATAATAATTTTTTTATAAAAAAACTAAAAAAAAAAGGGAAAAAAATGTATTTTTCTAAATTAAGGATGTGCACTTGCCTATGCTGAAGTTAATGCCGGTCCGTCCCTGCTTGTTGATGCCATATATATATATATATATATATGGAGCAAATGGCAAGTAGTTGGTCGTTGAATCGAGTACATTCCTTAAAGTTGTACCCTTCCAGTGGTTAATTGAGTTCATCCCTTGAAGTTGTACCCTCCGATCCCTCCCAGTAATTGTTAGCCTGTCCAGCTGACTTTAAAGAAGTCCAGTCACCAAGCATAGCATGTATATAAGTATACAAATACATATGAGTAGATTTAGAGTTTTATTTTAATGGGGTTATAATACTGATATTTATTTCAGTAAATACTAATTAATTTTTTGTACTAAAAATATACATATTTTGAAAAGGAAAATTTAGAATTAATATACATAGAATTTTTTTAAAAATATGGGGTCAATAAAGGCTGCAAAGTAAATGGGCCTGTGTTTATATATGTTGATTATAACTAGGTCACCAATATTCAAATGGGTAAATAGCACCACAACCCCCTATACTTTAGCAAAAGTGCACACTACCCCCCTGTGGTTTGAAAAGTGCACCGGAACCCCCTATGGTTTCAAAAGTGTAGCACCACAGCCCCCTCCGTTAAAAAAACCGTTACTTTTAACGGAGAGTGCGCTACACGCGCGTTTGGTGCAATTTTTCATATTTTTAGGCTTAAATTATTATTTAATTGGACAAAAATGCCCTTATAATTGAAATAAAAAATAAAAAATTGAAGGGCATTTTAGTCTTTTTATACAATTCAGTTAAATTTCTTGACGGAAAATTAGGAAGGGGGTGCGTGTGCACTGTTTGAAAATCATAGGGGGTTCCGGTGCACTTTTTAAATCACAGGGGGATAATGTGTATTTTTGCTAAACCATAAGGGGTTGTGGTGCTATTTATTATAGGACCATGGTTTCGAGCATTTTCATCCACTAGAACAAATGCAATGCCTATAGTGGAATGAAAGTGGGAAATATCTACCTATCGAGTGTTATACAATTATCGCTTCTAAGTCGTTGTTTTCTATTTTTTCGCTAAGTAAGTAATTTATTAGATTTAAAATCTAGGTTACTAAGATTGGTAAAAAAAACAATAAGACAAGGAATACTGCAACAAGAGTATCCTTGGGTCCTAAACAAAATGTTTAATTACATAACATAACATAAAAGAAGCAACTACGAGCCAAGTCAATTACATGCATCTTCGGGACCGTTGCACAAACTAAATCAATGTGTAACTGACGTTCGAGTGTTGCAAAAGAATTAAAATGTGTAATATAATAATTATATGCTAAAATATAATATTCGTGATTTGTAAATGAATTCTCCAAAATCAAACTCCTAGCTACATTCAACCCAGGGCCGTGTCAAAAGTGAAGGGCGACAACAGTCACATGAATAGGACATTTAACGTTGTCGTTTTTCTTTCAACTTGTAGCTAAGAGTAAGGATTATATATACTTGGATCTCACCAAACTAATACCTTATTAACTATTTAATTACATTAAATTAGGCTTTGATCTTAATTAATGACGCGTGTAATTCTTAACAGATCTGTATTATTCCTTCCAAATAGATGAAGCACATTTTTTTATGCCTCTTTGTACACGTGTACAAAAAAAATTACTTTCTACGACGGGCTGTCGCCATTTTGTTATCAAATTGGCGACAGTTTGGAGACGGAATACAATGTCGCCACTTTAGTGACAATTTGGTGACAATTTTGTTACATTTTAAAGACGATCTACATATGCCGTCACCAAGTTGTCGCCAATTGGCAACAATATGGTGACGACATCATATGTGGTCTTCAAAGTGACCATATGGTGACTACTTGGTGACGGATAATAACATATTATCTCCATGCCGTCACCAATTGACGACAAGTTAGAGACGATCCGCAAAACGCGTCGCAATTTAATCACCCTGCCGTTGCCAAAAATAATATGTTTCTATTCCATCTACATTTTCTTTTTTCAGTTTCGTTTTCTCAATTATTATTTTTTGGATAACTTGTGATACAACGAAAAAATTAAAAAAGGCCCGTATATGAAAACTGACAAGCGAGGATCATGAGGTTTCGCTGTAATGGAGCCATTCTGGTGTACAGAACCGTTCTTTTATTATTTGATAAATTAAGTATATTCTATACTATATCCAAGAGTTAGTTGTAATGGTCATATAACATTTGTTATAATTAAATGTTTTGAGTTTGAATTACAACTTCGGCCTTTATTATATAAATAAAATGTATATTCTATGCAACTTTCTAAAGTAGGGGATAAATTAATACATATGCAACATAAAAATAAATGTTTCCGAATAAAGAAAAGTAATTTGCTGCATCACGTCAATAAAATTCAGTTACACGGAATACTTTTTTCTTTTCTTGTGTAGATTAATTAATTACCGGTGGTGTTGTAATTTTGTGTGGTGTACTTTTTTAAACCTATTGCCGATACTAAGTAGTAGTCAAAATTTTCTATCAATTTTCCATATTATTCAGGAAAAAATTATCTTCCACAATGGAATCTGATAAGTAAAATTTCCACCATGATACTTTCTGACTTGTGTCAATTCTAATTCCTGAATAGAAGTTTTTCGGCTTGGTTTCACCTTCATAATTTTTGATGCTTAGAAAAATTAAGTTGTAACTTGTCACAGCATAATATCTGCCAGAAATAATATTCATTGAGGAATGTACATACATTATCAGTAGGGTAATTACATGAGAAATTTTAACTGCTAACTGAGAGGCTTCACAGTGCCGTTGAGGCAAAAGAACTCACCATTTTTTTTTGTTACTTGTAACTGATTGGTTGGTTCATCGAAATAAAATTATTCCTATAAGCTCACTCGCAGGAATGGTTTAAAGCAAAACAAAAAACTGAAAGCAAAAATGCATTTTTTTGACTTCTTACAATGGGCATTACAGTACTAGCTATCAAACCCTTAGCTAGCTAGGATTAGATTTCCTTTTGGGTCCAAAGAGAAACCTGTGGATCCTGCAGAAACCGCAATGAAACTCTCCCTGGTACCACCTTTAAATTTAGATTTTCTCATAAAGTTATAATGCTATGAGGGACATTAATTAATAGTAATAAAGTGATTATGAAATTAAATGATTTGGATCATTAAATATGGAGATCAAATAATAGTATCGTCACTTCACTATGATTGATCTTCTTCATGATGTTAATGATGTTATGAGGGAATTCAAATCCCGATAGTCTTTTATCTATCATCTTTCATTCCGGAAGAAAACAAAAGAGCCAATAGATTGCTAATTGCCAAAGAATACAACTAAGCAAAACCAACTGGATGATAAGATCTCAATCCTTCTCATGCATGCAATTATTTTTATTAGTATTTTTCTATACCACATATTATTTTTTTTGCTAAGTATACCACATATTATATTATATGCTATAGATCGGGTATGCTCATTATAGACAAGACAAAAAATCTGAATACCACTTGAAGGCATAAACCCATTGAATGATTGATCGAGATCAATTAGAGAATGTTTTTCCTTGATCAAAATAGAATTAACAAGTGATAAATTGCAGAAAATTCCAAACATCATAACCTAATTCACGACTGATCCTCCATGTTCCATTGCTAGCTTGTCTTGTATATTCCAGTCCCATCTGTTCACATGGTCTACACATAATTTCATAAGTTCTACATGGAATTAAGAAAATGGAAAAAAAAATGCTTATTTTTCATCTATAAAATTAAGCCTTAGCTCACTTGATGATTTTCATCACCCAAGCCATCTGCTTAATTACTAATTATTAAAGATAATACAAAGAATTCTCTATATTGATTTGAGTTTCTTTGAAATGGCTTCAAAGGTTCTTGCAGCAACTGCCCTTCTTCTCACCTTCAACCTCCTTTTCTTCACTTTGGTGAGTTCAACTAATGTCCCATGCGCACCAACACCAAAAAGTCCCAAGGGCCATGGCCACCACAACAAACACCTATCTAAGGCCACTTGCCCTAGGGACACTCTCAAGCTGGGAGTGTGTGCTAACTTGTTGAATGACTTGGTTCACCTTGTTGTTGGCACCCCACCAAAGACCCCATGTTGCACTCTTATCAAAGGTCTCGCTGATCTTGAAGCCGCTGTTTGTCTTTGTACTGCCATTAAAGCAAATGTCTTGGGTATTAACCTCAATGTTCCCCTTTCCTTGAGCTTGCTCCTTAACTACTGTGGCAAGAAGGTCCCCACTGGCTTCAAATGCACATAAATTATTGCTCAAATTTGCACGATTCCGCTTTGAGACCGTACCCTTTGAGCTTATCATTTATCTTCATGGTGTGTTTAATTTGAATTTCATGCTTGTTTCTAGTGTAATATATTTATTTGAAAGAAGGCTAGGAGCCGTCTTTCTTAATTATTGTATGTTCTCCATTCTAGCAATAAAACAAAATTTGTATTTAAAAGCTTAATTTTGTGGGCTTGTCTTAATTAATTAACATTAAGTGATTTATGATTAAAAAACGCATTATCCAAAACATATTCCTTTATGACAAATGATGACGATGAAATGCTTGTTTCTCAAATGATGCTATTACAAAAATTTATTATGTTAAATGAAAAGTATCTTTTAGTTAATTTATTACTTGGTTTTAAATAAAAGATTATTGTTTTATCGAGTTTTACCCAAAGAAAGAAGAAAATGAATTTTTTTTTTCTTGAAGGGAGAATTGCATTATTTGATTACCCCCAGAGTGAATTTTTTTTTTTTTTTTTTTTGCGAAAGAGGGGGACTTCCCTCCGGAATTTTATTAATAATTAATAATTACCACCAGAGTTTATCTACTACTACAAAAGGAAACGCTAATAGCCGAGAAGGCTTTAGTGCTAGAGGTTTACTAAATGGATTTGGATTTTCTAATAATATAATACCCTTGTTAAGGAGATTAATGATGGTGGAGTGATAATGTAGTTGTTTAATTTTCATACCAAATCGTTACTAAACTGCCTGATATGAAACATAAAGGGAATTGTTGTTGAACCACCAAGAAAGCTTAAACAAAATAGCTGACAATTCTAAGAAAAACCATTGGCTTTGTGCATGAAATTGGTGGGGAGAAAATCTAGCAAAAATACCATAATTTGTATTTTCCTCTATGATTTTAGTACAAATCGTCAACTATAATTAATTATTGATTTTCTCAAAAATAGGATGCCCATTTTGATAACTCTCAGCAAAGCTTCCGAACTTGTCAAGAAGTGGCCTATCCTAAATAGGCCGTCTACCAAATATGATTGTCCAAAGAATGCAAATCGATGAGAAGCAATCGTGAGTTGTGTTATTGTCATAGAAATTTAAATGATGGACCATCTTTTCTTTGAGTGCACTGTAGTAGAAAAATATATATCGAAGAACTGCATGCAACTTGCAAAACTTAAGATGCCGAATACCAGCCCGGCCCGGAGAAAGTTACTCAATGCCTTCACAGGAAATGCAAAGGAATATCATTTTTTTTTGCAAAGTAAGCAAAACTGTGTATTGCAGAAAAGAAAAAAATACAATAGTTCTTACAATGAGTCAAAGAGAGAAAAAACCAAATAGCTAGAAAACAAATGAAAACCAAACTAAAGGAACCTTATGGCTAAGGAGACAACCTAAACCAAAGCAATGAGCCAAACAAAACTAAAGGAAATTGACAGAAGTGAGCATCCTTTGGCCATAAAGAGAAAATTAAGTATCTATTGGCAAAATGTTTATTAATACTAGTGCTATTGAATCTCTTTTCTGCTTGAGATTTAGTGAAAACTTTAGATCGAATCATTTCCACAATCTGCTCCTCTGTGTGCGCTTCATTCCAAAAGATCTGTCCATTCCTTTCAATTCAAATATGATAGACCACAACACAAATTAAATATGAGGTAGAACATGTAACTTTTGAGATCCTTGTTACTTACAATTGAATGTGCAAAGTTAAGAATATAATCAAAGTAAGAATAAGCAAGATCAATCATTAAAAAATTTAAACTCTCCTTCCAGATTCTTTTTGTGAAGCTGCAAAAGCATATCATTGCAGGTCACTATCATGAAATTGACTTTTAATGCATGAATTTACCATGTTTGGCCAAAGAGGAACAAAAGAGACTATACAGTTGGTGCATACTCAGAAGACCAAGTGCTGTGAATGATTCTAATTGATGGGAGAATGAAGATGATTGAGAAAGAAAATGTAAAAGTAGTATTGCTAATTTTAGCTCTTTGTAAGAATTAATGACTGATGATTGTCAAAGGCACAATTAATAATGTGGTTGAAGAAACAACAAATTTGAAAGACCTTCGACGGATAAAAGATTAGACAAGGCTCAACTCTGAACTATAGTAAGAATCAAAAAATTCAATCTTAAATTCAATTGGTGTCAAGTGAAATAACACAAAAACTTTATACTAATCTTGGAATGATTGTTTATCCACTACGAGATAATTCAATCCTCCAACAAATTAGAGAGCGATTGACTCTTATGATCATCATGTGCTTCAAAATAAAATTCCTGATTTGGAAATGGATTTTCCAAAATGAAACTTCTACAATTAACTTCCGGGCAGTGTCATGTCGAAAGTGAAGGGTGAGAGGAGTCACATGAATAGGCTATTCAATGTTGTCGTTTTTCTTTCAACTTGTACTTATAATAAAGGATTATATGCTTCGATCTCACCTAACAAAATACCTTAATTAACTATTTAATTACATTATTTAAGGACTTGATTATGACTAATGACGCGTGTAATTCTTTACTTTTCTGGATTATTCCCTCCAAATAAATGAAGCAAGTCCTTGCTGTTTCTTTGTAAGCATAATCTCTTTTATTTCATAAATTAAGTATTCGATGTAGTTGACAAATTTGTGCATGTTGATAATAATAAATAACATATTAAACTCTTATCTAATAGTTTAATGTTGAAGATATAAATGAATGTTATAATAAATTCCTTTTCAACAAGTTAAGCTTTTAGATGAGTTGATAATTTATATGATATTAAAACTCAAGTTATTAAATGATTTTGGGTTCAAGTAGTGTCTCCACCTCTCCACCGATTTAAAAATATGAAAATTATTTATATACAAGACTAAAAAACTAATCTTTTTAATATATACCTTAACATGAGATCAAAGCCCATTGCAAAAGGTATTGAGTTCAAGTTTAACACCACGGATTCAAAATAAAAATAAAAACTATCCACATGCACAACTCAAAATGAAGCCTTTTGCGCCACACCAATATATATCGCTTGCATGGAACTTTTCATTTTCTGACTATGTATACCCATTGGTGTTGTTGCAATTGTCATGTGGTGTAGCTACGAGCGTAACACTTGACTTTTACCAATTTGATTTAGTGAGTGAAAGTTTCTTGGCTTGGTTTCGCCTTCATAAATTTGTGGTGCTAAAAAAAGAAAATTAAATTAATTATAACTTGTCATACCATATCATCTTTGCCTAATTTTCTTCGAGGAATACACACAGATAAATATCAGTAAACAAGTTGTGTGAGAAATTTCAACTGCTAAATGATAGGCCTCAAAGTGGTGCTGAAGCAAATGTAGTCGCCATCAAAAGTTTTGACTTCTTATAATCGACAAGATAATAGCTATATATCAAACTCTTAGCTAAGATTTAGATTTCGATCGTCCGGTTTCAAATAGAAACCTATGGATCAAGCAGAAATCGCAATGAACTATTCCTGCTGTCGGCAGCATTTGGAGTTGGATTTTGTTGCAAAGTTATAGCGTTATGAGCGAGATCAACAATATTGGCCAAAGTGATGATAAATTTAAGAATCTTTAAGATCATGAAATGATCTGAAATTCTGAATCGTTGAAAATTTAGACATCAAATGCCTATATGATCATTTCACTACTATTAAGTATTGATTTCATTCATAATGTTACCAGAAAATTCAAATCCGATACCCTTTATAATCTTCCACTCGGAAAGAAAACAAAAGAGCCAACTTGGTGATCAGATTTCAATCCTTCTCATGCTTGCGATGATTTCTATTAGTATTTGTCTATAGCACATATTATTCTATAGATGGGGCATGTTCAATTATGGACGACAGAAGAAAATTCTGAATACAACTTGAAGGCATAAAATTTAACAAGTGATAAAATTACGGAAAATTCCAAACAATATAATCTTCACGACTTATCTCCTCCATGTTCCATTGCCAGCTTGTTTTGTATATTCCAGTCCAATCTGTCCACATGGTCTACACATAATTTTAATAAGTTCTACATGGAAAAAAATGGAAAAAATGCTTATTTTTCATCTATAAAAGCCTTAGCTCACTTCATCATTTTCATAACCTATGCCATCTGCTTACTAAAGATATATATATCTCTTTGTAGTGAAACATTTTTCTGTATATTTGAGTTTCTAATCTGAAATGGCTTCAAAGGTTCTTGCAACAACTGCCCTTCTTCTCACCTTCAACCTCCTTTTCTTCACTTTAGTAAGTTCAACTAATGTCCCATGCCCGCCACCACCAAAAAGTTCCAAGGGCCACCATGGCCACCACAACAAACACCCATCTAAGGCTACTTGCCCTAGGGACACTCTCAAGTTGGGAGTGTGCGCTAACTTGTTGAATGACTTGGTTCACCTTGTTGTTGGCACCCCACCAAAGACCCCATGCTGCACTCTTATTGGAGGTCTTGCTGATCTTGAAGCTGCTGTTTGCCTTTGCACTGCCATCAAAGCCAACGTCTTGGGTATTAACCTCAATGTTCCTGTTTCCTTGAGCCTGCTCCTTAACTACTGTGGCAAGAAGGTCCCCAGTGGCTTCCAATGCGCATAAATTGCTCTAATTTTCTTTATTCCAAGACTCTTGGACCTTATCCTTTATTTTCATGGTGTGTTTACTTTCGATTTCACAGTTGTAGTGTAATTAATTTATATGAAAGAAGGAAGGCTCCTCGCCTTCTTTCTTATAATTATTGTATGTTCTCCATTCTAGCAATAAAATAGAACTTTTATTTAAAAGCTTAATTTTGTGGGCTTCTTAGCTTATAAAACACCCGGAGGGAAGAACCTCTCCTTTTACCCAAAAAAAAGAAGTGATTTTTGTTAAAAGAAAGGGTTATCCGGCCCGGAACATCTTCCTTTATATATGATGATTATGAGATGCATGTTTCTCAAATGATGCTATTACACAAATTTATAATATTAAATGAAAAGTATATTTTAATTTTATTACTTGATTTTAAATAAAGATACATGTTTGACATAATCAAAGAAGCTGAAAACGATTTTTTTTTTTTTTTTTCTGGAAGGGAGAATTGCATTTTATTTATTACCATCAGAGCTTAAAATCCAAGTACCACTATAAAAACAAACGCTAATAGCCAGCAATTTTATTAAACCACAGAGTAAAGGCAGATCCAGGATATCTTCTCTATAGAAACTCTAATATATAATCAACACTTATATATAATTTTTTATTTTTTTAATAAGGACTAATTAATATTTGAGACTAAAAATACTTTAAAAATCTCGTTATATATAAAAAGCCCTAATGTGCATCCAGTCCTTGGCACGGAGTATAAAAAATAAAGGGGTTGTTTTTGAATCATCGGAGAAAGCTTAGCAGAATAGTCGACAGTTAGAAGGAAAACCACCGTCTCTATGGACGAAATTGGTGAAAAAATCCTGCAAACTATATCATGATTTGTATCATTGCCAATGATTTCAATGCAAACGTTTTTTCTAAAAAATATGACGTCCATTTTTATTAAAATTATCCTACAAGTGACAAGGAGGATCGAGTGAGTTAGCTGACTAGGTCTAACACTATGTTTGGGTTGCACAAGGGAAAGGAAAGGAAAGTAAGGTAAAGCAAAAATAATAAAAGAAAAAAAATAAAGGAAAGAGGTTCCGTTGTTTTGATTGATAACAATAATAAGAAAAAAAACATATTATTTTATGATTTTTTATTTGAATTGGTGATGAAAAGGAAAAGAAATGATAGTTTTAAACGAAAGTTTTTTAAATATCTTTCATATTTATTATTATGTTAATGATATATTTGAAATTATGTAAATTCACAACTAAAACATTGCACCCCTTAACCTTTCCTTTCCTTATATTGATTAAACTCCAAATTGGGAGAATTGCACAATCCTCTTATTAAAAGATTTTTTTTAAAAAAAAAAAATTTAAAGAGAGGTCTAAATCAATATTATACATTTGTCAAGGATTGATCTCGGACCTCTTGCACACTAAGCGAGAGCCATAGAGAAAATGCATGCCTACTGGTCATTATAAAAAGGATTTTTGAGTCCATTCTTAACTTTTTCTTCATTTAAAAAGTCGATTCAAATAAGGTGAGAGATTTCTTAATCCCTCCTTTTTCTTTCATTTAAAAAGTGTAATCCAAACATTATGTTATGAAATCCTCGACACTAAATAACCTTAATTGGGAGGCAATTTAGGACAAGCACCGTGTGGTACCCTGAAATAACCTTGTCCAAAAAAATTGCTAAATACTTACGAAAATTTCTTTAAAGCGTCCGACGTTTTAAACTCTGATGTTTTAAACGTCTCAATCGGCGTATGACATGTGTAAAGTATGATGTGATGTGAGAATTAGAAATTAAGAGATAGCTACATAATTGAAAACTGAAAGGGTAATTCAGTAATCTTATATTCTAAATAAATTATAAGTGAGGCGTTGATACAAATTTTAAGAACTTTTGGGGTCTAGCCAGAAATACAACAAACGTTTTAAAGACCAACCCAATACTTTTGACGTGAAAAGAAAAAAATTCTACAATTAACTTCAGGGTTGTGACAAAAGTGAACGGCTAATGTGACATCTACTTGTACTTTCTGCTACATGCAAATTGAAATCAGT
Organism: Ehretia macrophylla; assembly: GCA_037974665.1. NCBI lineage: Eukaryota > Viridiplantae > Streptophyta > Magnoliopsida > Boraginales > Ehretiaceae > Ehretia > Ehretia macrophylla. Next base: position 35,771,109 of record CM075773.1, on the reverse strand, counting down.
GACCACTTTTTCTTTGATTGCAGTTTCTCTAAAAGAATTTAGAAACGATGTTTGAGTTGCACAAATATTGCCACTCGGGTTACTTGTTGGAATGATATTTTATTATGGACTATGAATGTTACAGCTCCATGTCTTCAAGCTCGTCCTTGGTGCAGAGTCTATCCCATTTGGGTAGAAAGGAATCAACGAATGTTTGCTAACACAGCCCAAACCGAAAACTATATTAATGCTAGTATTAGGAATACCTTACAAATGTCACTTAAATGTAAAAATTACACTTTTTATGATAGTATGCTCAACAGATCCATTTGTAGTGCATGGAACCTCAATAAGGGGAGATTAGTTGAGCTTTTTGCTATATAGTTTTTTTGAATTTAATAAAAGAGTCACTTGCTTGCTTAGTAAAAAAAAAAAAAAAAAAGTGAATCGCGATAGGAGTAACATGAATAGGGTATTCAACGTTCTCGTTTTTCTTTTGACTTTTTATGATTGGAGACGAAATATACTTTTATCTCACCAAAACAAATACCTTATAATTAACTATTTAATTACATTATATAAGGACTTGATTATGATTAATGACGCATGTAATTCTATACTAATCCGGATTATTCTCCCCAAATAAATGAAGCACGTCTTTACTGTGTCTTTGTAAGCATAATCATCTCTTTTATTTGATAAAGTATTCCATGCAGTTGAGAATTTGTTCATATTGAAATGATAAATTATATAATAAACTCTTTGTCTCTACCTTGATGATCAAATCTCAATTCTTCTCATGCGTGCTATTATTTTTCCTCGTATTTGTCTCTACCACGTACTATTCTAAAGATCGGGCATGTTCATTATGGACAATAAAAAAAAAGAAAAAAAAAAGCAAATTGAAGGCACAAACAAGTGAATAACTGATCGAGATCAATTAGAGAATGTTTTCCCATCAAAATAAGATTTAACAAGTGATAAAATTACGGAAAATTCTAAACAATATAATTTTCACGACTTATCCTCCATGTTCCATTGCCAGCTTGTCTTGTATATTCCAGTCCAATCTGTCCACATGGTCTACACATAATTTTAATAAGTTCTACATGGAAAAAAATGGAAAAAATGCTTATTTTTCATCTATAAAAGCCTTAGCTCACTTCATCATTTTCATGACCTAAGCCATCTGCTTACTAAAGATATCTCTTTGTAGTTTGTAGTGATACATATTTCTCTATATTTGAGTGTTTTTGAGATGGCTTCAAAGGTTCTTGCAACAACTGCCCTTCTTCTCACCTTCAACCTCCTTTTCTTCACTTTAGTAAGTTCAACTAATATCGCATGCCCACCACCACCAAAAAGTTCCAAAGGCCACCATGGCCACCACAACAAACACCCATCTAAGGCTACTTGCCCTAGGGACACTCTCAAGCTGGGAGTGTGTGCTAACTTGTTGAACGACTTGGTTCACCTTGTTGTTGGCACCCCACCAAAGACCCCATGCTGCACTCTTATCGGAGGTCTTGCTGATCTTGAAGCAGCCGTTTGCCTTTGCACTGCTATCAAAGCCAACATCTTGGGTATTAACCTCAATGTTCCTGTTTCCTTGAGCCTGCTCCTTAACTACTGTGGCAAGAAAGTCCCCAGTGGTTTCCAATGCGCCTAAGTCGTTCTAATTTGCATTATTCCTAGACTCTTTTAACCTATCCTCTATTTTCTTGGTGTGTTTACTTTTGATTTCATGCTTTTTCGAGTGTAATTTATTTAATAAAGGAAGGCTCCTCGCCTTCTTTCTTATTTATTGTATTGTTCTCCATTCTAGCAATAAAATAAAATATTTATTTTAAAGCATAATTAATTTTGCGGGCTTTTTTTGCTTAAAATTAAGTCATTTCTGATTAAAAATAGGATTATCCCAAACATCTCGTTTATGATCATGATGATGAGAGTGCGTGTTTCTCAAATGATGCTACACATATATAATATGTCACGCCCCGAACCCAAAATCTCAAACCCGCAGACGCGACTAATATTGTAGACATAAGAAAATAACTACTGGGTCCTCTTTTTTATTGGTCCAAAATGACTAACCCAAGTTATTTCTTATACCCACAACATTCACTTATAAACCACACAAACACACTATATTCTTCCGATGTGGAATATCACATACACCATTCGTTAAAGACTTGACGTCCTCGTTAAGGGCACATATACCCAGGACCAACCACGCGATGAAAAATTCTAGAGGTAACTCCCACCAGCCTTTTAGGTGTAGCACTTTGCACCGCATAGTACTTAGCTCCCGCACTAACTAGTGACCTGTTCTGATACCATCTGTCACGCCGCGAGCCCAGAACCCCGGACCCACAGGTACGACTGATGTTGTAGACATAAGAAAATAACTACTTGAGCCCTCTTTTCTACTGACCCAAAATAGTAACCCAAGTTATTTCTTATATCCACAACATCTACTTATAAACTATACAAACACACTATATTCTTCCGATGTAGGATGTCACGTAATATTAAATGAAAAGTATCTGTTAATTTATTACTAATTGGTTGTAAGTAAAAAGATACATGTTTTGTCAAGTTTACATAAAGAAAGAAGAAAATGAATTTTTTTTTTTTGCTAAATAGAAGAAAATGAAATTTTTCTTGAAGGGAGAAGTGCATTTTATTAATTACTATCGGAGCGTACAATAAGGGGGTACGGTTGTTTTTGAATTACTTGGAAATGCTTATCAGAATAGGCAACGGTTCTATGGAAATTCACCGGCTTTGTGCACGAATTTGGTGGGAGAAAATCATACAAAATATACCATGATTTTTATTATTGCCAAGATTTTAGTGCATCGAACTATAATTAATTATCGTTTTTCTCAAAAATAGGATGCCCATTTTTATCAAAATTATCCTACAAGTGAAGTGACAAGGAGGGATCAACTGAGTTATTTGACTGGCTCACACACTATGTTTGGATTGCACAAGGGAAAAGAAAATAAAAAATAATAAAGAAAAAGAAAGGAAAGTAGTTCCTTCATTTAATAATTTAATAATTATTTGTTTAGACTGGACAAGGAAATAAAAAGAGTTTATATTTTTAACTGAAAAGTTACTTAATTACCCTTTTCATATTTATTGTATGATATGGATATAAAAGAATTATGTAAAAGTATTGTGGATAATTAAAACATTACACTCCTTAACCTTTCCTTTCACACTATAAAACACTAAATTTAAAGGATTATAAAATCCTCTCATTAAAGGATTTTCAATCCTTCAAATTTTTTTCCCGTTTTGAAAGCCAATCCAAACAGGGAGAGGAATTCTCTAATCCCTACCTATCTTTTCTTTTCCTTTAAAAAGTACAATCCAAACACTATGCAATGGAATCTACAACACTAATTAAACTTGGAATGCAATTAAAGGACAAGCACAGTGTGGCCTTGAATGACCTTGTCCAGAAAACTTACTAATATCTAATCATAGTTTCTTCACCCCGCTGACATGTCTAAATAGGCCGTCCACCAAATATAGATTGATTTCCTGGAAAATGAAGATGAGAGGCAATTGTGAGTTTTGATTTTGTTAATGCAAAATCTAAGATGCTAAATACCAGTTGGGAGAAAGTTTTTAATGCCTTACAGAAAATGCAAAGGCAAATCACTGGAGGTCACTATTTTCTAATTGACTTGTAATGCATCCTTTCATTATATTAGGTGGAGTAATTTAGAATTTATATATACTGATTTTGAAAATCATTAATCGTTTGAAATAATTGAATTTTTAAATACCCTTTTCACGTGTGATATATGATTGATTGTTGAAGGTGCAATCAGTGACGTGATAGAAGAGGCAACATTAATTTATGGATGATCTGCTCATAATAGGGTCAACCCTGATGGTTGATAAGATTTGATTATGGCCCAACTATAATACTATAGTAAAAATTATAAAATTCCATTCCATTTTAAAATCAATTGGCATTATATACTAGTCTTGAAATTTAAATATTTATCCACCATGAAAAAATTGGATTCTCCAACAAAGCCAGCATTATATTCATATGATCGTCTGCTTCAAAATAAAATTCTTGGTTTGGAAATGAGTACCCCAAAATGGTACTTCCACAATTAACTTCGGGGCCGTGTTAAAAGTGAATGGCGACAGGAGTCACATGAATGGGGTATTTAATGTTGTCGTTTTTCTTTCGAGTTGTAGTTAAAATTAAAGATTATACATACTTCGATCTTGCCAAACAGATACCTTATTAACTAATTAGTTATATTGTATTAGGAGTTGATAATATTTAGTGACACGTGTAATTCTTTACTTATCTGGATTATTCTTTGCTGTCTTTTTGTAAACATAAAGTATTCAATTTTATTAGACAAATTTGTACATATTAAAAATAATAAATAAATATAGTAATTTTTTTTTAAATAATTTAAATTTTTAGATAAAATTATAATTTTCAAAGCTTTAAGTTTCAGTCAAACAAATAAAACTAATGTGCAAGACTCAAAAATAAATCCATTTTTTGCACCACACAAATTTTACATCGGTTACATGGAATACTTTTCGTTTTCTCACGATGTAGATAACCACTACTGTTCTAATTGTCATGTGGCGTAGACAGGCCACAAAGTGGTGCTGAAGTAAGTGCTGAAGTAAGTGCAGTCACCATCAATAGTTTTGGCTTCCTATAATGGACAAGATTATAGCTATCAAACTCTTAGCTAAGATTAGATTTCCCTCCGGATTCAAAGAGAAGCCTATGGATCCTGCAAAAATGGCAATGACACTACGCTTTCTATGGCAGCATTTGAATTTGGATTCTCTCGTGAAGTTATAAAATTATAAGGGAGACTAATAGTGATAAAAAAATGATAAATTTATGATCATAAAATGATTTGAATTATTGAATCTAGATATCAAATTACTTCTATTATCGTTTCACTACTATTAATTTCTTTCTCATATAACGTTACGCGAGAATTCAAATCCGGTAGCCTTTATCTTTAATCTTGCACTCCAGAAGAAAACGAAAGAGCCAATAGATTACTAGCTGGCAAAGAAAACAACCAAGCAAACCAACTTGATGATCAGATCTCAATCCTTCTCATGCATGCAATTATTTTTCTTTGTATTTGTCTATACCACAAATTATTCTATTGATCGGGCATGTTTATTATGGACAATAGAAAAAAAAATCTGAATACCACTTGAAGGCGTAAACCATTGAATAACTGATCCATATCAATTAGAGAATTTTTCCCTTGATCAAAATAGAATTTAAAAGTGATGAATTACGGAAGATTCCAAGCATTATAATCTTGATCACGACGTTCCATTACCAACTAGTGTCTTGTATATTCCAGTCCAATCTGTCCACATGGTCTACACATAATTTTCATAAGTTATACATGGAAAAAAAATGCTTATTTTTCATCTATAAAAGCCTTAGCTAAATTCTTCATTTTCATCACCTAAGCCATCTAAATATCTAATTACTAAAGACATCTCTTTAATTTGTATCACTTAACATATTTCTCTATATTTGAGTGTCTTTGAGATGGCTTCAAAGGTTCTTGCAACAACTGCCCTTCTTCTCACCTTCAACCTCCTTTTCTTCACTTTGGTGAGTTCTACTAATGTCCAATGCCCACCACCACCAAAAAGTTCCAAGGGCCACCATGGCCACCAGAACAAATACCCATCTAAGGCTACTTGCCCCAAGGACACTCTCAAGCTGGGAGTGTGCGCTAACTTGTTGAATGATTTGGTTCACCTTGTCGTTGGCACCCCACCAAAGACCCCATGCTGCACTCTTATCGGAGGTCTTGCTGATCTTGAAGCCGCTGTCTGCCTTTGCACTGCCATTAAAGCAAATGTTTTGGGTATTAATCTCAATGTTCCGGTTTCCTTGAGCCTATTGCTCAACTACTGTGGCAAGAAGGTCCCCTCTGGCTTCCAATGCGCATAAACCACCACCCCAATTTGCACTGTTTGCTACATTCTTTGACCTTATGAATGACTTAATGGTCACTACTTCATGTTTATAGTGTAATTTATTATTTGAAGGAAGACTCCTCGCCTTCTTTCTTATTTATTGTATCGTTCTCCATTCTGGTGATTAAAAGGATCGAAAGATCTCAGCAATAAAATAAATTGATGTTCATTTAAGAACTTAATTTTGTGCGGTCTGGTATTTTATAATGATGATGATGATATCAGATTTATTGAATAAAAGATACAAGTTTTGTAGAGTTTTTTTAAACAAAAAAAGAAAAGAAGAAAATGTATTTATTTGAAGGTTGAATTGCATTTGATTGATTACCCTCAGAGTCTACAAGCTGCAAAAAAAAAAGGGGGGCAATAATCTCTGGAGCATCTTTCCTAGAAAAGATATCCAGCTAAATTTCATAGGGAGATGCATGCGACAAATTGAGAATCAAAATTGAATTGATACTTCCTTTTAAGAATTATGTTGAGAATCAAAATTATGGACCTTGCGTGCAGATTAATGCTTATTTATTAACAAATCTTACATTGCAAACATCCCTAGTTCGAACTTATATTTTTTCATTATAAATATTATTTAGGGTGCACAACAGTACTTTGGATTTATAGCTTAATTTATATTGAATCTAATGTAATCTTTACTAAAGTGAAATTTTCATCATAAAAAATTACTTGTATATGCATTGGAAAGGGAAAAATAGAAAAAAGTGCCTTACCTATCCAACTCAAAACTCCTAAACAGGAATGGATCACTCGTGAATGGATAATATAGGATCAAGGTCCAAGTCTAATACTATGTTAATTAACTTGAAGTTTTATTCCAAAATTAATTATTATTAGGTGGAGTAGTCCAAGATCTTATATACTAACCTTGTATATCTTGATTTATCCAAACAAAATAATTAAATTCTCTAACAATTTCTACGTATTGTTATCCAATCACTAGCTAGTGTTTGATCTTGCTAACTAGAGTACCTTTTGTTCATTGGGTTTTTACCCACACTCCTTGTAATTGTCCACCTTGATATTAGTACAAATTCTTGTTTACCTAGTAAAAAAAACTAGGCACTGAAAATGTGGCTGCAAATATCTGATGATGCCAGTAGATCTCCAATGGCACCCAACTCAGGGCAGTCATTTAATTGAGCAAGCTCGGCTGTTAATGGTGATATAATGCCTTGCCCTTTACCAATTATGAACAAATTATGTATGCTATATCGATTGATACATCTAGTTTCTTCACCAATTTTTGCAACATTTTCTGTGGCGCGGTTAATCTTGCTCTAAACTCATTTAAATAGTCCAGGAAGGAATTGCATAATTGTGAATTAAACTCGTTTAATCACAATTTAACTAGGAATTTGGGTGCATTTGTTTGAAGTAATTATTTTCATTCCCAATGTAAAATGCTGAGGCATAATCTTCGAATTGTATACCCTTTTTAGTGTAGATTATACATTCTAAATTACATATTAAGTCAATTGTGAATAAAAATTAACTATGCTATTCCTTAGGATAGAAATCTGTATTAAAGGCTCAGAAGTTCCATTCTCTTACCATGAAGTACAAGAAAACTGAAAAAAATTGTCCTTATTTATTTATTATTATTATTATTATTATTTTATCAAAGCTATCAAAATTTATTGAAGTTCGAATTAGAATACTGAAATTCACATAATCTACCTCAATTCAGACAACTAAGATGCGTCTACTGACTTCTTATTTTTGCTTGTGATGATTATTGCTCATATACTATCTTATATTTAGTTTTTACACTACAAAAAAAACCTAGGTTTTGCGAGAGACGGTTTTCCTCATCGTGATGTTGTCAATTTGGAATTTGCGAAGGCACGGTGAGGAGAAACGTCTGTCAGACACGAAGTTGTCGCCAAAATCGTTCCCCTCACCAAACCATCACCAATTTGGCGACGGCTATCAAATTATCTCTATCCCGTTTCCAAATCCTCCGTCACCAAGCCGTCGCCATTCTTTCCTGTCTCCATGCCGTCACTATAGTTTGCCGTCATCGAGCCCTCATCAATTGGAGCCGTCCCAAAACTGTCACCAAATTTCCCATCGCCAAGCCCTTGCCAACCTTTCCCCTCACCCACCCATCACCAATGATTGTTGTCATCAAGCACTCGCCAACTTAACCCCTCACCAAACCGTCACCAAAATTGTCGTTGCCAAGCCCTCGCCAACCTTTCCCCTCGCCAATCCATCACTAACCCTTCCCTTCACCAAACCTTCACTAACTTAACCATTCCATCTAATTTAACGAGTCACAATTCCTTCAAATTTTTTTGAAGGGAATCCCAAATTGAACCTGCTTGATATGTGAAATTTATTTCATATAATACCGCAAATACGGTATGCTATATTTAATTAAAATATAGACTGTTATTCTAAACTGTTACAAAAAAAAATGTCCTGTACATGATAGTGTATTAAACATCAAACTACAGGTTTAACATTATAACAAATTATTTTCCATTTTCATCACTATGTGAAGATGAAGAATGTTGCTCTTCAGGTTGACTACAAACTTTTCCATAGAGGACTTCCAACACTTCATTCTGCTTCTTTAGTTGTTGCTGAAGTTGATTGATTATCTCCCCCTGACTTTGTACTATTTTGTTCAAAGTCACTGTGGCTCTCGTAACGGCGTCATTTAGTTGTTCCTCTGTGATAACATGTTGAGGCTGAGTTGCAATGTTAAACTCAACTGAAACCTAAGAACCTACACCATATATCTGACATTTGCGTGGTGGTCTTACAGCCTGTAAAAATACTGCGTTATGATCCACAGACATGGGGTTGGAGTCTGATTCCGATGCATTCCTCGCCGTTTGAAGCATTTCATCGTAATGAGCCTACAAAGACGGGAGTAACAAGTTAGTATTACTACCTCCGATTTGTTGCACAAACATTAATTTCTCATCTACACAAACTTAATATTCAAACACACAATATTAAGGTATTACATCTTGTTAGAATGCATTTACTACTCAATAAAAAATCGGCCAGAATCTCTTCTGTATTTCAGACTTTTCCCAATAACCTGTTATGGAATAAAGCCAACCTAATACACAATATCCAAGCTGATCCATTACCACACTTATCCTCAACATATTAATCAACTGCTACTACAACCCTAAGGAGACATTTTGAAACATTGTACAACACAAGAGGGTACAACAAGTAACCATGTTTCATTTGTGAAATGTTTGTTAAAATCATAGCTACATTCGTGCTCACACATCACTAAGTAAGTTTTTCCTTTGAAATATTAGCTTTAACAATTTTAAATACTTCGTAAAATCAACATTCCTTTTTTCCAACACTGTGAATCCCAAATTGTGTTCAACATAAACCCTATGCATTGCTACTTCTTCCAGAAATTACATGAATAATACATACCATAGTCTGCTCGGCCCGAAAGTCTGTGTACGGTCTGTCAGCCCCCTTGCGATGAGCCTTCTGAAAAACCTTCGCATAAGTCACTGTCCTCCCTAGTTCTTTTTCTTACAATAGCAATTCACCAAATCAACCTACAACCGAATGTGTATTTCACATAATTTTTGATTCGTTTGCATAACATATAAAATTAACCAAGATTGTATTACTAAATCAATACCATTCTTCTAGCTGCCTCATGGGTTGGGATTGAACCCAGATGGTGAGTAGACGGATTGGCCTTTCGGTTGTTTGAATTTCTCTTCGATATTTCCTGTCACTCTGGTCTTTGCCAAAGCTCTAGCATTTGGTCCCATACAGTAAGTGGTATGAAATCTGTCTTTTTTGTTCTTGTCCGTCCTTTGTTTGTCAAATATGAAATTCGGTGTCTTGTAGTAGATTCAAAGTTCTTATCCGTCCTTTGTTTGTCAAATTTGAAATTCGGTGTCCTGCACTAGATTCAAACTTGCGCCAAACTGCAGCTTCATCAATTGGAAGCCACTTGTACTCCCTCTGAAAACATTAATATTATGATCCATATAATTCAACATTTATTATGCTCATTGTACAATAGTTTTCATAATATATATTGCGTTAACATTTCATACCCTAAAATATTCAAGACATAATCTTCTTGTATCACTTGGGACCTGCTTGTATGTCAACTACGACTCTACATACCTGGCATGTAGAGCTCTTGAAATTCCTTTGACAGCATTATATGGATCCCATTTATACAACATAGTATAATCAAAATATGTTATATTAAGAAAAAAAAGTAGAAGATTTAAACTTCATAATTTAAAGTAATACATACCTGTTTCCTGCGACCGTCACGCATCGTCGCTTGTCATTTTGCCATACTATATAATCAGCTAGAGACTGGAGTCCATAATATTGCCAATCTTCGATGCCTGCAGCCCGTCTCTCAGCAGCATGCGAAGACTCGGGCATATTAAAAAATTGCGCACCACCGGGAATTGAAGCGCCATCACCATCTATGAATAAGTCCTCTAATTCCTCTGACAATCCAGATGATGAACAATGTTTTTCATTATGATTGGTTGACAGGCCTTGTACATATGGCTGCTCTGGTTGGGGATGCGCATCGTCTGGGAACCGATGCTGCGTTCCCACTGATGAATTAGACGAACCACGCCAAACGACCAATGGGATATTTCCAGCTCCACAAACAGCAGCTGTATGTGCCGATATGGATCCATGACCACTAACATGCTGCGTACCTATAGATCCAAGACCACCCAATGTCAGAGTATCATTATAGCCGACCGGAGAGAATTGCTGTATTAATTAACATATTCATAACAACAAAAAAATGTATAATATATACATAGATGTACATACATATATATATATATATATATATATATATATATATATATATAATCTCACAAAAATAATTTATTTGTGTGGTGGGGGAAAGGGTAATTGTTGTGTGAATTCTAACGCAAGTGCACGTGTCGCAACAATTAATAAAATGATGAATAAAGATCGTTACCAGGAGGACTGAGATTATTAACTATCAAAATTGGTTTAGCTTTAACTTTATTTGGATGACCAAAATTTAAGAGTTTGTAATTAAAAACTAAAGAGATAACAAAACTAATGGAAATAACAACTAAACAATTGCGAATTTGATGGAAACTTTGATTTGATAATTGGAGAGTTCTAAGGATTACGATTTCACCAAGATTTATCCTATGCGAATCTGTTGATTAACTCCAATTGACGACTATTCCTTATGCTGTCAACAATTTCACTAAGGTAGATATTAATCTTTCTTAAGTATCAATAACATATCCCAATAAGCAAGCTATCTACATCTCTGTGATAACTGTGAACTTATGGAATGCATTAAGCCCTAGAAATTTAAACGTTGCACTAGATCTCATAACTATCTCTAGCTTATGATAATTTAATGATACTCCACACATGGTCTAGTTTAGTTATCACTTCTCAGTCTCAAACTAAACCACAAAACAAACAATTATTGGCCAGATAATCACAAGCATTACGTATAGTGTGAAATATTCAGCATAAAAATAGAATAATCAATCAACCAATCAATTCAACATCATTCGAGTAATCAAAATCTGGCTACATCATAGCCCTAGAAAAGTAATCTAGCAACTCATAATCAACGTAAATGAAATCCAAAGTCTATTAAAAGTCATGATGAGAGAGAAAGAAAACTCTAAAAATCTCAAGAAAGTCATGGCTAATCTTGTCCCTGATCCGTCCTTTCCCGTCAATCTTGCAGTTTCCTCTCATTTTCTTCTCTCCAAAAATGGTTTTTCCTCTCCAAAATAGCCGCCAGAAAAGAACTCTTCCCTTTTTCAATGTCTGATACTCTTTTATTGTAGGGTTTTCTTCTTTTCGCGCTTTTTTACCAAATTGCCCTTAAAAATCCTATGACGCTGCGCTATGACTGCGTTACTTCTATTTTCTCTTTAATTTCTTCATGAACTGCATTAAAGATTGCCCTTAGTCATTTTCTTTCAATCTTTGCCTCAAAATCTATATCTTCTTATATAATTCACATACATCACAAAACAAACATGGAACCACTCAAATTGCTCATAAATTACTCAAGAACTAACAAAATTTAAGTGAAAAGGCGCTGAAATAATATATCAATATTATGCCCAACAAACACCCCCAAACTTAAGCTTTGTTTGTCCTCAAGCAAAAAACACAACTAAACAAAGAAACAAACTAAAAACTAAAGACTCGATACAAAATAACTCGTGGAAGCAATGCTGTAGAATAGTAAATTTCCACGGCCTCAGTAGCTTTATGTCACAACTCCAAAGGTGACTGTCAATCATAAGCTTGAGAAATAACAACTTCACATAAGTCTTATTTTACTTCAAATCTCCCAAGTGAGTGTGTGAATAACCTCTATCCCAATTAATTGTACCCGGATGAGTTTATACAAGTTAAGCGAATTTCCAATGTGAATCTGTTATTTTCAATCACTTAGGCCTTCATAGGCTTACTTTTCATGCCACTCTCCACTAATGTAGGTTAATTATAGCATTAAAGATCAGTAAGACTTTACATTTAGTTGTAATGTGTGGCTAGAGTTAAGGTAGGATAATGGATATAAAACAAGGCTAAACTACCCGTAAGCACACAATTATTCAAGGATGTTTAATGGAGCACATGCCAACTCTATTTCTTACCACCAAAACTATTCAACATATCTCTTTTCTTTCATCTTTCATTTCACTTCCTCAAAAATCATTCACAACATTTAAAAACATATAAAGAGTCCACACTCCCCCAAACTTGCATTTTGATATTAACTACAAGGAGTGTGGTTGTTCTATTTCCTTTTTATTCTTCTCTTTTTTTTCTTCTTTTTTTTTTCAAAACAAAACAACACATCACCCAATAATCATACCTCCCATCATTCAATACCAAACATGGCTCCATATAATCATCCTAAACAAATCATATGTTACAAGTAGCAAGGTCATTAATTGGGGTAATCAATTTGACAAGTTAAGGAAGAATTTGTAGGGTGCACATGAAAGAAAAGGCTAATTAGGCTCAAATTGGTAGACTAAGGGTATTCACTTATTACAACGGTTGGCTTGAAAGACTCAAACGATCCAAAGATGGCCTAAATCATTTCTCTAATACTATGCAACCTAGGATTTCGCCTCGAGTGACAATCAAGCAAGTTCTAAAGTCCTATACTCATTTTTCTGTTTACTTAAACTCACATAAACCTTCTCTAAGTATCAACATAACTAGGCGAGGCTAAGGGCGCAAAAAGCGGGGATTTTCCATAAAACAAACTATGTTTCAGTCAACTATCCTCATTTCTATCATGTCATTCATACGCTACTCATCATCGGCCTATTTTTTATCTTTCCAGCATCACTTTCAAAAATTGTTGTTTTTTTTTTTTTCAAATTTTTCTGATTTTTTCATTTTTTTTTAAATAACGAAAACACGTAATGAAAATAACTAAAACATGTAAACCTGACACACATAACTCAGAATAAGTAAAGAGACACCACCCCCAAACTTTAAAGGAAAACATTGTCCTCAATGTGAAAACATTAAAAAGAAAAGGAGTAGCAACTTCCCTGAATATCTAGTGGAGTCATTCATTATCTGGAGGGAAGTAGTGACTAGCCGGCAAAAAGGGGAGTAAAACGGGTGCTGGCGGAACACCCAATTTCTTGTCTATCTTTGCCATGTATTTGAAACTCTACTCCTGCCTAGCAGTTAACTCATCTTGCCGCTGGATAATCAGGAGCAATCTTTCCCAAGGCGATATTCTTGCTCTAACTGCTCATGTTGCCCCTTATCCATGTCTTGGCGCAACTGTGTTATTTCCTGGCACAAGGCCTGAATGTCTAGGATAGGGGCCTCTCCCTGATCTATATGTTCAGTTTCTTGTTGCGTCATGCGAGCCCCCAAAGTTTCGATGGTAGTCTGCGTCAATGGGGCTTAAGGCTGCAACACATCCTTAGTGGCTGAGACTGGCACACCAGCTGCATGACATAAACCTATAATCAATGCTGGGTGAGGCAGTCCCCCAGTAGTGCGTCCCTTCAAATACTCCAGGATTGAGTGCTCAATTATTTTCCCAATGTCAATGCTGAATTGGTTACCAATAGCATAATTCAACGCAGCGCGCTCTCTGGAGACTTCATACGTGTTCCCTGTCGGTAAGATGGTGGCATAGATGAAGAGGTGCCACGCTTTAATTTCCTTACGCATGCTAGAAGACGGGAAACTCACAAACTTATCACCCCTCTTTTTCCACGTGACCCAATTAGTTGTTAAATACCTGATAATGCTATCTGGGTGAATGTCCTATCCATGGGCACTAAAGAAATCATCATCAAGGGCTGGGACCTGATAGAACCGATTGATAGCACCCCGGTCAAAAGCAACAGTCTTTCCACGAACCATAACCCTCTTGTCTTGGTGCTCTGGTACATTAGCATAAAATTCCCGAACCAACAACACATAACACGGCCTAGGAGATTTGATGAAATGAGTCCATTGCTGCGATTTAGCCTATTGTGCAAATATAGGTCCAGGTTCCTCGAAACCACGCTCGACAACCAAAGAATTTTTTATGATGCTCTCAGTATAGCGAGCTTTAGCCTCCTCACTAACAAATATGTGCGTATTCAAAGCAGGCCTAGAGGAACCAGAGGTGGAACCGCGTTTCCTTTTAGGAGCCATAGTTATTAAGAAAAATCAGTCAGAGTCAAATGTTCACTCACACCCCACAACAAAATCACTGTCTGCTTTATGTTATAAGTCCAATTCCCCACAACACAACACTACAGTACCATGCAATACTACGTAACTACGAAGTACCCAACAAACTCAAGAAAAGGCACAAGTATCACAAGTAGTCCCAGAACACACCCAACAAACAAAACACACGTATAACCAGCAAAACTTAGCCACCAACCAACAATCACAAGTTTTCCCAACCGATATGTTAACACTACCAGAAATAAACTGAAGCAGTTCGAAGCCACAAAAGACCAATAGTAACAAGAGAAAACAATAGTGACTTTGAACAACGAGAATCAGCAATTAGCTAGCACCAAGGTACCCCCAAACTTCATCACTCAAAAATCAGTAAGACCAATGCCACCAATCACAAAAAGTTCACCAACACAACCCAAAATCGTGGGCACAGCCCCTGTTCGAGCATAAGTGCCAAACGTTTTCCTGTCTTTTTTTTTGCTTTTTTTCGTTCAAGATACAAAAGATAACTAATCCAAACAATCGGGCTTGCTCGCTAGTATGAACAAAGTTTCGGTTCTTGTGCTCTTTTTTTGTTTTTAAAAGTAGATGTCTACCAGAAAGCAAATGAGAACACCAAAGAAATTAACAGAACACTTACCAAGGCAGCAGGGTCCTCCGCCGGTGCTGCAACGCCGCCGACACCTTTGGGTAGGTGCTTTGCCAGCACTCGTATGGTGCAAAGAATGAGAGGAGAAGGCTGTCGCTGCTCTTTGTGGGCTCGACGACAACGACACAATAGAGGGTGTGAGATATAGGTAGGTGGTGCATGTGATTGCTGGAGTGCTGCCATGAGCGAGAGGCTTGCAACGAAGCAGAAGAAAAAGTCATGAGGAGAGATGGCACCACTGACAGAGAGATGCAGCTGGATCCGTTGTCGCCGTGAAAATCGATGGGTGCTGTTTCACTGTTAGTTTTTTTTTTTTTAGTATATGGTGTCTGAGAAGAAGCTTACGTGAGAAGGAGAAGTTCTGATTTTGTTCAGTTTTGGAGTTGTTGATGTGGGTAGGAGTATTGGATGGGGTTTATAATAGGTATGGATCGGGTAGGCTTCTTGGGTATGTGTTGAGTTGTGAGGGTTGATGGGGTAGAGTGGGAAATGGGTTGGGTAATATGAAAGGGTTGATGGGCTTGGTAAGTAGTGATTTGATTTGTTTGTTTGTTTTTTTTTTCCGAAAGTCAATGCAAAGGACGCTAGCACAGTAGCGCCATTTTTTAGCGCAGCAGCGCTATTGTTTCTTTTGAACAGCTCTAAAACAAACGTAACTTCTGATGACGCCAGCGCAGCTGCGCTAGAATTTAGTGCAACAACGCAACTGTACAACTTTATTTCTTATTGTTTTCCTCTTCCATGCACACAACCTCTTCACTCCAAACACGAATTTCTCCATATTTTCTCCGCTAAATGACTTGGTAGAACCTCTCATTGCCTCGACTTCCCCCAAACTTCGTCTTGAACCTACAATGATAATAAAAATCACAAATTAACTACGACAACTGTAATTTAAAAAAAATTAACTAAAAAAAACTAAAGCAATGAAATCTAAAATAAGGAAGAGAATTCGGGTTGCCTCTCGAAAAGCACTTGTTTTAACGTCGACAGCTCGACGGAGCAATTTCTCAAGCCGAGTTGAGGTGGACAACGGACTTGTGCTTATCAAACTCATCATCCCAATAAGTCTTCAACCGTTGTCCGTTAACCTTGAACGTCCCCTTCTCTGGATGATTTACTTCAACAGCTCCATAAGGAAACACCTTTGTCACAACGAAATGGCCAAACCATCTTGATTTAAGCTTTCCATGAAACAAGCGAAGCCTTGAGTTGTATAAAAGAACTTTCTGACCAGGCAAGAACTCTTTTCGTGAAAAGTGCTTATCATGCCACGTTTTTGTTCTCTCCTTGTAAATCTTTGTATTCTCATAAGCTTTATTCCGGAACTTTTCCAACTCATTCAATTGCAAAAGTCTTTTTTCTCCTGCAGCTTACATATCTAGATTCAACTGCTTCATTGCCCAATATGCCTTGTACTTGAGCTCCACTGGTAAATGGCAAGCTTTTCCAGAGACCAATCTGTAAGGCGACATCCCAATTGGTGTTTTAAATGCAGTACGATACGCCCACAGTGCATCATCAATCTTCTTGGCCCAATCTTTGCGCGAATTGCCCACTGTCTTCTCAAGAATCTTCTTTATTTCTCAATTTGAAACTTTTGCTTGCCCATTTGTTTGAGGATGATAAGCAAGTGATTTCCGATGTTTGACACCATATTTGAGTAAAAGGGCTTCAAACTACTTGTTACAAAAGTGGGTACCCTCATCACTGATTATCGCTCGAGGTGTGCCAAACCTTGTAAAAATGTTTCTCTTTAGAAAATTCAGCACTACCGCACCATCATTTGTTGGAGTCGCCACCGCTTCCACCCATTTAGATACGTATTCAACTGCCAACAAAATGTATTTGTTATTGTAAGAGGAGGGGAACGACCCCATGAAATTGATTCCCCACACAATAAAAAGTTCATCTTCAAGAATGTTCTGCAATGGCATCTCATTCTTTCTCGAGATATTCCCCAATCTCTGGCATCTGTCACATGCAACAACAAAAGTGTGAGTATCTTTAAACAAGCTAGGCCAATAAAAACCTAATTGGAGCACTTTTGCCGCTATTCTATTGCCTCCAAAGTGACCTCCACACTTAAGTGTGTGGCAATGCCTCAAAATATCTTCCATCTCCTCTTTTGGAACACACCTTCTGATAACTTGATCTGCACAATGCTTGTAGAGTATAGGATCTTCCCAATAATAGTGCTTCACATCAGATAAAACTTTATTCCTTTGCTGATAATTCAACTCAGCTGGGATTACCTTTGCTGCCAGAAAATTCACCAAGTTAGCATACCATGGAAGAGTTTATGCAGATTGTATTGCAAGGATCTTTTCATCTGGAAAGTCATCTTCAATGGGCAGCTTCACCATCTCAATCTCTACTGGTAACTCAAGTCTAGAAAAGTGATCTGCTACCAAATTTTATGTGCCTTTCTTATCTCTGATCTCCAAGTCGAATTTTTGTAACAACAACACCCAACGAATGAGCTTTGGCTTCGCATCCTTCTTGGCCATAAGGTACTTAATAGTTGAATGATCAGTGTAAACGATTACCTTATTTCCAATCAGATAAGGACGAAACTTGTCAAAGGCGAATATTATTGCGAGCAACTCTTTTTCTGTTGTTGCGTAATTAAGTTGTGCATCATTAAGTGTGTGACTCGCATAGTAAATAGCATGAAACACTTTGTTCTTTCGCTACCCCAAAACTGCTCCTACTACGTAGTCGCTTGCATCACACATCAACTCAAAAGGTAACTCCCAATCAAGTGCTACTACAATAGGTGTTGACACAAGTTTCTCATTGATTTTTACAAACGCACATTCACAATCTTCATTCCACACAAATAGAATATTCTACGCCAAAAGAGTTGAGAGTGGTTTGGCGATCTTTGAAAAATCCTTGTTGAATCTCCTATAGAACCCTGTATGTCCTAAAAAACTTTTAACCCCTTTCACAGTTGTTGACGCTGACAACTTCTCTATGGTCTCAATCTTCTCACGATCAACTTCAATGCCTTTAGCTGAGATACGATGCCCCAAGACAATACCTTCACACACCATGAAGTGACACTTCTCCCAATTTAACACCAGATTTGTCTCTTCACATCTTTTCAACACTAGCTCCAAATTGTAAAGACAATTATCAAACGACGTGCCCATCACAGAAAATTCATCCATAAATACCTCAATTCCATGCTCTACCAAATCTAAGAAGATAGCCATCATGTATCTCTGAAAAGTACCTAGTGCGTTACATAATCCAAATGTCATTATCCGAAAAGCGAATGTACCATAAGGATATGTAAACGTGGTTTTCTCGAGATCTTCTGGTGCAATAGCTATTTGATTGTAGCCAGAGTAACCATCCAAGAAATAATAGTACTCATATCCTGCCAATCTATCAAGCATCTGATCAACAAAGGGCAAGGGAAAATGGTCATTTCTCGTAGCCTTGTTTAACTTCCTATAATCGATACATGCTTTCCATCCAGTCACAGTTCTTGTAGGAATAAGTTCATTGTTTTCATTTTTCACAACTGTCATGCCGCCCTTCTTGGGTACAACTTGCACTGGACTTACCCAAGAATTAACTGAGATTGGATAAATTACTCCTGCATCTAACCACTTCAGAACCTCATTTCTCACCACTTCTTTCATTGTAGGATTGAGTCGTCTTTGTGTGTCAATGGATGGTTTATTATCATCCTCCATAAGAATACGATACATGCACATAGAGGGACGAATTCCCTTAATATCTGCCAAAGACCAACCAATGGCTAATTTGTGAGTTCTAAGCACTCTTAGTAATTTATCTTCTTCTTCGTTAGAGAGTGACGAAGAGATAATTACTGGAAGTGTGTTTGACTCGCCCAAATATATGTAGCGCAAGTGTGCTAGTAGAGGTTTCAACTCCAACGCAGGTGGTTGCTCAATTGATGGTTTAGAACGTGCAGAACCTTCTCCTAATTTTTCAAAATACTTTCGCCTATTTGGTTCAAAAGAATCCATCGAATTCAAATATGCCTGCACCTCTTCATCTTCCAAATCAACAAGATCATCTTGTATTAAGGTAGCCTCCAAGGGATCCAGTCGACCCACATGGCTAGGCACTATAGCTTGTACATCATCAATGCGAAAACAACTGTTGCTAGCTTCAGGGTACTTGATAGCTTTGAACACATTAAATCACTTCTTCTTCTTGCACCCTTAGTCGCAGCTCTCCCTTTTGAATATCAATGAGTGTTCTTCCAGTTGCAAAGAATGGTCGCCCAAGAATAATAGGAATCTCCTTGTCTTTTTCCATGTCCAACACTATGAAATCTACAGGGAATATGAACTTATCAACTTTGATTAGTACATCTTAAATAACTCCTTTGGGATACTTTAGTGAGCAATCAGCTAACTGCAATATAATAGTTGTGGGCCTCGCCTTACCCAATCCAAGTTTCCTGAAAATAGATAAAGGCATCAAATTAATACTAGCACCTAAATCACACAACGCTCGCTCAAAAACAACATTGCCAATTTCACAAGGAATGGTAAAACTCCCTGGATCCTTGAACTTTTGTGGTAGCTTATTTTGTAGAATGGCACTGCACTCCTCAGTTAGTGCAACTGTCTCGTAATCTCTAAGCTTCCTCTTATTTGAAAGGATGTCCTTCATGAACTTCACGTAACTCGGCATCTGTTCAAGTGCATCTGCAAATGGAATATTTATGTGAAGCTTCTTAAAGACTTCAAGAAACTTCTGCAATATTTGAGGAAATGGGACCACCACAGGTGGTTCTTGTGCAGGATGTGGCTGAGCTTTTACTTTCTCTTCCTCTTCTTTTTTCGCCTCATCTTTGGTTCACCTTTCTCAACCTTTTTGGTCCTCACTGGCTCCTCTAACTCTTTGCCGCTTCTCAAGGTGACAGCTTTACAATGCTCTTTACCTTCTCTTCTAGGATTCACCTTTGAAGTGCTAGGTAAATTCCCTTGTTGTCTTTCTGAAAACATGGTAGCCATTTGGCTGAACTGTGCTTCTAAATTTCTGATTTGTGCAGATTGGTTCTGAAAGTTTGTCCTTGTTTCATTCATGAATTGAGTCTGCGAAGTCACCAACTGAGCCAATGCATCCTCCAAGTTTACCTTCTTATCTGGTGGTGGGTTATTCTGCTCAGGCTGCGACACATTCTGATTATTTCTCCAGGAGAAATTCGGATGATTACGCCATGCTGGATTATATCTGTTAGAGTATGGATTGTGCTGCTGCCCATTAAAATTTCCCACATACTGTGCTTGTTCTACTGTGCCTTGTGCAAATGGATTGCCAACCTGACATTCTGCACTATAATGTGGACCACAACAAAACTCATACACTACTGTCACCTAAACAACATTAGCAGTTGCCTGGCTATTCTGCAACTGCTTCGCGAGATTGTCAATTTTCGCTGTCAAGGCAGTTGTGGCATCAATCTCATGGATCCCAGTTGTCTTATTTGGTGCGACTCTCTCGCTTGACCACTGCTGGTGGTTTAAAACAATATCCTTTAACGACGCATAAGCTTCATCTGCTGTCTTATTCATTAAAGCTCATCCTGTTGATGCATCAATCAAAGTTCTTGTGGAGCTAATTAACCCATTGTAAAAATTATGAATTTGTATCCACCTAAGTACTCCATGATTAGGACACTTCCTCAGCAATGCCTTATACCTTTCCCATGCTTCACACAAAGTTTCTCCTTCATGTTGCGCAAAATTATTAATTTCTATGCACAACTTTGCTGTCTTTCCAGGTGGGAAAAGCCTTCACAAAAACTTGTGCACTAAGTCCTCCCAAGTGGTGATTGAATTAGAAGGCAGCAAATTCAACCATTCCTTAGCTTGATCCCTTAAGGAGAAAGGAAACAAGCGAAGGTGCAGAGCTTCATCAGTGACTCCATTGTACTTAACAGTTCCACAGACTTCTAGAAAATTCATAATGTGCTGATTAGGAACTTCAGAAGGTAGTCTATGGAACTGAATATTTTGAATCAATTGTAGTGTCACTATCTTCAAATCAAAATCATGCACCTGAATCGCTGGCCTTCTAATCACAGGTTGAATTCTAGTGGGTGGTAATTCATACTCTCGTAGTGTTCTAGGCGAATTTTCCTGATTATTTCCTTCTTGTGCTACCACAATGTCAGCCATATTTCCTTGCAAATGATGGGTAGTTGTAGTCACTCTTTTCTCCTTTCTATTCTTCCGACAAGTTCGTTCTATCTCAGGATCGAAAGGCAACAAGTTACTACCTCCTGACTTTCGTATGCACGTAAAAGAATATATCCTGAAACACACGTAACGAAAATAAGAGAACAAATCAAAATAAAATAAAATCCAAAGTAAAATTAAAGCTATTTGCCCTTAAAAATCCTGTGACACTGCGCAGCTGCGCTATGACTACGCTACTTCTATTTTCTCTTTAATTTCTTCACGAACTGCATAAAAGATTGCCCTTAGTCATTTTTTTTCAATCTTTGCCTCAAAATCCATGTATTCTCATATAATTCACCTACATCACAAAACAAACATGGAACCACTCAAATTGCTCATAAATTACTCAAGAACTAACAAAATTTAAGTGAAAAGGCGCTGAAAAAATATATCAATATTACACCCAATATTAATGTGTTGAGAGAGTACATAGCATCATAGGGGGTGGTGGAGTTAGCTAGATCTATACATATATATACATATATATATGTATATATATATATATATATGTATATATATCACATATATAAATAGCTACATATAATATATCATTATCTCAACAAGATGGTGGTGAGGGGTCTATAGAGAGGTAGGAAGGTGAAGGGGAAGGGGGGGGGGGGTGGGGTAAGGGGTGATGTTTTTTGGTTTGGAAAAATGAAAAACGTAACAGAGGGCAGAGGGCTCTGCCTTCTTTTATTTTCATTTTAATTGGGCGACGGCCCGATGTGAACCAGGGCCGTCGCCCAATTAAAAGAGGCCCACGCTGTGGGCCTCTTTTATTGGAGACGGGTAGCAGGCCATCTCTACATCAGCCCGTCTCCAATATGGAGATGCCTATCTCTATTAGAAGAGGCCCACATCGTGGGCCTCTTTTATTGGAGACGGGAAGTAGCCCGTCTCCATGTGTGTATATCTTGTTATGGACTTTTGTATGGTGATGACTAAAGTTAACCGTCTATTAATGTAATTCTTAGTTATCGAATGTTA
The DNA here is from genome assembly GCA_037974665.1 of Ehretia macrophylla. NCBI lineage: Eukaryota > Viridiplantae > Streptophyta > Magnoliopsida > Boraginales > Ehretiaceae > Ehretia > Ehretia macrophylla. The sequence continues at coordinate 35,748,498 of CM075773.1, read as the reverse complement.
TGAAATAAAATATTGTCGATTGCAAATTATATTATCAAAATTTTCTCATATTGTAGTTAATATCTACACAAACATAGTATTTTATTACTACCTCAAATAATATCAGTACTTGAAGTTAACAATACATTAGTAACTGGTACTGCTTTGGAAAAAAATTTAACACATCGTTGTTACTCAGTGTTTGAAGGCCTTGTTCGATTAAAAAAAAAGAGAAGGAAATTGAGGCAGCACCCTTTATGGTGACAGCACGCTGACGGACTGTCACTATACCGTCACCGTGCCGTCTCCACATATTGGAATTGGAGAAACTTGTCACTAAGCCGTCATCAAATTAGCCGTCACCGAATTGGAGAAAGCTAACAAAGCCGGCTTGGTCACAGGTGTTTTTGCCTCTCACAATACCATTACTGTTCCATCACAAAACTGGCTTCTCCTTTACTGTGCCGTCGCCATATCTGCGATGGTTTGGCGACAGTCCGTCGCAGAATCCAGTTTTTTTTTTTTTTTGTAGTGTTAGGTATAAGAGAAATATTATTCCCTTTATTCCATTTTGTATATATTCACTTTTTGGGATGTCCTGAAATATATATAATTAATTTTTAGCAGTTAATAAGAAGCTTTAGGATACTTATATTTTATCGTGTGATAATTTTACCCCTGAAGATTTGTGCATTTTGCAGTCACTTGACATCTACTTGCTCATTAACGTTATTTTTTAACGAATTTTGCTCTAAGGACTAATGACTGTCACCAAAATGAAAAATGAAGGATAATTTTATTCAAAATAAAAGATAAGAGACTTAAATATCAAAAAAAACAAAAATTTAAGGTAATTTTGATAAATTACCCACATGGGAACAAATACCTGTATATAATAGAATAAAGACATGAACTTACAAATTGTAAAGTACAATTACTAATTACTGACTACAAATTCAACCACGTATAGTTGGAGCAAATACTAATATGTAACCTAATAAAGACCTACACATTTGATGGGCGAATTGAACCTGAGACCTCATTGTTGCAACTCATGGTGTGAAAGTCAAAATTAAATAAATTTTGTTCTATTTCTTCAAGTTAATTCAAACTGTGACATGCTAATTAATCTTAAGACTAATTAAATATATGATAATCTTAAGACCAATTTTATATAATACAATGAAAATTGTACTACAATGCATTAAGTTCCCTTATTGCTCATGTATCAAATGCACCATGCATCTGGATCGATGTACTTCAAATCCTCAGTGCCATGAAAGGTATCCATGAAAGATACCTTTAGAAGTAAAATGGAATACGTATCTTTTTTGTTGTTAAATTAAGGTAAATTGGACAAATAGTCCTTATTGTTTACAAGTTTTGGTTAAATAATCCTTATTATTTTAGAAGTTACGTCGTTAGTCTCTATTGTTTGTAAAAGTTTCACCAATAGTCTTCCATTATTTCAAAAGTCACTTATTTAGTCCTTATTGTTTGCAAAAGTCTCTCCATTAGTCCTCAATGTTTGTAAATTTACAAACATTGAGGATTAATAGAGAGACTTTTTGCAAATAATGAGAACTAATGGAGAGTTACAAACATTGAGGACTAATGAAGAAACTTTTGCAAATAATGAGAAATAATGGAGAGACTTTTGTTAACAATAGAGACTAACTGAATGACTTATAAAATAATAGAGACTATTGATAAAATTTTTACAAACAATAAAGACTAACTGCGTGACTTTTAAAATAATAAATATTATTTATAAAAAATTTGTAAACAATAGATACTATTTGAGATTTGCCCTTAAATTAACAATAAAGAGTTAGCTTATTAATTCTTTTGTTATCGCATTTCCTAGTTTTGGGATGTTTTCGAAAATCGAAGGGGTCACATGATCTCTTCGAAAACTGAGCTGCTGTAATGGAGTGATGAGTTAAATATGTGTCGTGTGTAGCAAAAACCCTAAACCCTTCTCAGACTTCATTGAAACACCTGCTAACATCGTAGGAGCGAGGACAAAATGAGAGCTCATGTGCAGCTGTAATTTCAAGCAAGACAAATTCTTCAATCAGGTCATAATCATATATTAATAGAATTCTTATGTGTATTGCTTTGTTTGATCTAGTTGTGAAATTTTAGATTTTGAACAGTAAAGATTTTATAATAGAGTTTTTATTAGAAGTGCTGTTGAATAAAAGTCGTTGACTGTTTGACTTATATTAGACAACGTTGAGCTTTTAAATTTTTTTAAGGTAATATGAGACTTTAAAAAATATGGAAGGGTATATTTGAAAAAAAGAAAAAGAAAAAATAGCTTCCTGCATTATGTAAAACAGTTTCGTAAAAGCCTTCTCATTTTTTAGCTTTTTCCAACTTCAATTTTTACTTAAAAATACTTTTAAAAATGGGCCAAACATATTAATTTAGTTTTTAAACTCACAAGAAACACTTTTGAGAGTCTAAAAGTTAGGCCAAACAAAGTTTAAGTTCTATTAATTAAGTGAGAGATTGATCTATCTGTCCGAACTAATGCAATACTTTTTCTTCAAGTAGATATAAACTCCAAAGAAAATTGAATTTAAATTCTTTCATAACGATATAACTTTATGCAAAAAATTTAATAATAATATAATTATGATAAAATAATTTGTATAATTATGATCATTAAATTTTTTTGATAATATTATAATATTATGAGAAATATATATAAAAGAAGATAATTCTCAAGGATGTACCTTGAATAAATTGGTTGAATTACGGAAACAGGAAAGAATAATAGGGAGGAGAAGACAAGGTACGAAATGTGAAGCAAGAAAACAAAAAGTACTCAATTAGCAGCTCTCAAAATATGTGCAAATTTGAACTTATTCTATTACTATATTAACAAACACTCTTCACGGATTGAATTCAGCCGGTCACGGATTGGGTATTGAAGTTCGCGAAATACATACAACCCTCCAAAATATATCTCCACTTCCACTTACACAGTTTTTGATTTTTTTTTTTTGTTAGTTTCGAGTAAAACCTAATTTTTAATTATACACATTTGTATACATTTGTATTTCTGATAATGTTGCATTTCACCGAAATCACAATTCACGGGTTGCTCCTTAAATTCAGCTATAAAACCTAAGAAATCAAGAACTCGATAACTTCAAAAAGAGAATTAGAATAGAATAAAGCTATCGTTTAGGAACCCAAAGCCATGATGGGTTGTAATAAGGTTTCAGCAATTTTCTTCATGTGCATGATTTACATGTTCATAGCTTTGCCTCCAGCTTATGCATGGGGAAACTGCCCACCAGGTTATCCACCATACGGCCGCCCTAGTCCGCCGTCCAAGAGGCCTCACCCACCGTCTACTCCCCGGCCGTCGCGTCCGCCAAAAACTCCACGCCCACATCCACCAAACATTAGGCCACCACCCCATCCACCAACCATTAGGCCACCACCCCATCATGGAGGAGGACCACCAAAAGTGACACCACCTATTACAAGGCCACCTATTGTTGTGCCACCAATTGTTATGCCACCACCAGTGACACGTCCTCCTCCGCGTGTACTGCCTCCTATTGTAAATCCTCCGATCATATCACCACCAGTGACACGTCCTCCTCCAGGCCTATTGCCACCAGTTATAAACCCTCCAGTGACTCGTCCTCCGGGCATCTTACCTCCTATAATAAACCCTCCAATTACTAATCCTCCAGGAATAATCCCACCGCCTTCTTCTGGCTACCCGCCATATACCCCTCCGGGTGGTGGCGGAGGAGGTGGTGGTGGTGGTGGTGTTCCGGGTATTAGTCCACCAACTGTAGCTACATGTCCAATTGATGCACTTAAACTAGGGCTTTGTTTGGATGTACTTGGAGGTTTAGTGCATGTAGGCATAGGCAATCCAGTGGAAAATATATGCTGCCCAGTACTTCAAGGATTGCTTGAGCTAGAAGCAGCACTATGTCTATGCACTACCATAAGACTGAAGCTTCTTAACCTGAACATATTCCTTCCTCTTGCACTTTCACTTCTTGCAACTTGTGGATTGACCCCTCCACCTGGTTTTGTTTGTCCTCCTCTCACCTAAATGTAGTTAAATTAATGTTCAAGTAAGTAGTGAATTTTTTTTTTTTCCCCTTTTTGAGGAGGCCGAGGCCGAAAGCTAAGTATCTTGCAAGGGGATGTCACACCCTTACTGTCCCTATCTAAAAGTACTGAATTTCTGGTTTGCTTCGCGAGACTCTTTGTTGTAAGTTGTTATTGTTAAATGTAAAGAAAATAAATGTGAAAATCAATTGTCATTTTCATTATGAATGTGATTTGCTATTTCAATTTTTTTTCAAGTGTTAATTTTGACTTTCCATGGGATGATTTGAAATATGGATCCAACCACGTTATAATGTCAAATTGTGTAAGACCATAATATGAAAATTATCAAATCCCCCAAATCCCAAAAGGAAAGGAAAAATATGGAAAATTTCTGAAATCGAGAAAAGGAAAAGAGATATCAAAATTAGGCGGCTAGAAATGAAGTATATTATAGTCATAATATTATATTATTTTTAATTTTAACCGTCAAATTTGGATTAACAGACTAAGAAATTTTGGAAAAGATGTTTAAAAAAATATTTGTAATAAATAATTGAGATTTAAAAAGATCAACTTTAATAATCTGTAATACTTAATACATTTTGTTTTAAAAATAAGAAAAATAAAAAATGAGAGGAGCAAACCACATAATCTACGGACCCACAATTCTCCTAGCTTACATTACGGAGTCGTGCAGAAACAGAATTCATATTCTTCTTCAACTTTTAACATGCCTGGCCCTTTAATCACTTTTTTGCTTGAATTGTGGTTAGTTTTTGCGCAAATATGTACGTCAATGTCTTACCAAACCCACTTTCATAAGATCAAACACGCAAATCACCTATATATATGGCTGCGGAGGGTTTGGGTGTTGTGGGTGGGTGGTGCGGTAACATTGATTCTCTTGTAAATTGATTATTTAATTTAACAGTAATAAAGTAATTATTATGTATATCTGTTACGGAGAATCTACGCCTAACACCTTTATCATTTTGATGTGAGATGAACAACAATAAGTATCACCTATTTCAAGTCACGAGATGCACAGTAGTAGATATTGCAACAGACTTTCTTGTAAAGGTTGTGGCCTTGTGGGCCTGGTGGCCCATGAACAGACTTATAGGCAAAACGTTGAAATCCCACCAATAAACTTTATCATTTTTCACCTGTGTTTATAGATAACTTTGCAGATTTAACATTTATAAGCATAGTTATCGAATCGTGAACGGTATCGTAAATTAAAATATTATTTTTTTGAATTGTAAATTATAACGATTCGATCATAAATTTAAAACTAGATGATATTTAATATATTATGTTTCCATTAGCAATTTTTAGTTGAAATTCTTCTTTTAAATGGATATTAATATATGTTTTTTTGTTACTTTTCTAGGTGGTTCACTACTTGTCCGTAATAGCCAAAACAATTATGTATTAATTATGTCATAGTTTTTTGATTTGTATGTCATGAGATATATACTCATATCGACCTTTTCTGATCAACGATAATGCCAAAAAAATAGTGGGCTCCAAAATTTGAAGTGTCCCATAGGGACTTGAGGTATCACAATGCATAAGATGAAAAACTACAACATTTTTATTACTCTTGGTTGGAAAAGGTGACCTAGTATGCTTGGGTCTGTGACAATTATCACAAACAAATTTATTTTGAACATGAACATTAGAAAAAAATAAAACCAAAATTGATGTTAAATCTAAATGTATAGTTTTGAATGTTTTGATTTTAACTTTTGATCGAGTTTAGCAGCAGCCCACTTACAGTCACGATGAAGATAAGTAGCGTTCTCTCTCTCTTTTTTTTTTTAGGGATTTTAACTTTTGAGTTTTGAATGTTTTGATTTAGTAATTATAGTTAAAAATTGATATTAAATCTAAATGGACTTTTGCTTTTATTTTGTTTGTTCATGTTTTTTAATAATGGGCTAATTCTATATTGCTTGAAAAAAATTAAAGTGGGTTCTCTTTTTTTTTTTTTTCTTTCGATTTTTGGACTTTTTGAGTTTTTTTTTTTTTTTTTTAGTTTGACACGAATCGTGAATCGTATCATGAATCGCACGATTCACTCTGATTCGCTTACCGATTTATCTTAATTAATGATTCACTAACTGTTTTTTTGCTTGAATCGAACTGAATCGTGCAATTCGTATCGTGCAATTACGAAAACTATGTAAATTCACAAGATTCGCTCGATTCGCGAATTGTAGGATTACGCAAACTATGTGAATTACAAGTTAAATTCTTCGATCACAATGAATGTTTCTTTCGGTATTTCCTTGATCTCCATGAACTTGAACATTATGATTATAATCAAATAATAGATGACGTTTTGAATGGTGCACAAAAAATCACATAGTAATACAATCTAGGAGCTGGTCGATGATAATTAAATATTACAGAAAAAAAAACTTGTTTATTTTTTATTTCTTTCACAAAAAGAAAACTGATGCAACAATACTCCAAATTCCACAACCATTTTGCAAAAGGGATAAGAGATTCCCCCACTAATAAGATATCTCTTCAAAGAGAAAATTATTTGTTGAAGAACTTTCAAGAAATCATGAATTGTGAAAACTTCAGAATATTTAGGCACATTTCCAGCCAGATGGTACTTTCTTTCCACACGCATTAAGAAGCAAGCTGAGGGAGACAGGAACATTAAGGTTAATTCCCAAAACATTGGCTTTGATAGCAGTGCAAAGACAAACAGCAGCCTCAAGGTCAACAAGACCTTCAAGAAGAGAGCAGCATGGCTTTTTCGGAGGGTTACCAATTTTAACACCAAGCAAATTGCCGAGCAAGTTGGCACATACACCTAATTTAAGTGCATCTCTAGGGCAAGTGGCCTTGGAAGGGCTGGAACTTGGCTTTGGCTTTGGTTTTGGTTTAGGACTTGGGCAAGTGCCACAAGCACTAACAAGAGAGAAAAAGAGTAGGTTCAAACCAAGAAAGAGGGCAATTGAACAAGTGCTCTTAGAAGCCATCTGCCAAACTCTAATAAATCTTAAGAACTTATCTATTGAGAAACTATACCTACATATTAAGGAAGAAGGGGTTTTTGTGATGACAAAATTCGTTCTACGAGCATGCCTTTTATAGGAAGCTCAAAAGGGGGGGGGGGGGGGGGGGGGGGGGGGGGTGATAGTTTCATGCAAGTGCTTGGGATTTAGCTTGCAACATGTCCTGATTCTGTATGCATGTGAGGTAAAGAAAACAAATTTCCATGTTCCTTGAAGATGTCTAAAATTATTAATTAATTTAAAATAATCTAGTACTCCATGCACAGCCGTCTCAAACAATTTGGGGACCTTGGGCGATCATCTAAATAAAGGCCTTAATAATTAAGTTTTTTCTTAATAAAAAAATTCAAAATTTTCTACTAAAATAATTACTACAAATAAAAAAAAATATCAAAATTAGAATTATAAAATAGCATAATGCTACAAGTTAACAAAAAGATAGACCTATATAAAATTTATTTTTCCTATCTCTTGGCCCCAATTAAAGAATAAGACTTTATGATAGACCTTTATCTTAAAAAAAAAAAGAGTAATTTCTTTAAATTGGGGCTTCTAGACTAAAGGGGCGTTGGGCACAGGCCCAAGCAGCCTATAGCTTGGGCCGGCCCTGACTCCATGACGTGTAATATATGTTTGTTATTCATTAACCAAATACATTTAATATATAACCTAAAGTCGAACTTCTTATTATACTATAAGGGAAATATAATCTATTAGGCTGAATAATAACGTACCGATTATTATATGTGGTTATCAAGAAAAATTCTCAATCTTTTTGAACGTTACTTGTAAATGACCAGATTTTTTTGCTAATATGGTTTATCTACCTTATGCATTCGTGTAAATTTTTTACTTAGATAAAAAAAAAAAAAAGAAGGTCCATCCAAATGAACAAGACACATTTAGTAGTATACTATTCATGAAAATAATCATAGATATGACATATAGGGGTCTTTTGGTCAGAACAACTTATAAGTTTTTTACGCGTTTATAAGCTCATTAGGGGTGTTTGGCAAAACAAATTATAAATAAAGTTTTGTTTGGCCCAATTGTAAAATTTTAACTTTTGAATTATAGAGTGTTTAGTAGTAGAGTTTTGGGTAAAAGCGTTGTTAAAAAAAGCCGCTGTTGTTTGGCTTATCTAGACAGTGTTGGCCTTTTAGAAAATTTGAGCCCAATGTTATACTTTCAAAAATATAGAGGGCTATATTAATTTTGAGAAAAAAAAAATAACTTCCTGCATTGCGAAAAAATAATTTCACAAAAACCTTTTTTTCAAAAGCTTCAATTTAGAGCTTTTTAGTTTTTAGCTTTTTTTAATTTTAGATTTTACTTAAAAGTTATTAAAAAAATTATCCAAATAAGTTAACTTCATCTTCTAAACTCAAATGACGCACTTTTAAGTGTTCAAAAGGTAGGCCAAATAGACCCAAAATCCTTGATTAGAACTTCAGTTAATTGTCCTAACATTCATTAACATAATTTAAGAGACCGGAGACTATATGAGGTATTTTGGGTGAGATGGATTTAAAGTATTCACTTTCGATATTTGGAATTTGATGGCTTATAACATAACATTAAGAGGGTGCTGGATTAACGTAAATAGAAGAGCTTATAAGCTCCTTAGTGTTTACAAATTCTTCAAAAACTAAAAAAATATCATACATGATAAGATTACAAGTTCTCAAAAAATTAAAAATATAAAATAAATGATAAGAGTTGGTTAGATTAGTATAATTCTAAGAGGTTCTAATCTCAAAAATAATTTCTAGGCGATGTACTTCTAAAAATAAATAAATTTTTACCTTACAAATTTAGACTCTATTTGATCTAACTATGAAATTTTAACTTTTGAGTTGTGTGCTTTTAACAGTAGAGTTTTGTTTAGAAGTATTATTGAATAAAAAATATTGAATATTCGGCGTATTTTGAGCAATATTGAGTTTTTAAAAATTTTGAGTCCAATGTTAAATTTTAAAAAATTGGAGTATATTTGAGAAATAAAAAAAAATAAGCTTTTCACATTATATAAAAATAGTTTTGTAAGAGCCTTTTTCTAAAAGCTCCAATTGGTGCCAAATGGAGGGTCATAGTGGAAAGGCAGCAGGTGGAACACGCGCGGAAGATGAATAAGACTGGATTAAGAGCCCAACTTTAATACTATGTTAAGAAGCTTGAGGTTACATCTTAAAATTAATTGGTGTCAAGTGAAGTAGTCCAAGATCTTATAAGGTGGTCTTAGAGTTTCTAATTTTTTGATGTGGAGCAAGGTTATATTTTAACAATTTGAAGCTACTTATTTTTTAGCTTCAAATTTTATCTAAAAATATTTTAATAAATGGGCCAAACATGTTAGTTTCTACTTCTAAACTTATAAGAAGCGCTTTTAAGTATCTAAAATTAAGCCAAACAGACCTTTATTTTCTAGGGTGCAAACATTATTAGTTTAGTGGGTAATATAAGAAATTTGCATTTTAGTTCACGATCTCTCTGAGGTGTTAACGGAATATGATTGCACGTTGTTTGCTAAGAGAGAATGTCGTACGGGAACAATCAGATTGTAATTACGTGCTCCAACAAAGAATATTAATATGCAGCTTAATATTTCTTTCATATAAACTAAATAAAAAATAAAAATAATTATTCAACCAAAAGTTGGTTAGAATTTTTTTATTTGTTTCTTAACCAAGGAGCCACGCTAAATGTTACCATAAAAACAGATGATATTTATTTATATGCCCATTTTCATTTGTTAGGGACGAGACTTCCTGTGATCAATTCTCGTGGATTACATTATTTGATATGTGTTGTATGGTTTAAATTTCTCTTCAATTGGAAAAAAAAAAATTTCTAATCGCGAGAATGTCTAGGCAATTTACCCGTCTTTATCTATAGATCAATATCTCTTAGCTACGTGTAATTTCATTATGACTAGATAAATACTCATATTTTTAGTGGGATGGATCGATTTAAAATCTTTCAATCTCAAGAGATCAATCTGTTTACGCCATAATTTTGCATTTAATTGATGATCTAATTAAATAGTCTTACGTGTTTTGAAGAAATAAGATTTAAAGCTATAGATAATTATCAGCATTATTAAGGTGGTTATTGACAGTTATTCTTTAGCTATTATTATATATAAACAAAGAAGAAGAATTAAAGAAAAGATAGTTTAGCTGAATTAATTTTCCAATTCTCCTTGGACGAGCTCTTTATTACATGCACTATAATCTATTGTCTCTGAATCAAGTTTATGTTGATTGTGAACTGAGGCAAATAGGCCAGTTCAAACACAATATTATTGGTCAGAGTAAATTAAGAAGCTTTTCTATATGTAGTTAGGTTTATACAATATCTGTTTGGGAGAGAACAAGTGTAACTTGAAATTTTAAGTTGAAAGATGCAAGAATGAAGAATCCTTAGATCTCCAGTTTATTATGTATTTATTGTTTTGCCCATTGATATACGCTTGGCAAAGCACATAAATCGACTTCTCCTTCCTCCATGATTAGTTCTTCAATTATTTTTGTTTGATTAGTACTTCCTAGTGTTTGTCGTAGCAATATGACTATTCATTATCGATTGACATGGAGTATGTTAATTTTGGGGCGCACCACCCGCATTATTAGTTTTATAGCTTTAGAATGGATCTATTATGATCATGCCCAAGGTAAAATTATTTTGATAAAAGAAAATATGACTATTCATTGTTTCTCCAAAATAAAATCTAATAAGTTGTAGTTTCTGTTTCTAGAGTTTTGTTGAAACTCAAAATTCACGAGCTAACTTTGAATTAGATTGGAGAAGCTAAACCCCCTATATTATGCTCAATGGTTAGAAAATTGAAAGAGTGAAAACTTGCATTGGTTAAGTACTTAGGCGCAATGGATAAACAAAATTTAACCGAGTGTGGAACCGAGTTTTCTAGCTTGACGAATGAGGAGGTCAAGTTGAAGTAAACTCTCGAAAACATTACCGTCGGATGGGCCCCGTTGACTAGAGAAGGTGCGCCTCACAATATGTGAGTTCGGTCTCCACTCAACTGATTCATCTGAATATAACGTTTTTGAACATTTTTCCAAATTGAGGGGACGTGATTTCTCTTCCCATACTTAGAGAAGGAAAATTTATTAATTTTTCATTTCATAAAAAATAACGGATGACATTTGACATTCATTTGAACTAAACTACAAAGAAACACAAGCTAGCAGCTCAATGATTATTGTTACAGAATGAAAACTTGAAAACAGATCACCCCAACTCATACAATTCTTCCAGGGGAAACAAGAAGTTCCCTACTGAGCATGAAAATTCTCCTTATATAAGAAATTCTCTCTCGATGAACGACGAAAAGCATGATTTATGAGAACATAAGAATGTTTAGCCACATTTCCAACCAGGTGGTACTTTCTTTCCACAGACATTAAGAAGCAAGCTAAGGGAGACAGGAACATTAAGGTCAATTCCCAAAACATTGGCTTTGATAGCAGTGCAAAGACAAACGGCAGCCTCAAGATCAACAAGACCCTCGATGAGAGAGCAGCATGGCTTTTTTGGAGGGTTACCAATTGTAACACCAAGTAGATTACCAAGCAAATTGGCACATACACCTAATTTAAGTGCATCTCTTGGGCAAGTGGCCTTGGAAGGGCTAGGACTTGGCTTTGGCTTTGGTGTAGGACTTGAGCAAGTGCCACAAGCACTAACAAGAGAGAAGAAGAGAACATTTAATGCAAGAAAGAAGGCAATTGAAGTAGTGCTCTTTGAAGCCATCTCCAAAAATCTAATAATTCTTTAAGGACTTATTTGTAGAGATTACTTCTATGATGAAATATTTGTTCTAAGTCCATGCTTTTTATAGTAAGCTTAGAGGGGGGAACAGTATTCGATTAAGATATAAAATAGTAATAGTAAATTGTAAACAGACCCATCTAGCCTTCATGTGTGTGCTAGGCATTTAGCTGGCAACATGAGCTGATTCTCTATGCATGTGAGGTAAAGAAAACAAATTGCCATGTACCTTGAAGATGTCTAAAATTATTCGTTTGTTTAAAATATCTTTGCCATGACGTGCAAATTATGTTTGTTATAATTCATTAAAAAAAAATTCATTCAAGTTAAAAACTAAATTCGAACTTCTTGCAATACACCAACAAAAGTAACTAATCTAATATGCTGAATTATAGAGTAGAACTTGTACCTATAGGTGGTATGACTTTTATTTTAGGGAAATTCATGTGTTGTTCTTTTTTGATGTTTACCGGATTTCAAGAGTTTCAAATTTATGGGGGTTCAAGTCTTACAGTCGCTAATTTAAAAGACAAATGTCCCATGGTTTGCAGGCATTCTCTCTGTACGGACCAAACTACTTAGAGACGTTTAAACTACGTTAGAGGCCTTTATATATGAGGTTGTAGTTAGGTTTATACACTCAATGCAGATTAGGGATAACCGGGATTGTACTTCTTTTTTGGGTCAAAAACATTACTAATTTTATTCATATAAAGCTAACCGATTCCCCTAAGAAATGGTCGTTTCATTATAAGTTTAAGCACTAGAGGAGGATTACAAGTACAAGTCCAATTAATTAAGGACAAGCTACCTAACGTAATATATGTTTGGTTACCCAATCTGCAGCAAGGTTTGCACTTCTTTTCAATAAGGCAAACTAGAATTTAAGTTTAAAAATACAAGAATCTTTAGATCTCTAGTTTGTTATATATATATATATATATACACATATATATACATATATATATAGTGTTTGTCCATTGGTTAACTAGGCTTGCCAAATCACAAATCTTGCGTACTCATCCTTTCTTGATTAGTTCTTCACTTATTTCACTACAAGAAAAATTGTTTTTAGCGACTGATCTTCGTTAATTCATTGCCGGAAAGGAGACGAATCAGCGACGCCACTTTTGGCGCGAATCATGGTAACAAATAGGCAACGTGTTGGAGATGAGGGTAAATGTTCATCGCCTTTTCGTTGCCTTTTACGACGACAAACTGATGACTTGCGCAAATATTACGAGAAATAGACAGTTCATCGCTGAATCGTTTCTTCTGGGAGACGTATTTACGACAAATGGTGAAAAATATTGCGCCTTGACCAGGTTGTCGCAAATTCATCTCCATTTAGAGACGAATTGGCGACAACCGTTTATTTTTGGACAAGTAGTCGCTAATTCGTCCTTAAATGGAGACGAATTAGCGACAACCTATTATTTTTTTACAAGGTTGTTGCCAAATTCGCCTCAATTTAGAAACGAATTAGCGACAACTTGTTATTTCTTGACAAGGTTTTGAGACGAATTAGCAGGAACCTATTATTTCTTGACAAGGTTGTCGCTAATTGGTCTCTATTTAGAGACGAATTAACGACAACATGTTATGTTTTGACAAGGTTGTCGTAATTCATCTTTATTTAGAGACTAATTAGCGACAAACTCTAATTTTTTTTTTTTTTTAAAAGATGTAGTCGGAGAAATATTTAAAATATTTCTAATTTAAAATGTTTTTTTTAGCAAATTTAAAATAATTTGTAATCTTAATATAAACTAAATCTAATTAGATGAATTAAACTAGAATGAAGTTAGAGTATTTTGTTAGCTAGAACTGAAGGAAGAAAAAAGAATTAAGTTTATTCACTGTTGTATAAACTTTCTTTCTATTTGTAAATAGACCTACATTGACTATTATGAAATTGATCCCTAATTTACATTTTTCAAGAAATTATTGCTTAATTTTCTTACTAATCCAATATAATGTTAATTGTTACTTTTTTGATAATTAAGTATTAGAATATATAGTGATGATATTTTTAAGGGAAAAATTTGAAAAATAAAAGTTTAGTAAGATCAACGTTATAATAATTTAACTTAATCAAAAAGGGCGACGGAAGGAGATAAAACGGTGACGAAAGGCCCAATTTTGTCTCCTTTGGAGACAAAGGGCCGACAGCCTAGTAAATACTAGGTGTTCGTCTTTGGAGACAAAAAAAGGTGACGACCCAGTAAATACTGGGCCTTTCGTCGCCCTTTTGTCTAATTTGGAGAGAAAAAAGGAGACAAAAGGGCGACGACCCATAATTTCTAGGTCGTCACCTTCTAGGGTTTTGGCGACGACCTATAATAGAACCTCTTTAAATTAATAGTGTTAGGACCACCAAATTTTATTAATTTAGCGAAATATTAATTTATCGATAAATTAATAACTATTAATTTATACATTTGTTTTTAATTGTTTTGGATTTATAGTAAATATATTATAATTATGATGTTTTTTTTTTTAAAGTGACTTGTATTTTTTCAGTCTAATTTGAAAAGATACGTAATCAGAATAGAAGATAAATTTTAATTTAGTAGGATTATAACAAAGTTTCTCTAATCTCGTAACTAAGTCCTTGTAGGTTTAGGATGAGAACTAATTTCTCTAATCTTGTATCATAATCCTTGTAGGATTATCTCAATTTTTTCTCTTTAAATAATTAAATATGAGATTCAACTAGATTTGAAATTCAACAAAAGACAAACTACTCTTGATTCATATTTTAAGAAAACCTCATAGTCAATTTATTATGTACTTTTTAGTTAATTATTAATTTATGTAATATTTGGGTCAATAAAATATAAATAAAATTTTTTAAATGTATTATCTTATAATTTTATCGAATTTATCAACTTTTTACACTGGTACCAAGTCTGGACCGAACATTTTTATTAATTAACAGAGATTATTAATTTATCAAGTATTAATTTAAAGAAATTATATTGTAGTTTGTCACTGGGTCGTCGCTGAGACCGCATATAAATGCTGCCCTAATCATTGTCTCCTAAATACTCAAAACCCAACCCCCAAATCCCATTTTTTTAGCAAATAAACCCCTCCCACCCCTCAATACCCCCATCCCACCCCTCAAACACTCTTCTCTCCACCCAACCCCTCTCTCTCTCACATATTTAAGGTAATTTCCTCTCTCACATATTTAAGGTAATTTCCTTTTTTTTTGTGTTTGAGGTATATTTTTTGTTTGTATATGTATATGTATATATGTATTTGTATATGCATATGTGCATGTATATGTATATTTATATGTATATATGTGTGTGTATATATATATATATTTTTTTTTTATTTTTTTATTTTTTAATTTCAGTTTATTTTTGCTTTTGAATTTATTTTCAATTTTTTTCTTTATTTTTTATTTTTATTTTAGGATTTTTTTATTTTTCAATTTTTTTTTGTTTTTTTATTTTCAGTTTTTTAATTTAAGTTGTTATTTTCAGTTTTATTTTTTCATTTTTTTCATTTTTTATATTTATTTTCAGTTTTTTTTCTTTATTTTTTTATTTTTTTTGTTATTAGTTATTATTTTCGCCATTTACCTTATTTTAACTTTTTTTTAATTTTTAATTTTTTGTTTTAATTTTTTGTTTTTTATTCATTGTTTTATTTATTTTCGATTTTTTCAGATTTTTTTTGTTTTTATTTTTACTTGTTATTTTCGGGGTTTTCTTTTTTTTTTTAATTTTAATTTTTTAATTTATTGTTTTTTTATCTTATTTTTACTTTACTAATTATTTTATTATTTATTAGTTTTTAGATTTTGAAACATTTTTTTTGAACGATTTGGGTTTTTCCTTTGCGATAGGACAAGCTCTATATAGCTCAGGTTAGTCTTCTTCTTCTTCTTCTTCTTCTTTTTTTTTTTTAATAAAAGGAGGGGTTCTTCCCTCCGGGAATTTTATTAATATCAAAAGAAAAGTACAAAAGTGGAGGGGGACAAAGGCCGGAACCTCCACGGGGATTGGGGTACTTACCTGTCCCAAAAGCCCAACTAATCTAAAAGGAACACAATTTGTTCCTTTTTACAAGAGCCTAAACAAAAGAAAATGATAAAACAAAAATGCAACGCATAACGTACTGTTAACGGGAAAGGGGAACAGAAGCAAGAACCTCTTTCCAAGTAAATCTAAAATGTGGTAATTGAAGTTTATCAATTCTGATCATACCTCTTAATTGCTTTTGATCATTTGTATTTTCAAAAATGCAGCAAGTTTCCGCAAAGGCACCTTGGTTGGCAAGCAGGTTGGCAGGTTATTTTCCTTCCCTATAAATGTGCGAGATGAAGCCTTGACAATCTTTGAGTAAACTATTAGCTTTACAGATATCATAAGAATTCTCCCAATTACTAGATTTATTATTCTGTATAGCATGAACAACTCCTTTTGCATCCATTTCCACCCAAATTTTCTTGATGTTTCTGGTTTTGCAGATTGTTAAACCAGCAATGAGGGATATGATTTCAGCTTTGTAGGCAGAGGTGCATTCAACTGGCAAACAGAAACCCTAGATAAAGGAACCTTTATAATCTCTAAGAATTCTCCCTCCACCAGCTTTCCTCAAGTCTCGATAGAAACTGTCATCCATATTCAGTTTATAGTAGCCTTCCACAGGTTTTTTCCATAAGACGACACAAGGGGCTTTATATGACTGTTGACTTTTGAAAGAGCAAGAAAAGAGCTCAATTTCTATTAATTTAATTTTCTATTAGAATGATAGGAAATAATATTCTTGTATTCTTTTAATAGTTGGAATTGGGTTAATCGATTTTGCTGGTGATGTTGAAGTTTAGAAAATATGCTATGTTAGAATGCTTTGAGAATGTGACTTATTACTGTTGTGGTGTTGAACTGCTGATGTACTAAAGTTTTGACTAATTAAAGTTGAGATTGCATTGATGACATACATATATAAGAGTAATTAAATGTCTAGCATTAGAAGTAAGAGAAGAAGTTTTGGCATAATTGAAGTTATGGTGTTGTTGAAGCATTTGAATATTGGAATAGTTATTTTATGTCGTTGTAACTAATGATGATGTGTATGATAGAGTGGGAAGATGCTTTTTGCTTATGTTAAAATGTGTTATGCTTGGTTTTGAATTTGCGAAATAGGAATATCACTGTCCTATTATAATTGATAATCGTGCTTTGAGAATAGTTATTTTATATTGGTGTAACTACTGATGATGTGTTTACATTCATTTTAACTGCTCTTTGTTGATCACATTTTTGCGACAAATTGAAGACGAACATGCAAATGGAGACGAAAAAGCGACGAACAATGAATTTTGCGACGACCACTTTAGCGTCGGCCCGTGTTTGTCTCTTTGTCATCGCCATTTTGAATTTAGCGACGAAAAAGAAACGAATTTTGCTGTCGCTAAAAACAGTTTTTCTTGTAGTATTCTTTTTTATTAGTAATTCTGTGTGTGTGTGCAATAATATGTAATATTATTTATTGACTTTTGATGAATTTGTCCAGAGAACATTTAAAAATTCAAAAGCAAACTTTGAATTAGATTGGAGAAGCTAAAACCCCCTATATAGGAGAATGCAGTGGCTCAATGACTAAAACATTAAAGACTACTGAAATTTTGCATTGGTTTTTTTTATTTTTATTTTTATTTTTAACTAAGTACGTAGTTTGTCATTCATTAAATTTTGCATTGGTTAAGTTAGGCGCATTGGATGAACAAAAGTTTAACCAAGTGCGAAACTTTAAGTTCTGGCAGCACAAGTTCAAGTATCTCTTTCCATAATTAGAGAAGGAAAATTTATTAATTTTTCCTTTCATACAAAATAACAGATGATGCTTGACGTTCACATGAACCTAACTCCATAGAAACACAAACTAGGAGCTGAAAAGATTATTGGTTCAGAAAATAAAATAAAATAACATAAGAACTTGAGAAAAATCACCCCAAATCATACAATTATTTCAAGGGAACAAGAAGTTCCCCACAGACAAAAAATCTCCTCAAATAGAAAATTATTTGTCGAAGAACTTTCACACTAATCATATATTGTGAGAACATAAAGATTTTTAGGCACATTTCCAGCCAGATGGGACCTTCTTCCCGCAGGCATTAAGAAGCAAGCTAAGGGAAACAGGAACATTAAGGTTAATTCCCAAAAACGTTGGCTTTGATAGCAGTGCAAAGGCAAACAGCTGCCTCGAGATCATCAAGACCCTCAATGAGAGAGCAGAATGGCTTTTTGGGAGGGTTACCAATTGTAACACCAAGCAAATTGCCAAGCAAGTTGGCACATACACCTAATTTAAGTGCATCCCTTGGGCAAGTGGCCTTGGAAGGGGTTGGGACTGGCTTTGGCTTTGGTTTTGGTTTAGGACTCGAGCAAGTGCATGCCACAAGCACTGACAAGGGAGAAGAAGAGAAGGTTCAAAGCAAGAAAGAAGGCAATTGAAGTAGTGCTCCTTGAAGCCATATCCCAAACCCTAATAATTCTTAAAGAATTTAGTTGTGGAGATTACAATACCAACTAAAGGAGAAAGGGTTTATCTGATGAGAGAATTTGTTCTAAGAGTATGCCTTTTATAGGAAGCTGAGAGCGGGAACATTGTTTGATTGAGATATAAAATAGTAATAGTAAGTAGCAGACAAAATCGTATAGCCTCCATGTAAGTGCTAGGCATTTAGCTGGCCACATGAGCTGAGTCTGTATGCATGTGAGGTAAAGGAAGAAAATTGCCTTGTTGCTTGAAGATGTCAAAATCTATAGGTTTATGATCTAGAGTATTTGTGCCATGACGTGCTAATTATTTTTTCTAATTCATTAACTTAATTCTTTCAAATTTTAAGCTAAAGTCGGAGTACTTCTTGCGTAAGGTTTGTCTTACAAATATACGTGAGTCACACCCCTTCACTTTAGTACATGGATCCATGCGCTGGATTAGGGCCTACTGTTTGTGTCTAGGACGTTCAACATCCCACACGTTTTGAAAACTTTTCACTTCTTGTAATATAGTATAATGATTGGCTTTGTTAGTATATATAGTAGAATTTTTACTTTAGGAAAATTCACATTTTTTTTTCTTTCTGATGTTTACTGGATTTCAGGAGTTTCTTAAATGATATAAAACATATAGGAGCATGGCTCTAAATCATATAAATAGTTAGAAGTTAATCCTTCCAATTTTTTTTTTTTTTTTTAACTTAAGAAAATGATCTAGTCTGATCCAAAAGAGTAGGACTCAAATTGTAATAAAGTATTCATTAAAACTGTCAAAGATTAACTTAATTATGAGGGTGTCTAGCCGATAAGCTTTTCTATTTCAACACAAGTTCTGTGTCATTTTTGTGCTTATAAGCTGATGCTAATTGTTGGTGTTTGGCAAAATAGTCTTACAAACTAAGAATAAACTTATTTTAAAAATATTCTGCCTATATTTTTATTCTTCTAATTCGGGCTGATAAACTCTTGAAGTTAAACTTTCATGATCCACTCTTATCATTTGTTATTGTCTGAATTTCTAAGCACTTAAAAGCTTATAAGCTCTTCCTTTTCTAAGCTAACCGAGATTTGTTAAGACCGGTTTTGTTATTGTGGAATAGATTAATTTGAGGATTCTGTGACCCAACTTTGAATTCAGGATTTTTTTTCGGTAGCAACAAAAATCATATAATTTAATACTTATATATAAATAATGTTTTTCAGTAATGGCTTAATTAATTTTCAACCCAAAAATATACACATTTAAAAAAAAAAAAAAAATGGGTTCACGTAGTTTCGTTTGCATATTGTCAAAGAGTGTTAGCAGAGTATGAATGCACGTTGTACCCCGTCGTAGAATGACATGCAGCATCATCCAGCCGACTATGTAATGTCAAATCTTGTTTTTAGCAGAATCGTTTCTTTCTTACACATTGAAGAAAATATTAATAACTTTTTTTGGATGATATGGAAACAGAGTTGACGGAACCTGATTATCCATTAATAAATTTTTTAGTGTAATGGTGTTTCTGTACATGCATTAGGTCAGTTAAGGAAGGAACTCTCAAATAGTAGAAAGTATCGAATCTGCAACCTTATAAGAATAATTTTACCCCACTACTAATGAACCATACCCGAGCGAAAAGTAATAACAATGATTCAACCAAATGTTCAGTAAACTATTTTACTTGTTTCAATCATGTGGAGCCACAGGTAATACCACAGCAAGTCAACAAGAAGACATAACAGCAGGAATGTCGTCCAGGCGGCAAATCACCCTTTGTCCTCATGTCTTGATAAATTTTTTTAAGCTACTGGTGATCTGATTTGTTGGTGTATTTGTTTTTTCCCCTTAACATGACTAGACAAATGCTCGCATTATTATATGAAGGAATTGAATTTAAGATATTTTAATTTCAAGACCTCAACCTCACTACTATACTAAGCTAGCTGTAATCAAATATGCTAGTTGACATTTTAAATGGAATTGTAAGTGTAAGGTTTTATTTTGCATTTTTTTTTTTTGTTAATCAGACAAATCGTGTATAAATGGTAGATCAATAGTAGTTTACCGCCAATTACCTTTTGGTCTAACGACATGACACTTGTAGTGTTTGTAAGAGGTTATGAGCTTAAATCTCGCTAACTATATCTATATATATATGTATGAGTCTTAGACCGATCCCTTTAAATAAAACAAAAAAAAAGGTAATTTACTCGTCTCCCCTTTTTTTAAGTTATACGACGAGATTACAACACAAATAACACAAGTGGTGGGATAAGACGATATTACATAGTTCACACTACAATTTTACCCTGATCAAGTGACTTTATCCAGAAATTAAGATGAAACAGGAGACCTAATGCTTAAAGCTCGAAATAATTACCAGTCAAAAATATATTTCAATTCCAAAAATACTAATTACTTTAGTGTGAGGAATTGACGGGAAATGCATGTGATTAGTACGTTTCTCTTATTTTTCTCAAACTGTACGTGATTAGTAGGTGCGCTTTCCGTCATTTTTTTTAGGAAATCACTAAAAAGGATCAATGGTGTCACTCAGACAAAAAATAAGGGAATGAAATATATCACTTTTGAATATAAGAAACCATTTTGTCAATTAGGTCAAAGATAAATGACCAAAATGAGTATTAACCCTAGACTATATTAAGCTTTCACCTAATTTAAAAGTTTAAACTGTTAGAGAGAGGTTTATTATATTTATCTATTACGTTCAATAATATATGAGTTTATAGGTTGTTTAAACACTCATTGGGTGCGAGAGATTCAGTGTAATTGGAATTTAAGTTGAAAGGGACAATAGTTTATTTATTGTTTTGTCCATTGATAAAGGCTTGCAAATCACATAAGGTAGTGCCTTCCTTTCTATTTTGATTAGTTCTTCACTTACTCTATTTTTATTTGGTCACTAAAAATATGGCTATTCGTTATTTCTCAAGAATAATATATATATGTGTAATAAGTTTGTTTACGGTTTTAGAATAATTGGAAGAACAAGGGGCCAACTACATAATTAGGGAAAGAAAAATTTAGTGATATTTTATTTCACACACAATAACATAAATAAATACAAGCTAGTTGCTGAACGATTATTGTTACAGAAGGAAAACTTGAGCAACATTACACCAAACCACACAACAACTTTTCAAAGGGAACAAGAAGTTCCATACAAACGCATTGCAAGTAATTGTAGTAAAACTTGACATGTTGATCCTTTGACTGTACACAAACAGCTGACTCCTTTCAATAGAAAAGAATAGCCCAACAAACCCAGCTGACTTAGAGATCTTATAGGCCGCCTTTCTTCTTATTTAAGAGATTATTTAATTTAAGAAATAGATAAAGCATAAATACTTCGAACTTTTAAGTTCGTTTATGCACATTGCCAGCCAGGTGGTACCTTCTTGCCGCAAACATTAAGAAGCAAGCTGAGGGAAAGAGGGACATTAAGGTTAATCCCCAAAATGTTGGCTTTGATGGCAGTGCAGAGGCAAACAGCAGCCTCAAGATCAACAAGACCCTCAATTAGAGCGCAACATGGCTTTTTGGGAGGGTTACCAATGGTAATTCCAAGTAGACTACCAAGCAAGTTGGCACATACACCTAATTTAAGTGCATCTCTTGGGCAAGTCGGTTTGGAAGGGTTGGGATTTGGATTTGGCGTTGGCGTTGGCTTTGGCTTTGGCTTTGGTTTTGGTTTGTTAGGGCTTGGGCAAGTACCACAAGCACTTACAAGAGAAAAGAAGAGAAGGTTCAAAGCAAAAAAGAGGGCAATTGAAGTAGTGCTCTTGGAAGCCATATCCCAAACCCTAATTATGCTTTGAGATTACTATATCAGTTAATTAGGAAGGAGCCTTTGTGATGAAAAGATTTGCACGAAGAGCTTGGCTATTTATAGGAAGGAGAGTAGGGGTTGAGTGTTCGATTGATTTATAAAACAGTGATATAGTAAATAGTAAAAGAATTCCTAACAAATATATGTCATATGTGTGCTAGACATGACATATGCTAGACATTATAGCTGACAAAGATTAGGGAAAATTTGGATGCATGTGACATAAAGAAATCCAATTGCCATATTCTTGCTGAAGCCTAAATCTATGGGCTTATCTAAAGTAGTTTTTTTTTTCTTTTTTTTTTTCTGCTAAGTAACTAATCCTTTTATGCCCTAAAATTTTTTACAATCATTTACAAAACTAGCATTCAGTTGAACGTAATTTCTCAATCAACACATAAAACACATATTTTCTAAACTAATCTTTGTATTTACAATGTAAGCTAATTTTACTTCTAACATCCGAGACTATTTATTCAACAATTTACTCCTCTGATGAGATTGGTGAACCATAAATCCTGTTTTTATGCTCCAGACAAATGTGGTAAATACATGAGGTAAATGAAAGCTTCAACAAATAGACTTAAGGCTGTGTTTTTGGCTATCAATACAAAGCTTGACAAGTAGGTGGAACCAATCCAAATTGAGTCTGCCACATCGAAGACGCTAAAAGCAATGTTTTCATACTCTACTATAAAAGGGTATTGGAAGAATAAATGATCCCTTGATTCCAACACCAACATCTAAAAAAGTGTTGCAACAAGTTAACTATTGTAATAGTTTTTTAATAAGTTCAATGAAAGCGTTGCAAGAAGGCTAAAATGTGAAAGTATTATGTCTAACTTCCTATTTTTTTCGAACTAATTTCATCAGGTTTCTTTCAATAAAACAGATGTATATATGGTTATTTTTTTACCTGAATTCAGATTCATTTTTATAGTTTGTCCAAGTTTAGAAGTTTCTGAAAGAGATTAATCAGTTCATGGTTACATTAAACATCTCCAATATGCCTTTAAATGGTATGAACTTTTTTGACAAAACATGTATCACCTCAACTTGTTCTAACCTTGTCGTCCAATGATTATTTTTTCTTGAGAAAAAGAAAACACACACATACACACACCCCCCAAAAGAAAACACTCGAGTTCACCTCACCAGAAAAAAACTTCTGGAGTCTCCCGATCTCTTCGATAACATTTTTTTTTTTTTTTGTGCTCGGCAAATAAATCATATCATTCCTCTTCGATAACATTTGTTATTGTTTGAACTTAGATTTTCTATTATTTCTGATCGATAGCTCCTCCAACTTTATATTATTTCACTTATTCTGTGAATGATTCGGTGATGATTCAAGCCGCTTGATTAATCCTCAAAACATGTGCATTGACTGAGCTAACAAGTAAAGAAAATTTATCTTTATACGTGAAACTTGTAACAGAGTTACTGACTGTTTAGTAAAAATCGTTAAAGTTTTAGACTCTTCCATTAGACTGGAGTGGACTACTAATATTCTTTGTTCTTTAACTGCAGTTTTGGCAGCAGATATCACTCTCGTAGGTGTGGGGTGATCTTTATACTTGGCTCTTCAGTTAATGAATTTATTTTATGACCAAAAAAAAAGAGAAAAAGTAAAAAAAATTGATCTTTCATTAAAATAATCTTTGCAGTCAACTCTAACCTGCATCAATCTCGCCCCTCCAGCTCTAAACCCCCTTCGAAACCTCCTACTAAGCGTAATCCATCTCGCCAGTCCTCTAAGGTTACTCATAACAAATCTGAAGTTCTGAATCAAATCGATCAGACTCAAGTCCCACCTAGGCACCTTGATATTGAAAATGTCAGGATGTCACCTAGCTAGCCCCCACCTTCCTACGAATCAGATCTCTCTAGGGTTATAACTAATTTTCTTGCAGGTAGGCCTATCGAACTATGAGAGAATTCCCCGGGTTTGTTAGCATCCCCTCTTACCTGATTTGTTTTTTTTTCTTTTTTTTATCTTCTTTTTCTTTTTTAGTCCTAGCATAAGCCTCAAAGATGTATTTTCTTCTTAAACTAGGTTCTCTCTATAATTGGTTTTTGACCTACCTTTTGTAATTTATCTTATTAATAAAACATTTTACTCACTGACTTGGAAAAAATTTATGTTACGCCTTTCGTGAGGGTTGAAACTTACCAAATAAGGAATTTCGCTATTTTAGAACTATTATAGTTATGGCCGCCATTCACCGGGACTTCGGCGACGGTCGCCGGCCTCCCTGTTATTAAATTATCAACTTTCTTGACCTTTCGACACTAGGCAGGCATCAGTCCCCATACATGATCTTATGAATAAACTTTGCATTCAAACATGAGCTCTAACTAGGTTGGTGCAATACCTAATCTTGGACGTGATGAAAGTTGATACGAAGATCCTAACGACCAGAATTTTCACATTAACTTTAGTAAGAAGTAGCTTGTCTTCCTGTTTTCTATAACACAATCATTTACGCGTAGAAGCAATAAAAAACCAGTTCACATAGATTCGTTTACGAACTCTTTTGTGTCTAAAGGAAAGTGTCACGGGAACAATTAGAATATACTACGGGCTCCACCTGAGAACGATTTTTAGTAGCATCCAGCCGGAAATGTCATGTCAAATCTTGTCTTTAGCATAATCTATTCTACCATACACACTAATTGATTATGTAATTCAAAGAAAAATAGTAATAATAATTCCACAATATTCAGAAGTCTTTTTCTTATCCATCTGTTAGCCATGTGGAGAGACGAGTAATGCAACGAGAAGGAGACAGAAAATATTCATACGTTGATATTTTATTGATTAGGAATGGAAGTTGCCGTTGAATAATTTGCACCTAATTAATCATCAGTAGCATCTCCGGGCAATTTGCCCTTGTTTTCACATGTAGATCAACTTTCTTTAGCTCTAGCTACTTGCAATTTAGAATGTTACTCTATTATTTAATACAACTTAATATTATGTTTATTATATTATCACTTCATTTAAAAGTTTCAACTACTAGAAAAGAGTTTATTATATTTAGTTATTGCCTTCAACATATCTCCGCATGCGCAGATAGAATTTGTTATTGAGTCCTGCATGTAGAGTTTTAATATTTTAACTGGATAGAGTCGAAACTTAAACTCAAGACCGTTTGATAACTTGATCTCTGATACCATATTAAATTATTACGTAACCTAAAAAAATTTAACATATTAGAGATAAATTTAATGTATTTAGTTATTGTCTTTTACGATATTTGTTTCTTACCTTGTTTTTTGTTCATCGGTGGATTCACAATTATTGGGAGTGATTTATCAACGTGGGCCTTCATTGACTCTCTCTATCTTTCAACAAATCAAAAGTAAAAACCAAGTGTTCATACTTCGTGATTTATCAAGTAGACCTAAATTCATCTTAGCAAAATCATTTATAGTTTCTATGGGTAAGATATGGAAATATGTAGGGCGGACTTCTACACTTGGATAGCTTGACGGGGACCAAAATATAGGTTCATTAAGTCAAAATCTCTTTTTTTCTTCTTTTTTTTTTCCATTCTTAATGCCATGTTTATTGGTTGATTGTGTGGTTGAACTAACTATTTTTACATCAAATACATGGCTTAGAAAATGATAACGTTAACGGATATTGCATTTGACTTTTAAAATTGATTGATTGTAATTCAAATCTCTTGATTTACTCCATTATGTCCTTATTGCTTATCTCATTGTAATCACATAGTTGTATTATAAATAGAGACTACTTGAACATTTTACTCAAGTGAATAAAATCAGTCAAAAAGCTTTCGAAAAGGGAGAGGAAGACTTAATTTTGGCATATTTGTTAGTGTAATTTTGTGCCCTGACAAGTTAATTATAACTTTTAGGTTTAGGGTAAATTAAGTGGATTGGTTTGAGATCGATGCTATCAGCTAAATGAAGTGGACAAGTAGAGATGAGTGTAAGCTAATGCAAGACACCACTTGACTGACAAAAGAAGGAAAAAAAAAAGTTAAAAAAAAAATACCTCAGTTTGAAATTGTCAAATTTCTCAGTAGTGCATTACATTAAAATTATGGCCATCCATATATAGGAAGTTTAAGATTTGGAACTTCGTTCCTTGTACGTCCAAAAAAAAAGTTCCTTGTATGCCCAAGTGGACAGATTTTTTGGTTCTTTATGATTGGAACTTTTTTATAGTTTTAAATTACCGTCTCATTTAAAAAATCAACATGTTAGAAAGAATTTTATTATACTATTTATTTTTTATAAGACCCCTAGCAGTTGTTGTATTTGTTTTTTGAGTCTTACACGTAGGTAATTTTAATATTTTTAAATAGGTAGCGGTGAAATTTGAACCCAAACCTTTTGGTAACTTGATCTTAAATTACCATATCATCTAAAAGTTTAAACTATTACACGCGAGTTTACGATTTTATTTTTTAAGTTTTGCAGGCAGAATTTATTTTTTAAGTCTTGCACGTAGACAATTTTAATATTTTTTAAATAGATGGTAGCTAGTGAGACTTGAATCTAAGACCGTTTCATAACCTAGCCGCTGGTACCATATTAATTGACCATCTCATCTAAAAGTTTAAACTTTCAGATGATATGGAGTTTACGATTTTTTGTATGGGAGGAATTATATATTCTAACACCCTTCCCCCTCATGTGTGACCAAATTCGAAGAAATAGCTTCGAATACATGAACTGACACTGAAGTAAGATATTAATTGACCACCTCATTTAAGAGTTTAAACTTTCAGATGATGTGGAGTTTACAATTTTCCATATGGGAAGAATTTTATATTCTAATTCCTTCTCTATATATGAAATGATATTGAAGTGAGTGAGTCACCGAGGTGAGTTGTATACATGAACATTGATATAAATAAGCCAAAAATTGATCACGTCATTGTACGATCAATAATAAATAAAAAAATAAAACAATGATAGTAAAGTTAAAATTTCTCTTTAACCATGCGAATGGCTACTCGAGGGTTGTCCACAGGGAATTGAGATTATTGCCAAAAATTTGTAAACAAGAAAAATAAATGGTAGTGATTGAAAGTTGGATTGTGACTAATAAATGAGAAAAGTAAAATTGATTAATGACAAATTCTAAATCTAGCACAACTCGAAGCTTACAATGTACGAGTGGGGAAAAACTGACTTGGGATAGTAGTTCGCCTAAATTACTGTCTTTTATGTTTGTAGATTCGGATTTACCCAATTAAGTACAAAAGGATTAGGCTACAAGCTCTAATTATATGGGTTAACGCAATTGAGGAGTATTGACGCATAACCTATCTTTAAGGCATAGATTATCATCATTCACTTGACCTAAATTAACTAACCAAATTTAACCCTAACTTCTAATTATACTTGATAGGCATATGTTATCGCAGTAGATTACCTACCTCAATTAAAGCCAATTATTAATTAGAGAATTTACTTCTAATTCATATCCCAAAAATCTACAAGATTCAATGGCAAAAATAATGGGATTCCTTGAATTACGAATAAGCTACAACTATAAGTTTGTAGATGATAAACCAAGAAAAATCCAAGCATATAATCCAAGTATGAATCAATGAATTTAACCCAAACCCGAATATAAAATCAAGTAAAAGCTAGCTACCATCCCAAGTCATGGGTGTTTAATGTGAATTCATAGCAAAGAAAACCACAAATAAAGTAAAAAGATAAAATTCAAGAGAGGTCATTAATGAATGATGAGAAAGATGGTGATTGAAGATCTTGAATCCACTCTTACTTGATCTTCTATTATTCTTGCTTTGGAATGGTTTGTCACTTGCCTCTTGATGTGTTAGTTACGGCTTCAAAATTGACCAAAAATTCCTTCTTGTGCGTGCAAGAGGCTATTTAAGGGCTAAAAGATAGTCAAAGTCAGTTTTGACTGAGCTAAAAAATTGTTGTGCAACACTCGATTGATCAGGCGAACAAAATATGAAAAGGCACACTCTGTTCCATCGATCACGAAATTTAACCGATCAATCGGGCATAACCTTTTGCATAGTAAATTTGTTTCAATGATTTTAAGAGCGTCCGACCTCCGATTTTGACACGGTTTTTTGCTTTAGAACCATATCGATGAGTAGAATATCATGATACTATTGTATCTATAAATTGACCACACATGCATGTTTGGCCATTACTTTTGTATCTCCCCTTGTCTTGCCTACTATTTGCACTTGTTTTCAATCTTTTTACATCAAATTTGCTTCACATTTGCTTTCAACCTACACGCACCAAATTATGCAAGAATAATCAAATTTACACCAATTAATGTGTGCAATGCATGCAAAAAGAAGAATTTCAGGAACAAAAAAATTGACTTATCAATACACAACATTAAGATGAGTGAATCAGTAAGGTGGGATGAGTCACACATTGATAAACATGATTGGATTAAGAATCCAGCTTTGTTACCATGTTAAATAGCCTAAGGTACCATTCTAAAACCAATTGATGTTGGGCAAAGTAGCCTATGATTTTATATAGAAAATCCTGACTTATCCATGTGGGATAATTAGATTCTCTAATATACCATTCAAGTGTGACCCATAGTTAACTGATTGACAAGGTCAGAAAAGAAGAAAAATTGGAAGAGTTGCATGCCAAAATTAATTATTGAAGTCTCAATTAATGAATAACGAGGTACATGAGATGCGAATTTGAAAATTAGGTACTAAAGTCAGCGCTAAAACATTAATACGTTGCACATTGATGAATAACATAGAACCAAGGTCCAATTTTCATACTATGTAAAATTACCTCATCATCTAAAAGTTTATAAGGGTCTAGGCTACTAAACAATTTTAGAATTCAAGTTTCGTCTTCATTCATTTAAAAATACTAAAACTCTCATTATCATTCATTTAAAAATAATAAAATTGTCTGAATACAAGGCTAAGAAACAAACCTTGCCTCCATTTGAAGACAATGAATAATTTAATAAATTTATTCTCTAATAACTTAAACGTTTAGAAGAAATGCTAATTTTACATGTAACTCTACTTTTTATGTTCCTGTTCATGTTTTTGCTTCTAGCATCTGGTGAATAGCGATGAAAGCTTCAATCTATTTTTGGTGCCACTACAAGAGAAGGGGTAGATCATTTAGGCTATTGTTTGTACTTCTGGGCTAGGGTTTAGTTTTTGGGGAAATTTTTATCAACCTATTTTCTTTAACCGTAATTGCTTGTGTTGGCTCTAGATAACTTAAGAGGGGGGGTAAATTAGGTTGTTTGGCAAGGTTAAGCAATTTAAAAATCTTAATGCGAAAATAATGTCTGGCGAAAATTAATAATACTCTAGAAGTTCTTGTAGGCAATTTATCAAACACTTAGTGAGCACACAAATATATAACACTAGAGAAGCAATTAGAACTTCAAGAATTAAACTCCAAGTAGATAAATCAACAATTATCAAACAATCAATATGAGCAATATCCACAAGAAGGTGAATGACTTGAAAATAAAGAGAGTAGAGTAAGAAAAATCAAACACGATGATTTTCAAGTAGTTTGCACTCCCGGAGGCCTAGTCCACCACCTAAGGTCTTCCCTTCCCTTAGGATTTAACTACTCTTCACTAAGATGCTTCTTCAAATGTTGGTGAAGCAAAAACCAACTACAATTATTCTTGAGTCCACAAGAGTTACACAAGCATCTTCAAGTGTAGGTGAAGCTCAACCTACTAATCTTTCTTCCTTTGAGTCCACAAAGAATTACAACACTTCTTCTCACAATGATTCTCTCAATCTATGTGCAACAGTGTAATACAATGATTGTGTGATAATATGAATAACAATAGCAACTCCTATTTGAGTTTGATATTACAATTGAAGAACACTTGAATGCTCAAAGATATGAAAGTGATAGCTCAAGATTTCTCAATGAAGAATGATATGAGAAACTCTTTGTATTTACTAAGAAATCTGAAAATTGAAGCTTGAAGAGGTGTTTTGAAATGGTGAGAGAGCATGGCTTAAAAAGAGGAAAAAGTTAGACACAAATCAGATATTAAGCAAAAATCCCGGATTTTCCCGTTAAGCCATCTAGTCACTGTAGCCTTCATCTGGTCGACCGGATGAAAGCTACAGAGACCAGATGGCTTAACGGAAAAATTTGGAATTTTTGCTTAACCGGATATGGCAAGTAACACCCGGACCAGAGCTCTCTGCCGGTCGCTGTAGCCTTCATCCGGTCAACCGGATGAGGCAAGTAATGCCCGGATGTTTGAAAAATGCTGAAAAGTAATTTTTTGAGCCCTAAATCAATTTGTTTAATAGTAAAACACTTGGGCACTTTTAAGGACACTTATACAAAAGTGTTTCTAGTATTTTTAACATCTCAAAACAATTTCAAAACTCTTGAAAAGATTTAAAATGATTTTTATAACACAAGAGTTTGAAATCCAAAAGTTTGTTTTTTAGAAATTGAATTGATCTTTTTGAAAATATTTGTTCAAGAATATTTTGTGAATATGAAAAATCTTTTATGAAAAACTTTTGGAGATTTTATGAGCTACACAAATCATACTTAGGCAAACAACATTTTTAATGTCGTTATCCCTTATGTCGCCACGTCTCCTTCCTTGTGACTCCCTCTTTATCGTCAGGTTTTCAACTCTAATTCTTCGAGTTAACACGTCTTTTTCCTTTGGGTCTTCATAGCTTGATTTCTCATGAGAGACTTCATTTGAATGAGACAAGACATAGGATTACCTTTTGGGCTTTGATTCATTTTTTTATTTTTTCTTTGATCCAAAGCTTTGAAGCTAGCCTTTGATCCTTTTGAATTGATCCATGTTGATGAGAGCTTGCTTGAAACATTCTTGTGATGATGGATTGAATGACTTACCCAAAAATACAAATAAGAATACTAAAGCACAATTAAGATATTTTGTTATTATCAAAATAAAGATTATAAGCTTTTTAGGCCAACAATCTCCCTTTTTTTATGATGACAAAACATTGAAATTAATAAGCATGAAATAGTTGTATTCGAAAAATAAAACTAGATTTGAGGTCTCCCCCTCAATTTGTGCTTGATTAAATCAATAGCTTGCACCTGAAAAGCAAGCTCCTCCTGAATAAGTGCATAGTGTTATAAAGTATATACATACACTTATTTTTCTATAGTCATGCTTTAATTCAATATACATTTTCTCCTCCTATTTGACATCAACAAAATATAGGCCACATAACAAAGAAGAGCAAAAGTCATAAAAGGAGTTGTAACCAAAAGAAATTTAAGGCATTAATGAAATGAAACAAAATATCCAAACAATGTTGAAACGAAATGAAAATCCAGAGGAGTATTTGATGAAAGTAAAACATGAAAGCTAAAAAATTGTTTGAAGAAAAACAAATCCCAAGGCATCCACAGACTAAGGACTAATGTGGTGGTCATATAAGGCCTTCAACATCTACTCCATACACTCCAATCACTTATCTTGTGCATCAAGGCGGGCAAGGATTTCATCTTGTCTAGTTCTTTGACCTCGAGAGCCATCAACACTACTTCTACCAGCGCCTTGGCCTTCCATGGGATCTCTAAAGGTAGCAGGATCAACATTGAGAGATTCAAACACAAGAGGATCATCACTTGTATCATCACCAATATCAAGAACTTGGGTGTTATGGATTTTCAACTTTTGGCGAGTGATGCTAGTTATATTGAGAAGATAGAATCTAGCACTTATAGATTCAAACTCTTGATCGTGTGGAATGTCGAGTAACTCAAAAAGATGTGTTAAGGGCATCCCATATGCAAGTTGGTTTTCGGCTTCCTTGGTGTGGATGATATGGTTAACGATGATGTATGGAAGATTGATTTTTTTTTGCCTTATACATCAAATACATAAACAATGCAGTGAATTTTGGAATAGATCCATCCTTA
Source organism: Ehretia macrophylla (assembly GCA_037974665.1). Lineage (NCBI taxonomy): Eukaryota > Viridiplantae > Streptophyta > Magnoliopsida > Boraginales > Ehretiaceae > Ehretia > Ehretia macrophylla. The sequence continues at coordinate 35,716,302 of CM075773.1, read as the reverse complement.
ACTTTTCTCGGAATAATAACTTCATGAAGAATGTACAACAAAAGCTTTTTTTCCGGGGTGATTTCCTTCTTCTTAGGATATTGATCGTTGTTCTTTCTCGTCCCTTCCCATAAGAAATCTATAACTTTAGCTTCTAAATCATCATGAATGCCTTCAGGCAAACCTTTGTAGGAATAAAGCTTAGTGCCTTGATTGGGAATTCCGAAAGCTCTAGCAAAATCACTAGTAGTGAATTCTAACACCTTTCCCTTAACTTGGCTATTCAACTTCATGGTGTTAAAATCTAAATTCACATAGTAGTAGAATTCTCTAATCCAAGAAGTACAACCCTTGTTTTCAAACTTTAACATAGGTAGCCAACCTTGAGCATCTAAAAGTCTTAAAATTCTACTACCATTAAGCAAAGTAGGAGGGTCCAAAGTCTTACCCCATAAGATGTTTTGTTGTGGGAAAGCATCAGGATTGACAATGATTTGAGGACTGCATGATGATGATTCTCTCGTCTTACGCTTCTTAGAGTCAGCCCTTGGTGGTGCCATTAAGGTTTTGCAAAAATTTGAAGCTATTGAAAGAGAATTGTCTTTGAGGAATTATGTCGAACACCTTGTAGACACAGATTTTGAAAGCTTTTTTTTTGAAGTTTTTGAAATCTTTGATGAAGAGAAAGATGAGTTTTGATGTTAGAGAAGTGTTGTGAAGCAATTAATGATGAAAAGACAATGATTTTGAGAAGTTTAAATAGAGGATATTGAGATAAATTGAGAGAATTTGAGGTTTAGTAGGAAAGATTTTGAAAAAATAAGCAAAAAATCATGTTCTTATATGCGCGATCCGGTCGCTAGGCCCTTGATCCGGTCGACCGGATTCGGGCAGTAACGCCCGAAAGTGGGTCGTTATCCGGTAGTTGCATGCTTCATCCGGTTGATCGGATGAATGCAGTAACGCCCGGATCCCCTATTTTGTGAAGAAAAAAAATGCAGTTTTTAAAAAATTCAAGTGACCCAAAGCATTCCTAATTCTTTTCTAATAGCACAAAATTAATTTTTATACAATGGTTTTGTAAAAATATCAGCCAATTAATGCATAGATTCAACAAATTCAAGTTCAATATAACATTTTTGCACATGATCTCTTAGAAAATGATGACGAATTTCAATATGCTTAGTTCTAGAATGTTAAATTGGATTCTTTGAGAGACTTATAGCACTTGTATTGTCACATTTGATAGGCACGTGACCATATTCTAGACCAAAGTCAAGCAAGGTTTGTTTCATCCATAAAATTTGTGTCATACAACTACCCATAGCTACAGACTCTCCTTCCCCCGTTGAAAGAGTTACACTATGTTGTTTCTTGCTAGACCATGAAACTAAAGCATGTCCTAGAAATTGACAACTACCACTAGTGCTTTTTCTATCAATCTTACAACCCGCATAATCAACATCGGAATATCTTAAAAGTTCAAAAGATGTGCCTTTTGGGTAAAGGAGTCCTAAATCAATAGTACTTTTGAGGTATCTAATAATTCTTTTTACGGCATTTAAGTGAGATTCCTTAGGAGAATATTGAAAACGAGCACATAAGCACACATAAAACATAATATTGGGTCTAGAGGCAGTTAAATAGAAAAGATCATACCTCGATATTGTTTTTTATCAACCGATTTACCTTTTTCATCTTTGTCAAGCTTGGTTGAAGTTCCCATTGGAGTGCTTATATCTTTTGTGATTTCAAGCCCAAATTTCTTAATAAGTTCCTTTATGTACTTGGCTTGATTTATGAAGATCCCTTCATTTGTTTGTTTGATTTGAAGTCCAAGGAAGAAGTTTAATTATCCCATCATACTCATTTCAAATTCTTTATGCATGCACTCAGAAAAATACTCACAGAGGGATTCATTAGTAGCACCAAAGATAATATCATCAACATATATTTGTACAAGTAAGATATCTTTAGCTTTTCTTTTTACAAATAAGGTATAGTCTAATTTACCTCTAGAAAAACCTTTATCAAGCAAATAACCACTTAATCTATCATACCAAGCTCTAGGTGCTTGTTTAAGTTTGTAAAGAGCTTTTTGAAGTTTGAACACATGATTTGGTAGATTAGGATTTTCAAATCTGGGTGGTTGTTTAACATAGACTTCTTCTTGAAGATAACCATTTAGGAAAGCACTTTTGACATCCATTTGATAAAGTTTGAAGTTCATATAACATGCATATGCTAGCAACATTCAAATGGATTCTAATCGTGCTACCAGTGCAAAGGTTTCTTCATAGTCTATTCATTCTTCTTGATTATACCCTTGTGCAACTAACCTAGCCTTATTTTTAGTTACACTACCAGATTCATCTATTTTGTTTTGAAAAATCCATTTTGTACCAATAATCAGGTAATTACTAGGTCTTTCAACTAAGGTCTAAACTTGATTTCTTTCAAATTGATTAAGTTCTTCTTGCATAGTAATAATCCAATCATCATGCAATAATGCTTCTTTTATATTCTTAGGTTCTACTTGAGATATAAAAGTAACATGTTCATAAAAAGTATTTAGATTGGAACGAGTTCTTACACCTTATGATGGATCTCCGAGGATTTGATCATTTGGATGATTTTTGACAAATTTTTAACATCTTGGGAGATCTTGATTTGACATAATTTGATCATTTGATGTTGGTTGTTCTTCCTCATTTGGAGAATCAATTTGATTACTTATGGATGTATTTTATTTCTCACTTGTGGAAATAAGTTGACTTTGTTCTTCAACTTGTTGAACACCTACATCATCATCTTCATCTTTTCTTGACATAAAGGGTTAGTTTCGTCAAAGTTAACATGCATAGATTTCTCAATTACTAAAGTTCTTCTATTGTAAACCCGATACGCCTTGCTTCTAGAACAATAACCAATAAAAATACATTCGTCGGATTTTGAGTCAAACTTACCAAGGTGATCTTTATTGTTTAAGATGAAGCATTTACATTCAAAGACCTTAAAATGTGAAATATTTGAAGTACGTCCTTTCCATAGTTCATATGGAGTTTTCTTGAGAAAATGTCGAATTAAAACTCTATTTAGAACATAGCAAGCTGTATTGATTGCTTCTCCCCAAAAGTATGTAGCCCAGTTATTTTCTTTCAACATTGTTCTTGTTATTTCTTATAAAGTTCGGTTTTTCCTTTCAACTACCCCATTTTGTTGAGGAGTTCTAGGAGTCGAAAAGTTATACTTAATGCCATGTTGTTCACATAATTCCACAAAAGATGCATTTACGAATTCCATGTCTTGATCACTATGAATGCATGAAATGTAGTAGCCTTTCTCATTTTGCACTCTTTTACAAAATTTTGCAAATTCATTAAAGGCATCACTTTTGAGAGCAAGAAACATGACCCATGTATATCTAGTATAATCATCAACAATAACATAGACATATCTAGATCCTCTTAGACTATCCACATCCATTGGTCCAAAGAGGTCCATATGAAGTTTTTGTAAAGCTTTTGATATGGTCACATGACTAATAGTTTTGAAAGATGTTTTATGTTGTTTTCCAAATTGACATGCATCACATAAATGATCTTTTTCAAACTTAGTTTTAGGAAGACCTCTTACAAGATCTTTTCGAGAAAGTTTAGCAAGTAGGTCCATGCTAATGTGTCCTAACATTCTATGCCACAACCAAGAATCTTCATTTGTTGTGATTAAACAATCAATATTTGGACATAAAATACTATTGAAGTCAATGATATAAACATTTTCATATATATTTGCAATAAAAAGCACATTTTTTATTTTATCAAATACGGTGCAACATGATGATTTGAATTCAACTAGATAATCATTGTCACATAATTAACTTATACTAAGCAAATTATGTTGCAATCCTTTCACAAGTAGTACATCATGGATATATATATTACTTTTATTTCCAATGCTACATTTGCTAATGATTTTACCTTTCTCATTGTTTCCAAAGCTCACATATCCTTTGAATTTGATTAGCTCATAGAAAAGAGATGGATCACCGGTCATGTGTCTTGAACATCTATTATCAATGATCCAATTTCTTTCAAACTTCATTCTTAGGGTAACCTATATTAAAAAACAAAATTTAGGTCTCCAAGATCTATTGGGTCCTAGATTGTTAGTATTGATTTTTAGCACATTTAATAATCCATTTTGGTTTAAGCCAAGAAGGAATTTTAGAGTCTCTTCCTACCATATTTCGAAATTTACAATGTGATGTTATATGACCTTGTTTTTCGCAATAGGTACATAATTTTTGAAATCTTTTTGATGTTGATGCTTCATTTGTAGAAGATGATGTTTTTACAAAATAACTTTTGAAAGTTTTTTTGTTTTAAAGAAGGTTTATATCCTAATTCACTTTTATCAAAAGCCAATTTTTGTGAACCAAACATTTTATCAAAATTTTCTTTTCCTTTTGTGAATCTTGCTAGGCTTTCATTTAACCCTTGATTTTCTTTTTCAAGTTTTTCAATTTTTGTTTGAAGATTTTTATTTTCAAAATAAAATTTAAGTGCCTTTTCATGAGCACAATCACGATCTCTTTCAAGCAACTTATTTTCTTCTTTCAAAGTATTATTTTCCTTTTGAAGTTCATTTATCTTGATAATAGCAATTTCAAAACTATCATACATTTTTAAAAATTCATATTGTAATTCTTCAAAGGAACATTCATTATCAATCAATGAACTAGAAGAGTAATATCCGAAGCTAAAAGAAGAACATACCTCATCATCTTCTTTTGCCGTAAGACAAACAATATTCGGCACTTCTTCATTTTCGCTTTCTTCATCTGTTGATGCATTGTCATCAACGTATGTTGCTTTCAAAGCTTTTCCTCCCTTGGTTTTGATTAGTTTCGGACAATTTGCTTTTATGTGACCCGTCTTGTCACAATTGAAACATCTTGTTTCTTCATTTGTTCATAAATTTATTGTAAGATGGAACTTTACTTACTTTTTTGTATTTGAGGAATTTCTTAAAGTTCCTTGTAAGAAACGCTATCTCATCTTCATCTTCTTTGTTTTCTTCTTCTTTATCACTTGAATAAGCCTTAGATACAAGAAGTGCAAGTGACTTCTTATTATTTCTTTTCTCTTCTTCTCAATCCTTCTTCTTCAACTCATGGCTCATGAGAGATCCCATAAGTTCACTAAGAGTGAGAGTTTTGAGGTTTCTATCTTCCTCAATAGCCGTCACTTTTGCTTCCCATGGCTCGGTTAAGCTTCGGAGAACTTTGCCTACCAATTCTTCTTTAGAATACTCTTTTCCAAAAGATTTAAGAGTATTAACAATATCCGTAAATCTAGAAAATATTTGTTCAATATTTTCATCATATGATATCTTGAACATTTCATATTTATGAACAAGCATGTTTATTCTAGTTTCTTTAACTTGGTTAGTTCCCTCATATGTGACTTCTAATTGATCCCAAATTTCTTTAGCACTTTTGCATCTGGAAATTTTGTTAAACTCATTTGGATCTAAAGCAAGATATAACATGTTCATAGCTTTAAAGTTTCTTTCACACATTTTGAAGTCATCTTCATCAAAGTCTTTTTCCGATTTTGGAATGGTGGTAACTTTTTCTCCTTCCTTCTTAGTTAGAGTAGGGGTGATTGGTCCATTTATTATCACATTCCAAACTCTTATGTCATTTGCTAGAATATAGATTCTCATCCTAGTTTTCCAAAAAGAATAGTTTGTTCCATTAAACAATGGTGGTCTAGAGGAAGATTGACCTTCAACTACATTAGACATTGATGAGCTTGCCATAAGGATCTTCTACTAGATGTTAAGTTATATGTGGAGTACTAGCTCTGATACCACTTGTTGGCCCTAGATAACCTAAGAGGGAGAGGGGGAGGGGGAGGGGGAGGGGGGGGGGAGGGGGGAATTAGGCTGTTTGGCAAGGTTAAACAATTTAAAAATCTTAACGCGAAAATAATGTCTAACCAAAATTAATAATACTCTAGAAGTTCTTGTAGGCAATTTATCAAACACTTAGTGAGCACACAAGTATATAACACTAGATAAGCAATTAGAACTTCAAGAATTAAACTCCAAGTAGATAAATCAACAATTATCAAACAATCAATATGAGCAATATCCACAATAAGGTAAATGACTTGAAAATAAAGAGAGTAGAGTAAGAGAAATCAAACACAATGAATTTTAAGTGGTTCGCACTACCGGAGGCCTAGTCCACCACCTAAGGTCTTTCCTTCCCTTAGGATTTAACTACTCTTCACTAAGATGCTTCTTCAAATGTTGGTGAAGCAAAAACCAACTACAATTATTCTTGAGTCCACAAGAGTTACACAAGCATCTTCAAGTGTAGGTGAAGCTCAACCTACTAATCTTTCTTCCTTTGAGTCCACAAAGAATTACAACACTTCTTCTTACAATGATTCTCTCAATCTATGTGCAAGAGTGTAATACAATAATTGTGTGATAATATGAATAACAATAGCAACTCCTATTTGAGTTTGATATTACAATTGAAGAACACTTGAATACTCAAAGATATGAAAGTGATAGCTCAAGATTTCTCAATGAAGAATGATATGAGCAACTCTTTGTATTTACTAAGAAATCTGAAGATTGAAGCTTGAAGAGATGTTTTGAAATGGTAGAGAGCATGACTTAAAAAGATAGAAAAGTTAGACACAAATCGGATATTAAGCAAAAATCCTGGATTTTCCCGTTAAGCCATCCGGTCGCTGTAGCCTTCATCCGGTCGACCGAATGTGCCAAGTAACGCCCGGACCAAAACTCTCTGCCGATCGCTCTAGCCTTCATCCGGTCGACCAGATGAGGCAAGTAACTCCCGAATGTTTGAAAAATGCTGAAAAGTAATTTTTTGAGCTCTAAATCAATTTGTTTAATAGTAAAGCACTTGGGCACTTTTAAGGACACTTATACAAAAGTGTTTCTAGAATTTTTAACATCTCAAAACATTTTCAAAACTCTTGAAAAGATTTAAAATGATTTTTATAACACAAGAGTTTGAAATCCAAAAGTTTGTTTTTCAGAAATTGAATTGATCTTTTTGAAAATATTTGTTTAAGAATATTTTGTGAATATGAAAAATCTTTTATGAAAAACTTTTGGAGATTTTATGAGCTATACAGATCATACTTAGGCAAACAACATTTTTAATGCCGGTACCCTTATGTCACCACGTCTCATTCCTTGTGACTCCCTCTTTATCATCGAGTCTTCAACTTTAATTTTTCTAGTTAACAAGTCTTTTTCTTTCCGGTCTTCATAGCTTGATTTCCCATGAGAGACTTCATTTGAATGAGACAAGACATGGGATTACATTTTGGGCTTTGATTTATTTTTTGATTTTGTCTTTGATCCAAAACTTTGAAACTAGCATTTGATCCTTTTGAATTGATCCATGTTGATGTGGGCTTGCTTGAAACATTCTTGTGATGATGGATTGAATGACTTACCCAAAAATACAAATAAGAATATTAAAGTACAATTAAGATGTTTTGTTATTATCAAAATAAAGATTATAAATTTTTTAGACCTACAACTTGTTTTCCTACGTCCACTATTTTGAGCCTTGTCTATGTCTAGCCCACCTGCCCACCTGTTTCCTCTATCCTCTGTTTTGTATTTGTTTTTCTCTTGGGCCGAGTTACTCTAGCACAATTGTTTGTAATCTTTTCTTATTAATGAAAAGTTTATTGACCACTCTGGGCTTTTGTTCAATGGTTTGTTACTTACAGTGATTGTGAAAAATTATAAATTTGAGTCTCATTTATTACATCTGTAATATATATTGTATAATTTTATTAGTATAATATATTTTCTATGGACTCTTTCGCCATAACATGAGGTTATGTCCAATCTCTTGGATATCATCGCGTCTTGCAGCATTATATTCCCTTTTTAATTATTTTGAAACAAAAATATCAAACATGAGGTCGTGTCCAATCTTTTGGTCAGTACTTGTTGAAACCTATGACAAAATCGTTATACAAGAAAAGACGAAGAAAAAGCCAACTAGAAAACCGTAAACAGGCTTCATTTAGTTGTTGGTTTTAGTTGAATAGATCCATGATTGGAGTATAAAGCACACTATTAATTGTTATAATCCTTAGGACGAAAATTGTGCTTGTAATTTCAATTGTTGGGCTTGTTGCGCTTTGCTTTTGCAAATAAAAATAGTCGCTACCATTAGGTAGTTGGTCTAGTAGTATGATTTTTGTATTAAGGAGACCTTTGATTCACATAATTTTATAGTATTCTCAAAAATGTAAAATTTAGAATATGATATTCTCATGTTTTGGTTCACAGAATAAAAAATTATTCTTAGGCATATCACATTACTGACAATACAATATTCACATGATTTGCTCAATTTTTATTCTTATGTAGGGGTGAAAATCTCACATTCCTAAGTTGTTGGAATGTTTTAAAGAAAATAAAAGATACAAATATCCATCTTTAAAAAATACAAAAATAAAATAAATAAAACAAAATATTTCAAAAAATAAAAATAAGTACAACAATAATATGAAATAATAAAAAATAAAATAAATAAAATATAATGTATTAAATTATTAAGCTAAATTAATTTTTTATAATTTAAAGTTATATTTAAAATAAAAAATTTAAACGCTAAATTTTAAAATTTTAAATAAAAAATAAAATAATAAAATAATTTTTTATATATAACTTTAAAATGAAAAAGGGGGAGCAGGTGGTGGCGGACAAGGTGGTGGCACTAGTGGAGGCACATTGGAGCCAGTGGGGGCTGACCCATAAAAATCGTTAAAATTTATATGTATTTTTTTTAAAAAAAAAATAGATATCTATGCATTTTTAGTTAAAAAAAAATTAATTAGCTTCCACTGAAAAATAAAAGTACTAGTATAATTCAAAAATTATGAATTTTAGCCCCCACTTGCCTATAAAAACGTTAAAATTTTTATATATTTTTTGGAAAAAAAAGTAGATATCTATGTATTTTTAGTTAAAAAAAATTAATTAGCCCCCACTGAAAAATAAAAATACTCGTATAGTTCAAAAATTATAGATTTTAGCCTCCACTGGCTCATAAAAACGTTAAAATTCTATGTATTTTTTTTTAAAAAATACTCGTATAGTTCAAAAATTATAAATTTTAGCCCCTACTAACAAAAATTCCTTGTTCCGCCCTTGGGTGGTGGTGTTGGCCGTCAAAGGAGGCAGCGGATTGGTAAGAGTACTCTAGAGAGGAGAAGAAAAAAGTTTTAAGAGAGAGAAATATGGGTCTTAATTAGCCACTATGGCTAATTGATAAAAGTTGAATAAATTTGCAAATTAGTTCACGTAGCTTCGTTTGCATATTGTCAAAGAGTGTTAGCAGAGTATGAATGCACGTTATACCCCATCGTAGAATGACATGCAGTGTCACTATCATCCAGCCGAATATGTAATGTCAAATCTTGTTTTTAGCATATTCGTTTCTTTCTTACACATTAAAGAAAAGATGAATTTTTTAGTCATGTTGATTATCAGTTCACTCACATATAAGTAGGTCTCACATACTGGTGGACTGACCTATTATCTCTAAGATTTAGAGTAATTATTCAAACCACTTGGACCAACCATCAGCTCATATACAAGTGGATCCTACAATATATGGGGCATATTCCATGTGTTTAAAGCTGATGGTCAGCGCGAATGGTTTGAAGAATTTTCATACGACTGATAGTCAGTCCAAACTGACTAAAGAATTTCCATAAAGAAAATTATCTTCCAGCCGAATATATAGTGCTGTCTATGATGTGAAATTTGTTCTCTGCCGTGTGTGAATGGATGAAAATTCTTCAATTTATCCAATCTCTTATCAACCAAGAGACATGGGGTGGGTTTTATATTCTATGGGGCCCATTCGTTCTCTTGGGTTTAGAAACAATGTGCCGCTAAACTTAAGAGCTGGAAGGCTCAACCCCAGCTGGGATTTTCTTTTGCCTAAACTCAAGTCTACCTTCTGTGCTTGTATCTTCCACAACTGGGCCGAGAGGAATCGCAGGGTGCATGACTCAGAAGTATCTACAGAGGAACAAGTGGTTGAAAAAATTATGTCTGATGTTAGTAGTAGAATTGGTTTACACTGTAAATATATAGACAACATAGAAAATTGAGCTCTATGCTCAATCTGGAAAATCAACATCTAATCTTGTATTTTTGTTACAACCTGTACTTTCAATTTGCTTTGGTGGAATGAAATTCATTACTTGCCTAACAAAAAAATGAAAATAATAACAATGATTCAACCAAATGTTCAATAAATTATTTTATTTGTTTCTAAACCATGTGGAGCCACGGGTAATACTACAGCAGGTCAACAAGAAGATATTTTAATTTCAAGACCTCAACTTCACTACTATACTAAGCTTTAATCAAATATGTTAGTTGACATTTTCAATGGAATTATGAGTTTAAGATTTTATTTTGCAATTTTTTTTTTTTGTTAATCAGACAAATCGTGTATAAATGGAAGATTAATAGTAGTTTGCCCCTCTCCCTTTTTCTTAAGCTATACGACGAGATTACAACACAAGTGGTGAGATCAGACGATATTACATAGTCCACATTACAATTTTACCCTAAAAATTGTAAATAATTATCAGTTAAAAATATCTTTTAATGCCAAAAATACTAGTTACTTTTGTATCAGGAATGACTACTTTTTTTTTTTTAGATCCTCTTATAAGTTCTGGCTATATTTAAACTTTTTTGGTTCACCCAAACATTATTCATTTGTCCGACTGTTCTAACAAGATTAAGTGAATACTTAATATTGGGAACCGAAGTAACAATGTGAAAAGAATTTCCAATAAAAACAAAAGAATAATTTATAATACTTAATAATAAATTTTATCCCCAATTAAAAGATTGCTAGTGCAATCTTGAACATTTGGTACACACCGCTTAACCCGCAAAAAAACAAAAAAAAAAATCTTGAGCATTTGGATGTCAATCACTAGTGCCATACAAAATATCAATCAATATTAAAATGTTAATTAATGCTTATAGTATAATATTTTAGCTCTTTTGGACACTCTAATTGAACAAGTAAAAAAGCTCTTGTCATGTGAAATTATAGTTTAATTGCAATGGTTTCTAATTGTTACTTATTATTTGCAAATAACCTTGTATTTGAGAATTTGTAATGAGACTGAAATTATAGGTTGTTTATATACTCCTTGGGTGGGAGAGATTAAGTGTGAATGGAATTTAAGTTGAAAGGCGTACAGAAATCTTTAGATTTGTAGTTTATTTATTGTTTTTTCCATTGATAAAGGCTTGCAAATCACAAGTTTGTGCCTCCCTTTCTATTTTGATTAGTTCTTCACTTACTCTATTTTTATTAGTAGAGTCTCTATTGGCCATTAAAAATATGGCTATTCATTAATATTTCTCAGGTATAAGATGTAATAACTGGTTTACGGGTTTTAGAATTATTGGAAGAACAAGGGGCCAACTACATAATTAGAGAACGAAAAATTTAGTGATAATTCATTCCATACACAATAACATAAAGACATACAAGCTAGTTGCTGAATGATTATTGTTACAGAGAGAAAACTCGAGCAACATTACACCAAACCATACAGCTTCTTTTCAAAGGGAACAAGAAGTTTCATATTCACTGAAAACGCATTTTAGTAATTGTAGTAAAACTTGACCTGTTGATCTTTTGGTTTTACATAGATAGCTGACTTCTTTTCTATAGAAAAGAATAGTAAAATCAACCCAGTTGGCTGGTTAATTTCAGAGATCTTATTGGCCGTCATTCTCCTTATATTGGAAATTATTTCTTTAACAACTAGATAAAGCATAAACACTTAGAACTTTTAAGTGTGTTTATGTACATTGCCAGCCAGATGGTACCTTCTTGCCGCAAACATTAAGAAGCAAGCTGAGGGAAAGAGGGACATTAAGGTTAATCCCCAAGATGTTGGCTTTGATGGCAGTGCAGAGGCAAACAGCTGCCTCAAGATCAACAAGACCTTCAAGAAGAGAGCAGCATGACTGTTTGGGAGGGTTACCAATGGTAATTCCAAGTAGAGTACCAAGCAAGTTGGCACATACACCTAATTTAAGTGCATCTATTGGGCAAGTCGCTGTGGAAGGGTTGGGATTTGGATTTGGCGTTGGCGTTGGAGTTGGCGTTGGTTTTGGATTTGGCGTTGGCGTTGGCGTTGGCTTTGGATTTGGCGTTGGCGTTGGCTTTGGATTTGGCGTTGGCGTTGGCGTTGGCTTTGGATTCGGCGTTGGCTTTGGCGTTGGAGTTGGCGTTGGTTTTGGATTTGGCGTTGGCGTTGGCGTTGGCTTTGGATTTGGCGTTGGCGTTGGCTTTGGATTTGGCGTTGGCGTTGGCTTTGGATTCGGCGTTGGCGTTGGCGTTGGCTTTGGATTTGGCGTTGGCGTTGGCTTTGGATTCGGCGTTGGCGTTGGCGTTGGCTTTGGATTCGGCGTTGGCGTTGGCGTTGGCGTTGGCTTTGGCTTTGGTTTGTTGGGACTTGGGCAATTACAATGATTAGCACTTACAAGAGAAAAGAAGAGAAGGTTCAAAGCAAAAAAGAGGGCAATTGAAGTATTGTTCTTGGAAGCCATATCCCAAACCCTAATTATGCTTTGCGATTACTATATCAGTTAAGGAAGGAGCTTTTGTGATGAAAAAATTTGTACGAAGAGCTTGGCTATTTATAGGAAGGAGAGAAGGGGTTGAGTGTTTGATTGATTTAATTTATAAAATAGCAATATAGTAAATAGTAAAAGAATTCCTAACACCTATATGTCATATGTAGGCTAGACATTATAGCCGACGAAGATTAGGGAAAATTTGGATGCATGTGACATAAAGAAATCCAATTGCCATTTTCCATGCTAAAGCCTAAATCTACGGGCTTATCTAAGTAGTTTTTTTTTTTTTTTGCTAAGTAAATAATCTCCTTTTGTGCCCTAAATTTTTTTAGGGTCATTTACTCAGCTTGATAACGTAATTTTTAAAGTCAACACATAAAAAACCTGTTTTCTAGACAATCTTTGTATTTATAATATAAGCTAATTTTACTTTTAACATCCGAGACTATTTTTTCAACAATTTACTCCTCTGATGAGATTGGTGAACCAAAAATCCTGTTGTTATGCTCCAGCCAAATGTGGTAAATACATGAGCAAAATGAAAGCTTCAACAAATGGACTTTAAGGCTGTATTTTTGGCTATCCATACAAAGCTTGACAAGTAGGTGATCCCAATCCAAATTGAGTCTGCCACAGCAAAGACGCTGAAAGCAATGCTAGCTTTCATATACTCTACTAGAGAAGTTCGAAGAACAAGCGGTCCCTTGATTCCACTCCCAACGCGCAGAAAGAATGTATGATTTTCTAAAAGAGATTAGATTAATCAGTTCTTGGTTACACTAAACATCTCCAATATGCCTTTAAATGGTATGAACTTTTTTGACAAAACATGTATCACCTCAACTTGTTCTAAGCTCGTCGTCCAGTGATTATTTTTTCCTGAGAAAAAGAAAACACACACATACACACACCCCAAAAGAAAAACACTCGAGTTTTTTTATTTTATTTTATTTTTTATCAACACTCGAGTTCACCTCTCCAGAAAAAACTTCTGGAGTCTCCCGATCTCTTCAAGAACATTTGTTATTGTTTAAAAGAAAAATAGCACATTTACTCCCTATTAATTCAAAAAAGTTACATTTACATTCCAATTATTTAAAATTTCTCAATTACATCCCTATTATTTCTCTAAAAGTTTTAATTTCATCTTTATTGTTTAAAATTTTTTAATTTCATCCCTATTGTTTTCCAAAAAGTTTTAATTTCATCCCTATTATTTCTAAAAAGTTTCAATTTTGTTCCTATTATTTTTTTAAAAATTTTAATTTCGTCCCTATTATTTTCCTAAAGTTTTAAATTTGTCCTTATTATTTATGAACTAAATTGAAATTTGCTGATAATAATAGGGACGAATTTGAATTTTTTTAAAAATAATAGGGACTAAATTGACTAATTTTGAAGAATAGAGATGAATTTAAAACTTTATATAAACAATAGGAAATAAATTAATTTTTTATAAATATAATAGGAATGAAATTGAAACTTTTTTAAAAATAATAAAGATAAAATTAAAAAAAAATTAAACATTAAAGATGTTATTAAAAAAAATTTAAAATAATAAAGACTAAATATTACATTTTCCCTTGTTTGAACTGAGATATTCTATTATTTCTGATCAATAATTCTTCCAACTCTATATTATTTCACTTATTTTGTGAATGTGTCGGTCGTGATTGAAGCCGCGTGATTAATCCTCGAAACATATTCATTGACTAAGCAAACAAGTACAGAAAATTGTTTTCTATACGTGAAACTTGTAACAGAGTTGATGACTGGCTAGCAAAAATCATTAAGGTACGTAGACCTTCTCATTAGACTAGACTAATAATATTCTTCGTTCTTTGACGGCACTTTTAGCAGCAGATATCACTTTCGTAGGTGTGGGGTGATCTTTGTACTATTTTATAAATAAAAACAAAGTAAAGAAAATAGATCTTTCATTAAAATAATCTTGACATTCAACTCACATCTTTCGAGCAGGCACCCAACCAGCTGATCATTATCTTGCCAACAGGGGAGCTATAACGAAGCATGCTACCATTCTCCAAGATCGATCTCACACCTCACAAAGAACTTCAAGGGATGATTAAGATTGATAAAATGAGCTTACCAAGCTTTAGATCCTGATTATAATTTAGGACTTAGTTCTTTTATATTTATATTTTTATAAGATTTTGTAAAAAGGAGTGTTTGTAATCTTTTTAAAGTAATTGAACGATGAGGCATGTAAGTCTCCATCCTCCCGCGAAGGTAAAGCCTATATCTCCCTTCGCTTTTGTACTTGTTTTTAGTATTAATAAAATTGTGGAGGGTGTTGCCCCTTTTTTTTTTTTTTAAAAAAAAAAAAAAAAACATATTGGCATTCAACTCTGACCTACATCAATCTCGCCCCTCCAGCTCTAAACCCTCTTCGAAGCCTCCTTCCAAGCATAATTCATCTCCCCAGTCCTCCATGGTTACTCATAACAAATTTGATGAAGGTCTGAATCAAATCCATCAGACTCAAGTTCTACTTGGGCAACTTGATATTGAAAATGACAGGATGTCACTAAGCTAGCCCCCAGCTTCTCACAGATCAGATCTCTCTAGAGTTATCACTAATTTTCTTACAGGTAAGCCTATTGAACCAGGAGAGGATTCCCCGGGTTTGTTAGCATCTCCACTTACCTGATTTTTTTTTTTTCTTCTTTTTATTGTTTAGTCCTAGCATGAGCCTCAAAGATGTATTTTCTTCTTAGACTAGGTTCTCTCTATAATTGATTTTTGGCATACCTTTTGTAATTTGTTTTATTAATAGAACATTTTAGTCGTTGACTTAGAAAAAAAAAAAAGTGAAACCTAATATCGTTAAATATTTTTTACAAATAAATTATTTTACAGAGCCTTAGTAAGAAGTAGGATTGTCTTCCTGTTTTTTACAGCACAGTCATTTTAGCGTAAAAACAACAACAAAACCAGTTCATGCACGTAGCTTCGTTTACGAACTCTCTTGCGTCTAAAGGAAAGTGTCACGTCATGGCTTCACCTGAGAACGATTTTAGTAGCATGCAGCCGAAAATGTCATGTCAAATCTTGTCTTTAGAATAATCTATTCTTTCATAGAAAATTCTGGAAAACTTTTGGTCGTTTTCTATGTCCAAATAAGGGCTTACACGTGGCGAGTGGAAAATTCTCGAAAATGTTTTAGTATTTTTGGATGTTTTCTAATGTCTCAAAAGGGGGCTTATATGTGATGAGATGTGATATATTTTGACTTTTTATACAAATACTTTTTATTAGTTGCACTTTGACCCTTTGTATTATGATGACCGAAGTATCTTTTTGTCCTCAAATAAAACACTTTGCCACTAATTCAGTGCGGTTCTAGGTGGAGATCGACGGGAGTTCGACCCTTCCAATTTTATATCTTTTTTAAAAAAATTAGTTATATTTTTTTCCAATTTTATATTTTTTTTAAAAAAAATTAGTTATATTTTTAAAAAAAATATTTATAAACCCTCTAATTTTTTTTATTTAACTTTACTATCATATACAAAGACAAATAAAAATGATCTCGGGCCTCATATTAAAATCTTAGATTCGTCTCTGTATTAATTGAATATGTAATTCAAATAAAATAGTAATAATAATTCGACAATAGTAACAAGTATTTTTTTTTTAAAATGATAACAGATAAACAAAAAAAAAAAAAGTGAAAAGTGACATAAAACATTCTTCTAACGATATCACATTTGACTTTTAAAATTGATTGATTGTAATTAAAATCTCTTGATTTACTCCATCATGTCCTTATGGCTGATCTTATTGTAATCACACAGTTGTATTATGAATAGACACTTATCGTACATTTTACTTGAGTGAATAAAACCACTAAAAAAGCTTTCGAAAAGGGAGAGGAAGACTTAATTCTAATTAGCCCTGACTAGTTAACTTTTAGGTTTAGGGTAAAGTGGAATAGATTGAGATCGATGCTACCAGCCAAATGAAGTGGACAAGTAGAGATGAGTGTAAGCTGATGCAAGACCAAAATTGACTGACAAAAAAAGAAAAAAAATGTAAAAAAAGTAAAAAAAGCACCTCAGTTGCAATGGTCAAATTTCTCGGTAGTGTCTTGGCAAAAAAAATTATCGGTAGTGCAATACATTAAAATTATGGCCATCCATATATAGGAAGTTAAAAGTTTGGAACTTCGTTCCTTGTACGTCCAAAAAAAAGTTCCTTGTATGCCCAAGTGGACACATTTTTTGGTTCTTTATGATTGGAACTTTGTTTCATGAAAAAGATCAACCTGTTAAAAAAAAATTTATTATACTATTTATTTTTTATAAAACCCCTAGAAACTGTTGAATTTATTTTTTTCACCTTACACATGGGTAATTTTAATAATTTTAAATAGGTAGTGACGGAATTTAAACCCAAACCTTTTAGTAACTTGAGCTTAAATTACCACTTCATCTAAAAGTTTAAATTATTACACGTGAATCTTATTATATTTATTTATTTTCTTCAACATGTCCTCTTATATGTAGGCAAAATTTGTTTTTTTATGTTTTGCACGTGAACAATGGTGAGACATGAATCTAAGGCCTCTAATATCATATTAATTGACCATCTCATCTAGAAGTTTAAACTTTCAAATGATGTGGAGTTTATAATTTTTCATATGGGATGAATTGTATATTCTAATACTCTCTTTTATGTGCAACCGGATTCGAGGAAATAGCACTTTAAGATGATTTGGACTTTAGATGATGTTGAGTTCATAATTTTTCATACGAGATGACTTGTATATTCTAATACTCTTCCTTATGTGCAACCGGATTCAAGGAAATAGCACTTTCAGATGATGTAGAGTTTATAACTTTGCATATGGGAAAAATTGTATATTTTAATATCCTCCATTGTGTGCGGCTGGAGTCGAACTGACATTGAATTAAGTGAGGCAGCAATGTGAGTTGCATACATGATGGACGTGATTGGACTAAGAGTCCATCTTTGTTACTATGTTAAATAGTCGGTTCCATCCTAAAATCAATAGATACTGAGCGAAGTAGCCCATGATTTTATATACTGAATTGAAAAATGCCAACTTATCTATGTGGGACAATTGGATTCTCCAACACATCTTTCAAGTGTGACCCATAATTAATTAAGTGACATGGTTAAAAAGCAGAAAAATTGGAAGAGTTGCATACCAAATTAAAGTCAATTGTTCAAGTCTCAATTAATGAATAACAAGGTACAAAGCAGGGAATTTGAAAACTGTGTTCAAAGTCAGTGCCTAAAACACAAATACGTTGCACATTGATGAATAACATAAAGCCAATGTCCAATTATGATACTATGTAAAATGACTTCATCGTCTAAAAACTTATCAGGGTCTAAGTTACTAAACAATTTTAAGTTCAAGTCTCGTCATTATTCATTAAAAAATACTAAAACTCTCGCTGTCATTCATTTAAAAATAATAAAAATGTCCACATGTAAGACTAAATCTTGCCTCCATTTAAAGACAATGAATAATTTAATAAATTTTTCTCTAATAATTTAAATTTTTAGAAGAAACGATAATTTTACATGTAACTCTACTTTTTATGTTTCTGTTGATGTTTTTGCTTCTGGCATCTGGTGAACAGCGATCAAAGCTTCGATCTATTGTTGGTGCCGCTGCAAGAGAAGAGGATAGATCTATCATTTAGGCAATTGTTTGTACTTCTGGGCTAGGGTTTGGTTTTTGGGCCAATTTTTATCAACGTAGTTTATTTATCTGTAATTGCTTGTTTTCCTAAGTCCACTATATTCGGCCCTTGTCTATGCCTGGCCAACCTGTTTCGTCTATCCTTTGTTTTGTATTTGTTTTTTCCTTGGGCCGAGTTAGTCTAGCACAATTGTTTGTAATCTTTTTTCTTTTTCCTTCTAAATTGTTTATAATCTTTTCTTAATAATGAAAAGTTTAATGACTACTTGGACTTTGGTCCAGTTGTATGTTACTTGCAATATTTGCAAGAAGTTGCAAGTTTGGGCCTCATGAGTACAATATCTTTCCATGCTGATTTTATACACTTTGAGTCAAATAGTCAATGAAGATTAATATGTTACGTCACCCTTTCATCTCTTCTTTATATAGTAAAAATTCACATATCGAATGTCAAATTTTTTATGTGTAAAATTGTATTATTGAAAACTAAAGGCAAAGGGGTGACATATAGTAATGCTCGTGAAAATACATAAACCAACTAATTGCCTCATTTTGCACACTCCGGCTTCAAATTTCAATTCTTGGTGTTAAAAATTCTCATAGACCTCTTGGTGCTTAAATTTGATTCACAAATTAAACTTTTTGGGATATATTCTTACAATTGCTTTACCTGCCTTTTTTTTTTTTTAATTTATCAATTGTGAATAAATATTTTTGCCCTTTTCTCTTTGGTCATTATTTTATTATTATGGTAAGTCGTTGGTCATTATTTTATTATTATGGTAAGTCGATTCTTGACAATGAGTCTCATATACATGTATAACGGTTAATTAAAAGTAAAGATTGCCACAAACATAAGGAAGACATTTCTCGAATTTGAACAGGATGTTAAATGAAGATGGTACTCGAAAAACCATTAGACCATCCATATGTTTTATCTACATTTTTTATCATCAATCCTCACTGCCAGAAGCAAAGATTCATCATTGTCTTATTTTGTTTATTGTCAATGAGTGATTGTCCTGCTCAATCCTCTCATCCTCGCAATGTGATTGAGGTGCAATTATGCGTCAACGATCTCTTCATTCTCTGCTGAAGCAAGAACAAATTCTGGTTGTGCCCTTTTGACTTCATTCACTGTCCCATCAAGAGCATTTGGCTCACCAAGTGCCCTCAATGCCAAGTGTGCTGCTTTTTGCCCTGAAACCATCATAGCCCCAAATGTTGGACCCTGCAAACAAGTGATTCGTTACCAAAATTAGCATTTATCCAAATTAAAACCACAATCATTGAACATATATGATTAGCTCTATATGTAATAGAAAAGTCGAAAATTGTGGAAATTAAAAAAATGATATATGTTAGGTTAATTTCAATAGCTGAAAATTATGGAAATTAAACAAATGATATATGTTAGGTTAATTTCAATAGCTTTCTTACTTTTTTTTTCCACATTTAAGAATTTTAAGCGTTTTTCTATTTTTAGGAATCTCGTATTTCACTTTTACTCCATCAGCTTCCCTACTTTTAGTCAATTTTTATTTTAGAAAATCTCTATTTCGGTTTCACTCTAACAACTTCTTTATTTTAAAAAATTTAATAATTCAACCATTGGGATGAGATAGGTGATCGTTCAACTTCCCTAAATTTGCGGGAGCTAAATATCGGTGTAAGAATCTCCTATTTTTGGAGATCAGATAGGAGAGTTGTTGGAGCTATTTGGAATCAGATTTGAAATTTTAGGCGAGCTGCAGGAGGTGGTCTTGGGATGATTAGTTCTTGAATCAAATAGAAAAAAAAAAAAAAAAAAAAATGAAGTAACGCAACATTCCTGGAGCACCATCAATTTCTGCAACTTCCATGCCAGTAACAATCATCCCAGGCACAATCTCTCTAGTGAGTCTAACAATGGCATCTTCAGCAGTATTCATGTCAAGAGCCTTCATACCTGGTACACTATCAATCATCCCAATACTCTTAAGCCTCTTAACACCAGTAGCTCCAAATGGTCCATCATGACCACAAGAACTAACCACGACTTTAGCCTCCATCACATTAGGGTCCATGCAAGATTGTGTGTCATGGTTCATCGAAACCAAAGCCCAATTGGTCACAACACCAGCGACTCTCCCACCCTTCACGATCAAATCCTCGGCAGCCACAGCATTGAACAATTTTACATTAGGCCTAGCCAAGAGTTTGCTCATTATAGTTGAGGTGAACAATGCTGCATGCTTGATAACCACATAGTTATCTTGTTCATCATACTCAACGCCAAGCTCATCTAGGAATCTGTGAGCTGGTTTACGCACAACCATGGCTGAAAATAGCTGGCCTCCAAGCCATGCACCTCCTCCGGGGCTTACAGATTGTTCGATAATCGCGACATGAATGTTAGGGTTCTTGCTAAGCTCATAGGCGCACGAAAGGCCTGCAGAGCCAGCACCAACGATAACAACATCAGTATCAGCATAAATAACCATGTCTGTCATGTATCTTCTAGTCATTTCACGTGAAACAATGGATTCTTTAATTGGTTGAAATTTAAAGGCATCGAAGTTGTGAGGTGGGGAGGCTGCAGACATGGTGATTGAGAAATTTTGCTGGCTAGACTTGATGGGTTGGCTACGAGATAAAATAGGGGAGCCATGGAAAGAAGACTTGTTTTCCAAGAAAGATGGTTTTGGAGAAGAGATGAGAGTTGTAGCCATGGTTGCCATTGAAATGAGTAATTGTTTCGAGGCTAATTAATCAAACTATATATCTAGGCCAGTGATTGGGGAATGAGTTGTGAGTATGAATGAGTACTTGCAACAATATTTATACATAACAGAAAGTGTAGATGATTTGAAAATATCTCTAAAAAAATTTCTTAGATGTGGAGCTAAAGTTGAAGGAAGATAGAATTTGAATGGTTTAGGAGACATGTGGAACATGAATCTTTGGTTATGCTTGATATCTTGAAATGTCAGGAGATTTTCTAAGAGAGAAGCATATGGATTACAGCACCACGCCACCACCCGAGTGGGAAATTAAAATTAGTGGACTTGTCGTTGTAACGTTATAAGATATATTTAATGATTTCTTTATTATAATGAACATATCTGGAAAAAGTAGGATTCATAAAGCTCGAAAGGCAAGTTCATGGTTTTTCTTCCTTTGGGTATGAGTTAATTGCCTTGCTCTACTAGTGGTATCTCTCATATCCTTGTCCGATAGCAACTCCTCTTGTAATTGAATGAGACGTGTCGCGTTGGTCATTTAAATTTCCACTCATATTCGAGTAGAAAGAAAGTTATTTTTCATAAGAGAGGTTGGCATTTAACTATTTCTCGAAATTCAAACTGAATTTATATATATATAGTGTTAAAGGACAAGTTTATAATAATCTACTCTCTCTTTCCCATAAAAATAGGCTCACTTTCTTTTTTTTATATGTCCCATATTATTATAGTTAACTTTCCTTTTCTAAAGGATAATTAATTTATTAGTTTCTTTGATATGTCTCAATTTAATGTGCATTTTATTAACATATTCGAGTAGAAAGGAAGGTGCGCACCCTGCAAAGCTTTGGTCTTAATTTTGTGAGATTGAAGGAAATTATATAATTCAAGCAAAACTCTACAATATTCATACTACTTTCTAAATTTTCGGATTTTGATACTAAATGAGAGTTCGAGAATATCAAGTTTTAACAATTAAATTTAACTCGAAATAGGCAGGTGAAGTTTTTCATCGTTGTTTATTCAGTTAAAATGAGATCCTACTGAAATTTCTAATATATATGTTTGAATACAATAAATAAATATAATAATATCTTTTTAATAAATTAAATTTTTTGATAAAATGGTAAGGTAACATGGTATTAAAATTCAGATTACCAAATGGTCTTGCATTTAAGTCTCTCTGTCACACATATACAAAATATTACAATTATTCATATACAAGTACAAAAAAAATTCATCTTGCACGTCGTATTGAAAATAATAAATAAATATAATTATCTTCCTTTAGCAACTTAAACCTTTAGATAAAGTTGTCATTCAACAATATGTGAGTTATTTTATCACTGTGAGAAATTATTATTTCTAACTTGTGTGGATTCTCTTTCAATTTATATGATTTTGTTCTTTTGCTAGGTAAACAAATTTGTGTATTATCAACAAAAATATTTACAATATTGGAGTTGATCACATGGGCATCCCGGCAGATGGGATCCACACTTTATATGGGTTGTGATTGTAAAGCATCACTACTCTAAATGTAACATTTAAAAAAAAAAAAAAAAAAATTTGATCGGCAATACTAAAAAAAATGTAACATTAAAAGTCATTGGACATTTGCTCTAGTGGTATTGTTCTCGTTTTGTGTGTAAAAGGTCTCGATATCAATTCTTGAAAAATGTAACATTAAAAAAAAGCATCACTAGTCTAAAAAGGTAACTAAATTTGAGAATTTTTTCATAATTGGATTTTGAACTAAGAAATTGAACTAGTCCAGAAGCAAGAAAGGCCTATGATCGTTTAATGTTTTTACGTAAAAGAAAGCATGGTCAGCAATACTGATAAGAATTCACTTGAATAAGACATCGACTACTTTAAAATTTGACTCGTTAAATTTAATCTTTTCTCTCAGGATTAATTTTTTTCATGTTCACGAGGTCGATTTAAGCCTATTCGTTAATTTATTTGTTTTTTTTGGGTAAACCTATTCGTTAATTTTTAATGATGCTATGAAATTGTTTACTTATAATATCATATACTACACTCGAAGTGAGATTTCTATTGGCTCAGAACTGTGCCCCAAATGAGAAAGAATAACGCGAACTTCTATACCAACAACACGGGAATGTCTTATATGGCAGATTTTGGTCGGTCTTGTGAAATCTAGCTATAAGCCTAAACACAAATAAAGTAAATTATGTTTGCTCGATACCACTTTATTTTTATTATTCATTTGTTTTTTTTATATATGATACTTAGTTTGTGTACCAAAATAACAAATGTTTTTCTTTCTCTTTCTCTCTTTTTTTTATTTTATTTTTATTTTTAACATGGCAACTAAGTATTTATGTGAGAAATGATGAATATAATATCTAAGCAAAGCAACTTTCAGAATCTGAACATCTTGTCTTACTTTGGCAATGGCATTTCAGGCCAGCTTTGCTTCACATGAATGCGTAAATTCTCGAACATTTTTGTTCCGTTATTCATCTTATCCTGTGTACTAAAGTTGATGCACAACGCATTATAAATGGATCGTATTTGGATGGATAGTATAGGACTAATAAGGCCCAATTGGTACTAGGTGAAGTAACTCAAGAACTTATATACAAATTTTGAATGTTTTAATTTATCCATGTAGGATAATTGGATTCTCCAACATGTGCATGCCAATGTGCACTATAAATTCTCCCAATATCAATCTTAAACCATCACAGCATAAAACCAAGCACTAAGATACTAACATTGTGAAGCTTAATACAGTGATGAATTCAAAAAAATCCTCATCTGCTGTTTGTTTCCTCTTCATTAATGTTCTCTTCTTTGTTCTTGTGAGCGGCTACAATCAACCAAAAGCACGCATCCCAAAACCAAATCCATCAACCCCAAAACGAAATCCTAAAACTCCTAAGGGTAACTTCCTTAGACATGCCCTAAAAGTAGGTGTATGTGCCAAATTGCTTAATGGAAGCGTGGGAACAGTGATTGGAAACCCTCCAGATACCCCATGCTGCTCTCTACTTGGTGGGCTTTTGGATCTCGTAGCTGCCGTTTGCCTTTCCACAGCTTTGAAACCTACCATTCTTGGTCTCAACCTCAACATCCCTATTTCACTCAGCATGCTGCTTAACACTTGTGGAAAGAAGCCCCCTGCTGACTTTATTTGTGCCTAAACTCTTTAAGTGTTTTTCTTTTTAGTATGTTTTGGTTGCATACTACTTTTCGAATTGTCTTGAGTTTTTAGCTGTTGTTACTTGGTAGCACTCAATAATTCTTACATTGAGATTAATCCTTCTCATTGTAATTCTTAGGTGCTTTTGTAAGAAATATTTCTTCGTTTCAGTTATTGCAATAGAGTGTCTTATCTACATTTCGTCGACAATGATGTAACCCTTACTTCATTTTACTAATCGATACCCTTTTGGATAAAATAATCAAATAGTGACCTGTTATAATAAAAAATTCATATTTCGAATCATGATTTTGGCCTGATAAGAGAAAGTCTAGCTTGCCAGATCAACACACAAACTGAAGTCATTCTAAGTCATTAGTGAGCTAATTAACAAATTTAGTTAAAGGCTCAAGTTAGCTAAGTATACAAGAGTTATAGGAAGTGGAAGCCAGTTGTAAATTGACTGTAGATAGCATGTGTGTAAAATCCACTACTATAAATAGTAGCTCCTGTATCAGAATCAGTAATGAAAATCAATTTCGTCATTTTGCTTACTTTTGTCATGGTATCCAGAGCCACATAAAAGACCTCACCGTCTTATCGATCTCATTTTTCTCTCTTCTGCCATTTTTTTTTTCAAGCTTCAAGCTCTCAACAATGGCGGATGATGCAGAGCTACCTTCTAATTTGAAGCTCCTCATTCAAAATTCGAGCTCACTTGTTCGCGTACAACTCGACAACACCAATTACATTGTTTGGCGTGCTCCATTGCAACGCATCCTCAAGGCAAATCGGCTTCTTGATCATGTTACTGGTTTACAGCCATGTCCGCCACAAAAAAATTAAGCAAGCTGACGGTACGGTTGAGCTGAATCCAGAATATGATCAGTGGATGATCATCGATCAACATCTACAATCGTGTCTATGTCCATCGATTTCTTCTCCGGTGCTACTGCAAATTCTCCATCTTTCAACTTCTACTGAGATCTGGACTGTTCTCGAGGAGCGATTCCAATCGCTTTCTCGACCTCATCTTCATCAATTGAAGATGAAACTTTACACACTTACAAAAGGATCACAAAGCATGCAGTCTTGTCTTGATCAGGTCAAAGCCTTAACTGATAGTCTTGCGAGTGTATCTACAAACATTGATGAAGATGATCTTGTTTTGTTTTCCAATCACCCCATGACCACGAGGTCCAGAACAGGTTCTTTAAAACCCAAAGTATACACCACCACTACTCTAAGTACTGAACCACATATTTTAGAACCATCTACTTATAAGGAAGCATCTAAAAATGTTCACTGGGTCAAGGCCATGGAAGAAGAATACTCTACTCTTCAATATCAATCCACTTGGTCATTAGAACCTTTGCCAGCAAATAGAACTCCCATTAGATGTAAATGGGTCTTCAAAATTAAAAGGAATGCCGACAACTCTGTTGCTAGGTATAAAGCTCGATTGGTAACAAAGGGCTTCCATCAAACTTATGGTATTGATTATGAGGAGACATTCTGCCCCGTGGTTAAAAGTCAAACCATTCGATTGGTACTTTCTTTAGCACTCAACTCCAACTAGCAGCTCAAATAATTAGATGTTTCCAATGCTTTCCTTCATGGCAAGCTTTCTGAGGAGGTGTTTATGGTTCAACCACAGGGATTTGAGGATTAGTCTTTTCCTTCTCGTGTATATAAATTACACAAAGCACTCTATGGGCTTAAGTAAGCCCTTAGAGCTTGGTACCAACTACTCTCCACTTTTCTTCTCAACAAAGGTTTCAAGTGTAGTAGAGCTGATACGTCATTGTTTTTTCTTCACACTTCAACTGCTACTATCATTGTATTGGTCTATGTTGATGATATAATCATCGCTGGTAGCTCTCCTAGTTTTATCTCTTAGCTTGTTGATGATATGAGTAGTGCCTTTGCTATGAAAGATTTGGGAGATTTGTCCTTCTTCTTGTGTATTGAAGTTCAGCGCACCACTACTGGTCTTCTTTTACACCAAGCTAAATATGCAGCAGATGTTCTCCAACGTGCAGAGATGCAAAATTGTCACTCCAGTCCTACACCTATATCTGTTACCACAGTTGCACCCAATCAAGACGATCCACTATACTCTGATCCTACGCATTTTCGGAGCATAGTGGGTGCTTTGCAATATCTCATTGTGACACATCCGGATATACAATTTGCTGTCAACAACATTTGTCAACATATGCATCAACCCTTGTAGTCTCACTATGGTTCCCTCAAGCATATTATGCGCTATATACATAGGACACTACACTATGGCATTAACTTCAAGCCAAGTCCTTTACAGCTTCTTGCCTTCTTCGACTCCGATTGGGCTGCCTGTCCTTTGGATCGGAAATCAGTCATAGGCTACTGTATCTTTTTGGGTCCAACTTGATTTATTGGTGCTCTCGCAAGCAACTCACAATTGCACGATCCTCGACTGAAGCAGAGTATCGGGCAATGGCTTATACCGCTGCTGAGATCAAATGGATTACTTATCTTTTATAATGAGCTGTGGAAAGGGCCTTACTACTACTATTATTCTGTTCTTAATTAGTCAAAATTTGAAATACTATCAACACATTTAAAGTATTATTACAAAAAATATAGTGCCTTAATCACAACAAATTATACAATATTATTAATCTATGATTATACTGAATAATCCAAAACCATGTATTAAAATATTCCTTTTTCAAATGCTTGAGTCATTCTATTATAAGTTTTGAAGCTCAAGCGCTAAATTTAATATCAAACCAAGTTCAAGCCCAAAAATTACCCTTTTGAAAAGTTTATCACTTGATATGCTTTAATTGATGGAATTAGAAATGTATTAAAAGAGTAATGTTTATCACACTTTTATCCCTCGTTTTTATGGTAAGAATTCATGTGTTAAATGTCAATCCTCTCATATATATGATAAAAATTTTACTATCCAAGGAAGGGTACCGGTGAAAGGGTTTTCTATACATGGTGAGTAGGTTTAAATTCTCTTAAATTGTCTTCTTTAATTACCTGTTTATTTTACATTTCCACAATATTTTTGCAATACTAAACAAAACGATATGCTTTTATTAACTTTCAATTAGTTCATGAAGTATGCAAAATATTACCGTAAAACATATATAGTGGTCTATTTGACTAAAGACGTCTTTTAACAAATTAAATTTTAACTTTTTTATACTGTTAAATATTTTAAGCAAAATGCAACGGTGTTATATTATTAAGTGACACTAACTATTTCTATTCAGTCCACACAAGAAAATAAGTAACATAATAAGTTCAATCATTATTTAAGGCAATAATCTTAACATATATAGTTAAATAGATTGACGATTGAATGAAAGTAAATAACACTTTTTCTGAATCCTTTAAGTTGACTTACGGACCTAGCAATCATCATCTTCAAGGCCTCAAGGCCAACCACTAAAATCTTCTTTGTGCCCATTATTGAAGGCTAAAGATGCAAAGGTATTACACCATTCATTTCAAGTTGGACATCAACTTCATTTAATTCTTTGAGTAATTTTTTTATTTATTTACATTAATTTTCACAATATTATTATGACCAAATAGCTAAATTTATTAAACATATCACTATGGGGAGCAATTATCACTTTGGGAGAAAACATTTTAAGTAATAAACTAATTAAACTGGGGTACAATCTCAAACAGAGAAAAATGTTAGAAAGGGGGAAAAAGAAAAAGCGAGACAATGGGCCACATTCTCGTAAACATAAAAAGGCTAAACCCTATTTGGATTGCACAAGAGAAAGGAAACGAAAGTAAGGCAGAAGTAAAGAAAATAAAGAAAATGAAATGGATTTCTTTGTGTGGATTGTAAAAAATAATAAGGGAAAGAAAAGTAAATGATTTTATAATTTTTTGTTTAGAGTCGAGAAGGAAATGATAATTTTAAACAAAAAAATATTTATATACCTATTTTATATTCATATCAATGAGATGCGTAAGGACAAGAAAGACTTCATCATGCTAATTTTTTCTCTCCTTCCAAAATATCCCAAATTAGAAGGATCGTAAAATTCTCCCAATTAAAGTATATGAAGGGATTATTTAATCCTTTCATATTCTCTCCTTCCTTTTAAAATGCAATCCAAACAACTATTCCTTCCTTTTTTTCCTTTAAAAATTGCAATGCAAACAAGGTGATAAAGCAGAAAACCACTTTCTAGAAGACTACTAACATGTTTGGTCTAATTTTTAGATATTTACAAGCGCTTTATATAAGTTTAGAAGCTAAAACTAATCTGTTTGACTCATTTATAATAGAGTTTTTAGGTAAAAGTTGAAACTGAAAAAAGCTATAAAGTAAAGAAGCTCCAAATTTCTAACCAAAAAAAAAAAGCTCCAAATTAGAGGTTTTCAAAAAAGATTTTTGTGAAATTGTTTTTCATAATGCTGGAAGATATTTATTTTTCTTTCTCAAATATACCTCTTTATATTTTTTAAAATCTAATATTTCCCTCAAATTTTCTAAAAGCCTAATATTATTATCTAATATAGATCAACAGTCAACGACTTTCGCTCAACAACACTTCTAACTGAAATTTCATTATTAAAAATTTTAAAATTTAAAAATTAAAATTTCACAGTTAGATTCATTCTCTATTGCCTCTGTCAGTTTTCAACTCTGGTTCCGCCCTCGGGTCTTTCGCCAAAATCTCACCACCTTTGAGTACTGTTTGCTTTAAGAGACAAATGTTTTTCTTTTTAGATAGGCTTCCATGCATGTGGGACTTTCTGTCGCTTTTGTAGGTTTCTTGAGGACTAAATTCTTTTGTTTAAAGCCAACTTGTTATGCCAACTTGTTTCATGTGCAATTAATCAATGCACAAGCCAACACGGCATTGCGTCGTGTTAGATCTACCATTGGTTCCGGAACCATTTTTCTTTGCCTAAAGAATTGGTTTTGACAAACATCTACTTATAAATATTGCTTAAAGATTGATACGGTTTTAGCAATAGAATGAAACGTATTACTTGTTTAGAAAACAAAAAAATTAAAACAATAATTGGTCACGACATGGAGCACAAGCTCTAATAGAATGGGATAAAACACATTTAGTATATAACATTTTTTTAGTTGAGATTGCAGAATTGCGATTTATTTATTATTTTTTTCCTTGATAAATAAATCATTTCATTCTACAAACCAAAAACATGTACATCATAAACAACCCATCAAGGCAGCAACTTAAAAAAAACAAATATCTCAATCCCTACAAAAAAATGTATTTTCTAATGTATTCCTATATTCACGTAATAAACTAACTTTGCCCCTAACTGTTAAGATAACTGAGATTCCATCTTAAAACTAATTTGTGTCAAGTAGAGTAACTTAAGATCTTATTAGGTAGTCTTAGAATTTCTGATTTTCCTATGTGAGATGAATGTATATTCCAACACTCTCCCTCACGTATGACCCATGATTAACTAATAGACGTGATCGAACAAGCAACGAATTTGGAAGAGATGCACAAGGTCAATGGCTGAAGGCGCAATTAATGAATGACATGATACAAGAGCAGCGAATTTGAAAACTCCATACCAAAGTCGACGCGCAAAGCCAGAAATATGAATGAGTCGCACGTGGATAGATAACAAATGATCAAGGCCCAACTCTGATACCATGTTAATAATTATGGGATTTCCATCTTAAAACCAATTAGTGGCAAATAGAGTAGCACAAGATCTTATAAGGTGGTCTTAGGCTCCGTTTGTTTGTCGTAAAATATTTTGCTGAAAAATATTTTACACATTTTCCGGTATTTGGTAGGATGTAAAATTTGGTGAAATGTAAAATATTTTTCAGTTAACAATTGCGGCTGCTTTTACTTAATTTTATAGTATTTGGTAATAC
Source organism: Ehretia macrophylla (assembly GCA_037974665.1). Classification (NCBI taxonomy): domain Eukaryota; kingdom Viridiplantae; phylum Streptophyta; class Magnoliopsida; order Boraginales; family Ehretiaceae; genus Ehretia; species Ehretia macrophylla. The sequence goes on along the minus strand of CM075773.1, from coordinate 35,686,123 downwards.
CGAAAAATTGGTCAACTGTCAAATGTTTTACAGTCAACAATTGCGGCTAGTACAAAGTTTCGTAAAATATTTTCATGTCCTTTAGGAGAATAAAATATTTTACGGAACTCACTGTACATTCAAACACCAAAAAATATTTTTCAGTATTATCTTTTCTAGGAAAATATTTTTCCCCAATAATTTATTTTACGACAAACAAACAAAGCCAAGAAAAATATTTTATTTTCCTAAAAAACATTTTCTACTGAAAATATTTTTAACAAGCAAGTTATTTTACGGCAAACAAACGGAGCCTTAAAGTTTCTGATTTTTCGATATGGGACAAGTGTTATATTTTAACACTTCCCCTCACGTGTGACCTGATTTGAGAGAAGTGACACCTGGAAGATTAAACACGCATGAACCTAATTTTGAGATGGGTCACACTTGGAATGAACACACGTGGGACACACGTGGAAGATTAAAGATGCATGAAATATGATACACGCGAAAGATTGAATATAAGTAGACCTGATTTGAGATGTGTCACACGCGGATGATTAAAACTTGACCAAGGTATAGCTCTGATACCATGTTAAGAATCCTGAAGTTTCATCTTAAAACAAATTGATGCCAAGTAGAGTAACTCATGATCTTATAAGGTAGTCTTAGAATTTCTGATTTTCTAATGTAGGAGGAATGTTTCAAGATATACCCGACCTAGTCAAGGAAACCCACACCTTCTTAGGATCCTTAGAGCTGGTTGAGATCCTCTTTGATGCCTCCTCTAACGACCATTAGATAATTCAAACAATGTTGAAGGTATTGGGACATTCAAGTAGGCAGCCAGCATTCCATTCATTGATCAATAAGTGCTTGAAATTTTAAGTTAAGGTAAAATATCTTCCTTCTTCCCTGGTTAGCTTCTAGCAATGGTGAAAGGAAATTCTTAGCTGAAAGTTAGGATATGAAGTATATCATTTAGAGGTAGTTTAAAACATAAAGTAGAAAGCCGCCTTATTTAGGTTGTTGGGATTGAAGGAGGAAGAAATGTTTCATCTTCGAGCTATTTGCACTAAACTGACTAACTTACCAACTTGACTTACCTACCGACCGAGACAGGACTAACGCTAGACATAAGCCCTAAACATTATCTCTCCCCAACCCTCCCTCAAAAACTTTTAAAGGTCCGAAGGACACTTAAAGATTTCGAAGGAAAAAATATGCAAGTGGTAGTTCGGTATCAGTTGTCTCATCTGGTCAATCTCATCCTACACAAGAAGGATTTTTATCTAAGCCTGTACCCGAAAGCAAAAGAGAAAAGGAATGTCAAATAAAAAACCGTAGTGAAAGCAATGCATTCAATAAGGGCTTGAATTAACGAGCAAACTAACCGTACCCACCAACTGAGCCAAGGTTATAGGTCGACAAAGTGTCCTTTTTGATTTGACGTCACAAAGATTTCGACTATGAAATAAGGTTTGGGACCCTTGATTCCATTTTTTCAAACTCTTATTAAGTTAAAACAAACGCTTTATAGAAGCCTATAAGGTCACTATTCCTGACCTTAGGAAGGACTAGACTAGGGCCTTTTATCGATTCTATATCTCTATAGAACTTTTTTTTTTAAATGCAAGGACTTATATAGCACCCCACGAAACACTTATTTGGTCCATCTATCCTACCTTAAAGGGCTCGGGCTTCTATTCAATGAGTGACTTTGTTGAACTCTTTTTTTAAGTGAATAGCCATTTTCCTAATAAATACATTCTATTTAGACGATTCAGTGGCTGAGTTGGTCTGACTTAGGAAGCTCTTTCCAGAGCAATGCAAGCTGTAAGTCAGTTTCAAGTATGCCTTTTCGCTAGAAAACTCACTACACACCACGCCACTTTTCACTTAGCAAAGAAAGACAAGCCACGGACTACCGTTGCCCCTCTATAAGTAAAATTCTCTCATTCAGCTACAATTTAAGGAAAGTGAAAGGAGTGGAAAAGGATCAAAGGTGGTTGCTAGCATCGAAGAGATTCACCATCTACGATATAGTGGGAGTTTGGACTTGGCGAATGAGCTCTTGCCCCGGGAAAAGAAAACGGGTGTGTGTAGGTTGTCCTATCGGTAAGGATATACTCATAGGAGAAGTAGTATATAACCCTTAGGTCCAAGGTTGTATGCCACTACTATGGTGCCGATAGATTCATTGTTTCAGCGCCGTTATCGAACATTACAGGATAAGAATCTATTTCTCATATATCGTTCCACACCAAGAAGATGGATGTGTACCTCCAGCAACAACAAGAATGGAACCATAGGCTCTTATGCTGGAGGCATTTTGGGTATATGTCTAACCACCTCAATTCCCCGTTTCTAGTATGTTATAGTTATTAAAGTCTCTCGATAGCGGGAATGGGAAATTACTGGTAAGCCAAATGCTTCGCGACTATATTCAAACTTTAAGGCATTTTGTTTCACTTAAATCACCCTCATGAAGAGGTGCATTCCGATACCATTGATGTCTGATAACTTTGATAGTAATGGCTGGATCTATTACTACCTCGTCCATTGAGTATAACAACGCTAGAGAAGCTAACATAACAAAGGCAAAAGACATATCTTTAAGAATCAAGAACGAGATATTTGCATTTGCAGAAGGAGGAGAGCGAAGAGATTAGCACTTTTCAAGCAGCTTTCCTTAATAAAGTCATCTATGTAACCAATGCAAGCTTCAAAGACAGCAAAGCGGCCTGCTCGCTAGCAGCTCAAAGGGATTGAAGACGCAAGGCTCTTGTTGACAAAGAAGGTCCAAAAGGGCAAAGTCTCGTTTTTTACTAAACTAAGAAACACAGGCTTAGCACCTTCTTGGATGTTTAGCCGATGCATGGCTATCTTTCGATCTAGTCCAGTTTGGCGTAGCTCCAAGCGAAAACATCAACGAATTATCTTAGTAGATCCATGTACTATCAAATCTCTTTCATTTAAGAAGCTTGCACTTAGGAATACAAGGCGACAATTGTCAACAGTCCCGAGATCCATTTACTTTTCCTCGTCCTCTGTAAGGAGCACATGTTCTACATCCTATTCTTGAATTGACTCTTGTCTCTTTACTCTTTGACGGAGATAGAGTTTATAGAAAATGTTCAGAGATTTGAAAAAAAAAGATCTTCAGAACTTTCAGCATTAGACAAAATTTTCAACGCAGGGAGCGGAGTTGGCAAGTAGCCCAAGCCTATGTTTTATGAGATCGACGTACTGACCTATTAGCCAAGCTTCCTTTTCTTCTACACTTAAAATGCGGCTCGAGGGGTAATCCGAGACAATTCTAGTGATAACTTGGTAAGGGAGTGCTTTGACCAACTAACCATGGTTGAAAACTATAAATATTATATGTTAATAAAATTAAGTATACACAAATTAATTACTATATTGTGATTCAACTATATAATTGACGAAAGAAACCAGCTATACATGATAAAAACAAAAGGTCTTCAAGATTGCATCATATGTACATGTACATGATGTGCAATATAGTATAACCTCAGACGCTTGATGGTATGATTTTTTTTTTCTATCAAGATGAGTCATCGTCAATTTAGGCTTAGACATAACATGGACACAAGAAATGACCGGTTTTTAAAGAAGACACAACACAATAGAGAGAAACAAAAAATATCACTATTGTGTAAACAAAAAATTTGAGAGTAAGCATTACACAATCTCCAAGATGATTCCATGCAATAGTCAGGAATTCTTGACGGTATCGAGCTAGAACAACCTGTTTAATGTTTGGATAAAAATCCTTTCTGGCATCATTCCATTCTGAGGACTCACAGAAATCCCCCAATGGGTATTATCCCTCCCAAAACAACGTTCTCTTTCAGGCCTTTTAACCAATCGATACGACCCCAAAGAGCTGATTTTGCTAAAACCCAATGACTCAATCATATGGATATATAAAATACAGGATTTCCAATCCTAGCAGGAAAGGGACGGAAACGGATACTCAATTCTTCATTCCTTTCCATGTCAAAAACTAGAATGAAAAAAAGAGAATGTTCTTTCTTCGACGGTTCCTTAAAACAAAATGGAAAAATAGACATTTAGCATCACCTTAGGATAGCGTAGCCTTAATATATATATATATATATATATATATATATATATATATATATATATATATATATATATATATATAACTATTGCAATTAAAATACCAGTATGTCTATATTTAAAAACAAATATATACCAACATTTTTGCCAAGTGAAATGTAAACATTGTCTCATAATTACCTAAAATGAGCATGTCGAATTTACTACTAATACATAGTAATGCATACATTTTATTAACCACATTTATCAACAATATTAAAATTAAAAATACAAATTTACATAAAGTCATATGGCATAAAAAAAAATAACTAATTGTATAAATAATTTAATCTCAAAATGTGTTTGAAGTATGTCTAACATGCCCTAATATAAATATATGTATTGAACAAACATTTTAATTCAAGTATGGTCTTTTCTTCTTATTTACTATCATCTTGATGTACTATACATTTTTTTTTTTTTGCTAAGTAAGTAAGGACTTGTATTAATAAAAAATAATTACAAACAGTGTGGGAATTAAAACCCAAGTGACAAAAAGTTCTCTATCTAACAAGATTCATATGTTGATCCTCTCAAGATTACTATAAATACTACTGTATCTAAGCCTCCTAGAACTATACAATTTGTGCTTCACATCAAAAATAATTCTAAAAAACAATTGGTCTTCATTAAGCACAAAACCATCATGAATTCTAAAGAGCAATTTATATATGTATCAGACACTTGTTCAAACAAGCAAAGAATATATGTGAAAACCCAGTTTCCAGCTTCATGTCCTACTGTGCGTTGAAACAGTTAAACACGTTTGCAGATTAACAACAGTGAAACAAATAGAAAGGCAGTAAGTAACATACATACAGTATTTTAACGTGAAAAATCCAACTGAAAAAAATTCACGTGACCGATCCCTAGTCAAAATAGGCAATCCACTAGATATTATCACAGTTACAATAGTCAATGGACTTATGTGATTGACAATTCCCTTGTAACCCTTACCGCCTAGACCATCTAACCCACTTAAGGATTTACAACCTAGCGAGATCCCCTCGACTTAGCGTCTTCTTCTGAATAGTCACCTCCTTCTCCCGAATGATGTTTAATGAGACAAATGAATAGAGTGTTTACAAATAAAAAACCTGCTCAGCACAATTATAGTGCTAGACGAACTCTCACTACAGTGTTTCTCCAGACAGACTCAATAAACACATTACAACCCTTATAATATCTAGCATTTGCTCTCCGTCTGCTCTCTCTTGATTCTTGTACGTTGTTCAGTATATATAGGTAAGAGTGCTACAATTCTTGGGCTCCAAGCAACCATATATATTATTGACCTTTGTAGGATTCTTTACCCAAGTCAATCTCCAAAGATTTGCTCAATCAAAGATGTGCTCAATCAGAATCTTCTTTCTATATAAGATATATCCAACATCTCATCATAATCGCCTCATGATTACAGTTGGGTAGCTTTCCATATAAGATAAATCCTGCACAATCTTTTCCAAATAAAATCCTGTGTTGCCAAAAATAAAGATAATTGCCCCTAATTTCGGGCAATTTAAGCAGCTAACAATATGGTGCTTAAAGTTATTTAAAACTCCCCCATTGTGTGATGAAAAATATCTTAATTCATTCCTAATCCTTTCCACTATCAATCTCCCACTTCAAAAATTCTTGGATGAAAAAAGGCATATGTAACTAAATTACGTGAAAGCAACATTGCTTTTGCGTGTGACCCGTTACTCTAATCCTTTGGCTACACAACGACTCTATAGTTAATATAAATAATAACTAATAAAATTTATGCGTAGGCATTTTTGAAATTGAATCATAGAAGAAAGCATCAAATAAAACTAAATCTAACTCTAATTTAGGCCAGCCAATGAAGTGATTTGTAGTTGATGAACTATGATTAATATTCAATTGAAAATCTATCTAATTAAGATAATCTTTTGCATAAGTAACAAACATAAAAGTTTATACATATATTTTCTTAATTAAAGTAGATGATTGCTTAACATTCAAAGCATTAGGTGAAATAGTTTTTTAGAATTAATTTTGATAATTTCAGTACCTCCAAAGAGCATATTTGTCTTCTTTTTTTTTTAACTATGATATGGGTAGGACCGAGTCGACGCCTATTCCCAAGATTATCCCTAGCATGAGGTGAACTATGGAGATCACACCTTAAAGCAGGTGTTAAGTGTTATATATTGCCGAGCAGATGCTTTATGGCCCAAGCTTATTCCAAGTCCAGTTCTATCATCCTGAGCTCATTGTACCCTAATAATATTTCCCGGGCTTAACATGCTTGGATGAGGATTATACCATTATACTATCACGACAAGATCTGACAAAATCTCACGTAATCAGGGAGAATGTCCTTAGTAAAGTATAAATTGTCTATTCTCTCATCAGAAAAAGGTAATTGATCTTTATCCATTTTAGTTAGCCTTCACTAGCATCCTCTTCCCCACACACCTTTCTGACTTGAGTATCAAAGTACTCATGTAATACCAACCCACGTCTATTCTTTGGTTGCAGGTCACCAGAGCTATGTGGGAGACACAAAACAGCTAGGGATCAGTTTTATACTTTAACAAACTAATTAATATTTTTTAATCTGTAACTTTGTATAAATCATTTTAGTTATAAAATGTTCCCATATATTTAGAAAATAATTTTCCACTTTTTTAAACAAGTCAACGATGATAGTTTATAGACTATTTATTGACTTAATAATATTCTTTGAATTTTCAAAAACTAAAAGCATATTTGTTATAAACAATAAATCTTTATATTTACAAGTTACAATAACTTCATAATAACTTAGAGATAATTTGAGATTTTGCCTTAGATGGAAATGAACCACAATCTATCACCGTAATAATATACATAATAATGACGTATCTATTAAGTCATCTTCTTAAATATATCAACAATTAATTTCAAATGTGTAAATTTCATAAGTATAAACTATTTGTAAGTAATACAACACAGTTGTTTGAGATTGCTAGCTAGAAGGAAATTTATTATATATAGTTGTAGTGTGATTAGGTTCATAATATTTAGCACTTCTATGAGTGAAAATTAACCTTTAATAATTCAAGGCTTAAGATGTATGCCAAAATTTTAACACATTTAAAACATCTTAACATAAGAAAAACATGAATTCATCTTCTTTCCTGTATGAAATGTCTTCTAGCTATAAACAAATGGCTTGAAAAAACTAAAGTAAAAAATTTGGATGGTGATATAATTATATATTAGTTGATGCTTTTGAAGAATTTCATCTAGTAAAGTTCTTAAAGTAAATACTTAATTAGAGGTCGCGAGCAAGAAATATAATCTAAATTCTTAAGCCTTTAAAGCTCGAAATGATTGGAATCTAATATTTACATCTAACCAGGAGACCAAGGTAATCAATTATAGGCAAAGACATTTGTTTTTCTCAAATCTTGTCAAAAAGTAACTATATAATAATTACGAAAATAAGCATATGCATATATAAATTAATTATGATAAAATTGATTTGATCGAATATATTCAAAACCATATTGCGTTCAAATTTTGAATTCTTGAGTGGCTACTGACCATGAAGTTATCTAACTAGTTAAATATATTTGATTTAATCACACTAGCTAGATGCACATCTACTCCGGATAATTACGAGCCTGGTTGGTTTAATTCCTGGCTTATTGCATGGTGCAGGATTGCATTTGAAGAGGGTATTTGAATGGAGAAGTAGGTGCTAGAATCAAGGGACGAGTCAGAATTTAGGGGCCAGTGAATATACTTATCCATTAAGAGGGGTTCAATATATTAATTTATCTTATTAAAGAAATTATAGTTGATGGTGCACACAAACACACTCTCACAACCATGTGGCTCAACCACTGGCTAGAGTAGCTATGCAATATTAGTAGATGTGGAAATAAAGAAATGTATGTAATTTTGATAATATCCCAATGGATCCCTTGAGGGTTGTCTACCAAGCTGACTACACTAGTGTGGGACCATAGTAGGGCTCATATCACTGAGGCAGTTAGCATTCCAAACAGCTAGAACCCCCTTTGCCAATGCTACCAAAAAGTTAAACTGTGATGCAGCATATAGACATGGTTATTCAACAGCAACTTGATTTAAAGGGACCATCAAGGTTATCTAATCAATTGTGGAATGCTTGGTCCATTAAGTCTTTACCAGTTGCCCAATTAAGCTATGGCAATTTGTGCAAGTAATGCTTGCTTTTCAATTCGGAAACTTCTTGTACTAGACTCGAATAATAGGCAATTAGTCGAAGATAACATCAACAAATAGTCAATAATATTGCTGTCATTTAGGTTGAGTATTTTGTATATATAAACTTAGATTTCAAGAAATCACTTGTTTTCACATTACAAGAAGTGCTTCTTCACTCTTGCAGCGTCTCGACGTACGACAGTTTCACCCCTTTCAAAGATTTGATTAGCAAAAGCCGATCTAATAATCTCATCCGACAGTTCTAATTATAATAATAATAATAATAATAATGCCATTTTTGCTTATATTCGTTTCTTGCTTCTTTTCCTCGGAATTTTAACGCAAAATAGTAGCCACTTTAGAATATTTCTTTTCTCTGATTAAACTTAACCTAGTATAGTTAAGATTGAGATCAAAACAATAGTTGGGGGAAAAAAAAAATCAAGACGCAGAAACGTACGAGATTAATTCAGTCCTACAATAGTGGAGTTATTTAAGTGAGGATTGGCACAGCCGACTCGTATTATTATTCAATGGCTTTAAATATTCCTACTTGTAATGTTCCCTCTTAGGGTTAAGAATTTCCTTGGCTAGTATATAGAATAAATATGCTCACTCACACACACACGTCTAGGTGCAAGTTGTCATTAACAGACAGCAGATCATGACATTAATGCTGAGTAGAAAACAAAAGTCAACCCACTTGTGCGAGTCAGCCAAGATAGCAAAATTAAGGGTCATAAATAGTCTGGTTGAATTATATCATCCATAATTTCAACTCGGCAATCTTTACTTAAAAGGTCTAGATTCAGAGCATTAGGGTGAATAGTTATGATCTCAACCTTTTAACTGTTATATATGTTCCCTTAAATGATAGATCTTCTACTCAGATCCACATAAGCTATTGCATCTCTCACTGATCTCACACAAATGTTTAAAACATCTATGAATATGTTTAATATTTTTATTTGAAAAATAAATTTCAAAACACTTTTAGTGTGGAATTAATTTGACTTACAAACGAATTTTGCGAGAATTTATATTTATAAATGAATTCTTTTGTTTAGAATTGTAAAATAATATTAAATTAATTTGTCATTTGTAAACACAAATTGTTTATACAAACACAGTTCACTTATGGTATCAATGTGCTATGTACCTAATTATAAAATAATATGATATATCTACACCTAATAAGACGGAACTGCAAATTAGCTGGGCTTATAATTGGATTTGTAAATTAATTTCACAAAATTTTATAAAATTCATATCTTTCAAACAGTATGTTAGTCCTTACAGTCCTATTAGTTTTGGTCTCGAAAATCACTTAACTCCCACTTATAAAATATTTTAAATTGGCTCCTAACTAAATGCAGCTATAGTAACATCATTAGGTCAATATTTGTAACAACTTGTTGTCTAAATAATGGAACAGGAATCTCCCAAGCTATTAGATTGAGATGTCGTTGTAAAAAGTTTAGGAGATGTTGAACTTGGGTTATAATCCGCCCAAGTTGGGGTGGACAAATTGATATGGCCCAGGTAGTGGGAAGCCCATTAACCCATGTATATTAGGAAAAATCGGACCACATAACATACGTTGTTCTGTCGATTGTATCCAACACAAGATAAAACACTCTACAAAAGCTCTCTAAAAAACCCTAGGTATTTAGATTGTGGCAAATTAGTGTGTGGTCTTGTATTACACGCTACGACTCCTTGCAAGTGCAGTGGGACAAACGAGATCGTTGGTTATTCGCTTCCGTATCTGAAAGGTATGTGTGCATATCTCTATCTAATATCAACATTGGTATCAAAGCCATAATGTTTGTTCTCTGTACGATATTCAATTGTATGCATCAAAACTCTTGTTTTTAGTTTTTTACGATTTTTTAGCGGATTAGTCATGAATTAACATTTCTATGAAGTATCTCATATGGGGATGATTTTATACTTCTAGAAAAATCGTATTTCAAGGGTTCTAACGTAATTTATTTCATATTTTTCTGCTAAGTGCTGAATTAATTATGAATTTTTAAATTTAGAATAACGTTCTGCCTTTTATTTGCATTATTGTTGAGAATCAAATCTGTGCATATAATTGATATTGCTAGAAAGCTCGTGCTTCAAAGGTTCTAACGCAATTTATTTCATATTTTTTCTGCTAAGTGCTGAATTAATTATGAATTTTTAAAGTTAGAATAACGTTCTACCTTTTAATTGTTTTACTGTTGAGAATCATATTTGTGTATATAATTAGTACTGATAGAAACTACGCATTTTGAGGATTCTAACGACATAAATTTTATAATTTTTGGACATCGTATGAATATATTATGAATTTTTTAATCATCTTTATGCGAACTATGTTTGTACGTTGTTTGGACATCTTTTTCTTGCTTGTGATGCACAAAAAAGTAGGGAACCCTAGGGCCAATTCCGTGGTAACATGTGGTAGATGAGGGATCATTTTTTCTTTTTTTTGAATTTTAAAATGAGTTTTAAAATTCATTTTTTTCAAAAAATCGAAAATAAAAAAGGGGTTTTTTTTTCTTTCACAGATGGCGCCACATGGCAGCCGCGTGGCACACCACATGGGCAGCAACGTGGCCACCACGTAGCGGCCACGTGGGCCGCCAGACGGCAGCGGCCGTCCGGCGATCCGGCAACAGGACGGCGCCGGCGGTTCGGCTGAGAAAAAAAAAAGGATTTTATATTAGTTATAGAATATTATTTTTAGCCCCCACATCTTTGTGATATTTTCAAATTTGACCCCATACATAACATACAAAACTTTGTATTATTTGTGGTTTTGGCCCTATATCTTAGTGATATGCTTAATTAGGCTCCCACTTTCACCTCTAGACAACATAACTTTAATTAAATCAAATTAAGATTTGGAAATTATGGTATTTCTCACATAATGCCTCAATTTAAGTGATATGCGTTGTAAAATTATATTTCTAGGCATAAACTTTTTGTGTAAAATTTTGTTTTTGAGTAAAGCCAAGAAATTTGAAATTTTACGACTTAAAGACATGAAATTTTAGTAATTTCATCGTGATAAATAAAATTTGTGTAATTTTATTTGTTGTTTTGTACAACATTTAAAATGTTGTGTGCATCACTCTCTTTGATTTAATCTAGATAAGTTTTATTTTTCTTTAAATGAGGGTCATTTTCTTTATGATAATTGTGATTTGACCCTTATTCCTTGCTAGACTAATACATAACTTAGATTAATTTCAATTATGACATGAAATTATGAGTAATTTCATTTAAATTTCCAAATTTGTGTAATTTCATTGCAAAGTATGAAATTTATTTAATTTCATTATACATGTTACATGCTACGTGCATTATTAATTTTTTTTGGAATTAATTTATTTGATAGTTATGTATTAAAGTTTATTTATTTTCTCGAGGACTTTAGTAGTCATTCGAAGAATGTGCGAGTTAAACAAACTACGAGAAAGACTTCCACCACTACTTGACATACGAACACGTACTGTCAATGGCACAAACTGATTATCCCATATGTAACGCCCCAAACCCAACCCCACGCTAAAGTCAGGCTCGGACCAGTCACTCGGACAGAGTCTCCTCTGTACCAAGGACAAAACTGTTACCTGTAAACTTTCACTTAAGATATTTGTATTAAAAACAACAACTTATCACTAATATCTCCAAAGCTAAAACACAATCACAAGGCCATCCGAACCTTGAAGCAACAACATTCTACTTAAGCAGACAACCATGCGAGATAGTTGGTGCGAGATAGTTGGTTTTAGCCATAAGTAGTTAAATACAATAAAATTCTAAGTTCCATATAAAGATCAACAAACACTCCAAGCATGCAAGATAAATTAAAGTCTAGAATTCATTATTACAATCCAACAACTTTCTTTAGCATTCTAGTCCACAACTACTAGACATATACACAAGACCCCAAAGTCTCAAAATACAATATTAACAAGGACTCCACTCAAGTAGCACATAAAATCCACCTCAGCACACAAAGTCACGAATTCTGATCTACGTGAACTTCTTCTTCCTCTTCTACTTCTAACAGCTGGGGATTCACCTCAGCTTCTCCTGAAACATTTCAAATGAGGAGTGAGCAACAAAGTTGCCCAGCGAGGGAGGTGATGCAATATGCCAACGTGCAATATGATATGCAACACAAGTAAACATATACAAGCCACATAAACTAACAAGACAATAAGCCAAACTATTAATCACTTTAAAAAGGATACGGTTCCACTTCCAAGTCTTCATCCACGAGCCACAAACCACGAGCATCACGAACATGCCGGCAAACCCCAAACACCACAATTGGGATACTCCGGATGTATCCCGATCCTATGACCCTTTCTCCCGAGGTAGGTCCATGCCCAGCAGGTGAACCACGCCTCTGGGGTAGTGGAGTATGCCTCAGCGAGAAAGGAAATAGGCACCATGGTAGTCGAGGGAGCACGGCAAGCCCGACGCCGCCCGTGTTTCTCGACGCTACCATGTCCGAAAAGGTTGCGCAACCCAAAACAAGTCACAAGCAATCAATATAACACATAGCATATAAAAGGGACGACAAAGTAGGCCGCCCTCACATATATGCACGATAAAAGTTCATATAAGCAAGATATTAGCTAATAGATGCCAAAAGAAGCAATCAACACAATTAAATCCCACAATCTACTCACATAGCTTAATTATATGCTAAATATTCAATGCAAGGCACTAAGATCCCTCAACAAGTTCTAAATGCAACTCAAATGGCTAAAAACTACATTTTCCCTTTCTTTAACCGAGTTTTCTTTCTCCTAAGCATGGTTCAAGATTCCCAAACCATATCCTAGTCTTTCTATGTTCTTAATTAAGCTCAAAGGTACCTTTTAAAGTCACTAAAACTCATTTTTGAAGCAAAAGTTCGGGAAGGCCCCGAACAGGTTTCAACTACAACTACACTAACCAAATCCCATTTTCGCGAAACGAAAGCACCAAAGGTGCTTTCTTAGCTCAAGGATACCCGAATCAATGCCCAAACTTGCCCGGATTACTTAACGTGGAAAACCCCCTTCTTAAAGTAGGCTATTTATGCAATTAAGTTCGGATTCAAGTGATTCAACCTCACGTGGCTTTTCAACTAACTTCCCTAGGGTCTAGAGCACCTAATTGAAGCATCAATTCAAGCCAATTAGCAAATTTTCTCAAAACCCTAATTCTAGGCACTATTCATCACCTCTTTGATCAATCTCAACATTCAACTATTAACTTTGTTATCAAACCTCAAAAGTTAGCTCTATAGACATTAAATAACTCATAGGAAGCATTCATAACAAGTTATATAGCTATAATTGATAAATCAAGAAAATTAAACATATGAACCTAAACTTTAAAAACAAGAAAATGAATCTCCCTCACAATTTTTGAAGATGATGAAGCTTGTTGAAGTCCCTAGGTTGCTCAAAACCCTCTCAAGATCAAGCTAAGAGCTCAAAGTGCAAGATTGTTGAATCAATTTTCTTCTCTTTTCTCCTTGGGTGGGTCGGCCAACACAAGGGACATAGAGGGCATTTTCTAGTTTGTTTTGATGACTAATGTGTTCTACTCTATTTAATTTCATGAGTTGGTTATGTTATATGTGGTGTATAATTAATATTCTAAGCTAATTAATCTCAAAAACTTGATCAACTAAGGTTAATTGTAATTCCAAACGCTTTTTAATTGAAACTAGCACATTCTAACATAACACTATTCAAAGTTCACGGAAAACATTTTCCAAACGTACACTCCTAAGCTCGGAACTTCAAAATGAAAATTTCTTGGTTCTTTTTAAATGTCATATGACCTAGGAAAATTTTAAAATCAAGCTTTTGAAACAGTCAAAAATATTATGAATAGTAACCCCTAATAAAAATAATTAAGCAAGAAAAATGATGCATGTAGAAATGCGCACATATGTATGCAAGGATTATAAATAAATTTATGGTGAAATTCTCGGGTGTCACACTCTCTCCCCCTTAAACTAATTGCGTCCTCGCAATTCTTACATGATTCGGCAAAGAGTTCTGGATACTTCTCTCTGATCTGATCTTCTCGCTCCCAAGTGGCATCCTCAACCCCATGATGATCCCAAAGAACTTTTACCATATGTATACTTTTAGTTCTAAGTTCCTGAATCTTTCGGTCAACCACTCGAAGAGGTTTCTCAACATATGATAAGGACTCATCAATCTCCAACGGTTCTGGCTCAATGATATGCGACGGATCAGGATTATACTTTCTCAACAGTGACACATGAAAAACATCATGAATCCGACCCAAACTCGGAGGTAAGGCCAATCTGTAAGCTAAATCCCCAACTTTCTTAGTGATCTCAAATGGTCCCACATATCTAGGACTAAGTTTACCTCCTTTTTCCGTGCCGAATCAAACCCTTTCGCAGAGAGACTTTCAAGAAAACACGATCATCCTTAGAAAATACTAAGTCCCGTCGACATCTATCAGCATAATTTTTCTGTCGACTCTGAGCTGTAAGCATCCTTTTCTTTATAAGTCTCACATTATCCACCATTTTGATCATCTCAGGAAGAATAGCGGGATCAACTGATTTCATCTCACCTACCTCATCCCAATACAACGGAGACTGACATTTTTGCCAATCAAGTGCCTCGTAGGGTGCCATGCCAATAGTGGCCTGATAACTGTTATTATAAGCAAACTCTGCTAAAGGTAGGTATTTCTCCCAATTCTTGCCAAAATCCAGAACACAAGCCCTCAACATGTCTTCCAATATCCTAATAGTCCTCTCTGACTGGCCATCCGTCTGTGGGTGATAAGCAGTACTAAAACTCAAATTAGTCCCCAAAGCCTTTTGTAGTTTCTGCCAGAACTGTGATGTAAACCTAGGATCCCTGTCTGATACTATCTGAGATGGAACTCTATGCAGTCTCACAATATTTTCAACATAAAGCTCGGCCAATTTATCGAGAGAATCTGTTTTCTTTGTAGCAATAAAATGCGAACTCTTCGTCAACCTGTCTACTACAACCCACACAGAATCATTACCTCGTGGTGATCTCGGCAAATCCGACACAAGATCCATAGTAACCTGATCCCATTTCTATACCGGAATCTCCAATGGCTGCAACAATCCTGCCGGTCTCTGATGTTCTGTCTTAACTTTCTGACAAGTCAAATATTTAGCTACATACTCAGCTATCTCTCTCTTCATGTTGTTCCACCAGAAATTCTGTTTCAAATCTCTGTACATTTTAGTGCTTCCAGGATGAATTGTATACTTAGAAGCATGAGCCTCAGCAAGAATCTCATCTTTCACAGTCGACTCACTAGGAATGCAAATTATATTCTTGTACTTGAGAAGTCCATCATTATGCATCTTAAAGTCGGACTCTCCCCCTTTTGACTTCTCTAAAAGTTTCAAAAACTGAGAATCTGATTGTTGCGCTTCTCTGATTCTAGATAGCAATAAAGATTGGATTTGTAGGCTAGCGAATTGGATACCTGATCTAGAAGCCTCTGGTTTCCACAAACAAAGCTCTTCTACAATCTCCCAATCCTTGATTATCAAACTAGCCACAGAAGCTTTTCGGCTCAGTGCATCTACAACAGTATTAGCTTTTCCCGGCAAATAGCTAATGGTACAGTTATAATCGTTTAACAGTTCTAGCCAACGCCTTTGCCTCATATTCAGATCTTTTTGAGAAAACAAGTATTTCAAACTTTTATGATCAGTAAATATTTCAAATTTGTTACCCCACAAATAATGACGCCATTTCTTCAAAGCAAAGACAACAGCTGCAAGCTCCAAATCATGTGTAGGATAATTGAGTTCATATGGTTTCAATTTCCTAGAGGCATATGCTATCACTTTACCATTTTGCATCAGAACACAACCCAAGCCTTCTTTCGAAGCGTCACTATAAATCACCAAGTTCTCAGTCCCCTCAGGCAAGGCAAGGATAGGTGCAGTGGTAAGTCTCTTTTTCAACTCCTGGAAACTGGCTTCACATTTATCATCCCAATTAAACACAGTTTTCTTCTGAGTTAAAGTAGTCAAAGGTCCTGCAATCTTTGAAAAATCTTTAACAAATCGCCTATAATAGCCCGCTAATCCCAAGAAACTACGGACTTCCGTGACAGTTTCAGGTCTTTTCCACGACATAACCACATCAATTTTAGCAGGATCAACGGATATTCCCTCATGTGAAATGATATGACCTAAAAAGGCAACCTGTTTCAACCAGAATTCGCATTTGCTAAATTTGGCAAACAACTTGTGTTCTTGCAGGGTTTTAAGTACAATTCTCAAATGCTCTTCATGCTCTAACTCAGACTTAGAGTATACTAATATATCATCAATAAAAATCACAACAAACTGATCAAGATAGGGTCGAAATACTCTCTGCATCAAATCCATAAAAGCGGCTGGAGCATTTGTCAACCCGAATGGTAGAACAACAAACTCATAATGGCCGTACCTGGTTCTAAATGCAGTCTTGGGTACATCCTCTTTCTGGATACTCAACTGATAATAACCTTGTCTCAAATCAAATTTCGAAAACACAATAGCACCCTGTAGTTGATCAAACAACTCCTCAATTAAGGGCAAAAGATATTTATTTTTCATCGTTACCTGATTAAGACCTCGATAGTCAATGCACAAACGTAGAGTACCGTCTTTCTTTTTCACAAATAACACGGGAGCACCCCACGGTGACGAACTAGGCTGAATAAAACCTTTCTCAAGTAAACCCTGTAGCTGAATTTTCAATTCTTGTAACTCAGGGGGAGACATTCTATACGGGGTCCTCGAGATAGGACTAGTTCCCAGCAACAGGTCCATCACAAACTTAATCTCCCTATCAGGTGGTAACCCAGGCAACTCCTCAGGGAAAACCCCTAGAAAATCTTTTATAACAGATACTTCATTCAATTTCAATTTATCTCCAGGCTGATTAATTAAATAAGCTAAGTATGCATCATAGCCTTTACTCAATATTTTAGTAGCTTTAATGGAAGATATAATACGAGTCCCAGTAGACTTTCGACTCCCAGTTACTTTAATAACAGGTTGGTTAGGTACTTCTAAAGATAAAACTCTCCTCCTACAGTCCAAACATGCATAATATCGCCCAACCAATCCATCCCTAAGATAACTTCAAAGTCTCGAAATGGCATGATTATCAAATCAATAGGATACATGCAACCCTCAATGCAAATATTACAATCTTTACACACAGACTCCGAAACAAATTTAGTACCCATAGGATTACCTACTTCAATCACATACGGCAGTTTATCAACTTTTAATGTAGCAGACTGTGCACATGCAGGAGTAATGAATGAATATGTAGCCCCGGTGTCAATCAAAACTACTACCGGTTGACTATTAATAAGAAAAGTACCTTCTACCACCACTGTCGTCTCTGGAAGCTTCTCCTGGTCGAGTGCAAATACCCGTGCCTGACCTCGCGGTACAGTAACTGCTCCTGAAGCTCTAGTCTGGGTACCCTGGCCTGAAGTCTGACCCTGACCAAATTTAAACTTGGGACAATCTCTAACTCTGTGCTGATCACTGCGACAACCTGTGCAACGGCCCAGTTTCCTCCAACACTCAGCCTCTGTGTGACCCTTACGGTTGCAATGAGTACACTAGAGATTCTTCCTAGCAGTAGTTCCTCCTGTAGGGGCCCTATAAGTAGATGTGGCAGAACTACCCTGCTGAGATCTAGCAGTCACTGGTCAGGTCTGTGACTGTCCCTGTGGCTGGCTCTGAGCTGGTCTCAGTTGTGACTGTACCTGAACTGGTCCTGGATAGCTCTGGGTCTGCCTAGGCTGCTGAGTCTGCCTCTGATAACCCTGACTCTGAGACTGAAACTGCCGTTTGTTTGACTGACTAGACTGAGCTAACACATCTGCCTTACGTTTCTCATATCTCGATGCATCCCTAACTACTGCAGCATAGTTCGGATAATCTTGCGAAGACAAGTTAAACATGATGTCACTTCTCAACCCTGTAATAAATCTCTGGATTTTCACATCCTCCGACTGAACTAAAGCTGGCACATATCGAGATAGTCTCGTAAAGGTAGCCTCATACTGGTCTACAGTCATGTTCCCCTGTTTCAAAGCTATAAATTCATCCTGATGCCTCTCACGGGCTACAACCGATACATATTTATCTCGAAACTCACGAACAAAGTCAGCCCATACATGCTGACCCTCTCAGCATCCCATTTTTCTCTAATAGTGCGCCACCAAGCCTCGGCATCACCCTCCATTAAAAATGCAGCATAGGTGATCTTTCTTTCATCGTCACACTCAAGTATCGCAGCAACTTTCTCGAACTTACTCAACCACATCTCTGCTTTCATATCATCAGGCTCGCCATAAAAACTATATGTTCCATGATGCAGGAATTTATCAAATAAGTTACCTCCTGCAGTACCACTACCCTCTGCTCTAGCAGTCTGATTAACTCTGTCGGTACCTGCTGTACCCTGCTGAACCACAAACTGAGCTATGGTATTCATCGCGGTGGCCATTGTGGCCAAAATCTAGGCATTACTCGGTTCCTGACCCTGTAGTACATCCCCGGCTACCCCAGCACCTTGCCCCGGTACATCCTGTCTGGGAGCTTCCTTCGGCTCTCTCCGTGGTCTACCCCGTCTCCTCATTAGAATGCTAGAAGAACATAATATTATAATAGGCAAATAAACTACGTAAAGATAATGTACACATTGTTTTCAAACATTTTACTCACATATGAACACATAAAACACTTAACAACATTCAACACTAACTTTTCATATTCTTATCATGTCAAGCTTTATCATTCATTTTCATGCTAGCATGTCTTTTATCTAAGTACTTAAACAACTAAACACTCACATATTCACATAATTCACTTTCACATATAGACCTTTACCCACATGCCAAGGAATTTAACCCGGCTTCACGCATTATAGTAGCTATGATACCACTTAAAGTGTAATGCCCTGAATCCAACCCCACGTTAAAGTTAGGCTCGGACCCGTCACTCGGACATACTCTCCCCTGTACCAAAGACAAAACTGTTACCTGTAAACTTTCACTCAAGATATTTGAATTAAAAACAACAACTTATCACTAATATCTCCAAAGCTAAAACACAATCACAAGGCCATTCAAGCCTTGGAGCAACAACATTCTACTTAAGCACACAAGCATGCGAGATAGTTGGTTTTAGCCATAAGTAGTTAAGTACAATAAAATTCTAAGTTCTATATGAAGATCAACAGACACTCCAAGCATGCAAGGGAAATTAAAGTCTAGAATTCATTATTACAATCCAACAACTTTCTTTAGCATTCTAGTCCACAACTACTAGACATATACACAAGACCCCAAGGTCTCAAAATACAATATTAACAAGGACTCCACTCAAGTAGCACATAAAATCCACCTCAGCACACAAAGTCACGAATTCTGATCTACGTGAACTTCTTCTTCCTCTTCTACTTCTAACAGCTGGGGATTCACCTCAGCTTCTCCTGAAACATTTCAAATGAGGAGTGAGCAACAAAGTTGCCCAGCGAGGGAGGTGATGCAACATGCCAACGTGCAATATGCTATGCAATACAAGTAAACATATACAAGCCACATAAACTAACAAGACAATAAGCCAAACTATTAATCACTTTAAAAAGGATACGGTTCCACTTCCAAGTCTTCATCCACGAGCCACAAACCACGAGCATCACGAACATGCCGACAAACCCCAAACACCACAATTGGGATACTCCGGATGTATCCCGATCCTGTGACCCTTTCTCCCGAGGTACGTCCATGCCCAGCAGGTGAACCACACCTCTGGGGTAGTAGAGTATGCCTCAGCGAGAAAGGGAATAGGCACCATGGTAGTCGAGGAAGCACGGCAAGCCCGACGCCGCCCGTGTTTCTCGACGCTACCATGTCCGAAAAGTTTGCGCAACCCAAAACAAGTCACAAGCAATCAATATAACACATAACACGTAAGAGGGACGACAAAGTAGGCCGCCCTCACATATATGCACGATAAAAGTTCATATAAGCAATATATTAACTAATAGATGCCAAAAGAAGCAATCAACACAATTAAATCCCACAATCTACTCGCATAGCTTAATTATATGCTAAATATTCGATGCAAGGCACTAAGATCCCTCAACAAGTTCTAAATGCAACTCAAATGGCTAAAAACTACATTTTCCCTTTCTTTAACCGAGTTTTCTTTCTCCTAAGCATGGTTCAAGATTCCCAAACCATATCCTAGTCTTTCTATGTTCTTAATTAAGCTCAAAGGTACCTTTTAAAGTCACTAAAACTCATTTTTGAAGCAAAAGTTCGGGAATGCCCCGAATGGGTTTGAACTACAACTACACTAATCAAATCCCATTTTCGCGAAACGAAAGCACCAAAGGTGCTTCCTTAGCTCAAAGATACCCGAATCAATGCCCAAACTTGCCCGGATTGCTTAACGGGAAAAAACCCCCTTCTTAAAGTAGGCTATTTATGCAATTAAGTTCGGATTCAAGTGATTCAACATCACGTGGCTTTTCAACTAACTTCCCTAGGGTCTAGAGCACCTAATTGAAACATCAATTCAAGCCAATTAGCAAATTTTCTCAAAACCCTAATTCTATGTACTATTCATCACCTCTTTGATCAATCTCAACATTCAACCATTAACTTTGTTATCAAACCCCAAAAGTTAGCTCTATAGACATTAAATAACTCATAGGAAGCATTCATAACAAGTTATATAGCTATAATTGACAAATCAAGAAAATTAAACATATGAACATAAACTTTAAAAACAAGAAAATGAATCTCCCTCACAATTTTTGAAGATGATGAAGCTTGTTGAAGTCCCTAGGTTGCTCAAAACCCTCTCAAGATCAAGCTAAGAGCTCAAAGTGCAAGATTGTTGAAGCAATTTTCTTCTCTTTTCTCCTTGGGTGGGTCGGCCAACACAAGGGACATAGAGGGCATTTTCTAGTTTGTTTTGATGACTAATGTGTTCTATTCTATTTAATTTCATGAGTTGGTTATGTTATATGTGGTGTATAATTAATATTCTAAGCTAATTAATCTCAAAAACTTGATCAACTAAGGTTAATTGTAATTCCAAATGCTTTTTAATTGAAACTAGCACTATTCTAACGTAACACTATTTAAAGTTCACGGAAAACATTTTTCCAAACGCACACTCCTAAGCTCGGAACTTCAAAACGAAAATTTCTTGGTTCCTTTTAAATGTCATATGACCTAGGAAAAATTTAAAATCAAGCTTTTGAAATAGTCAAAAATATTATGAATAGTAACCCCTAATAAAAACAACTAAGCAAGAAAAATGATGCACGTAGAAATGCGCACATAGGTATGCAAGGATTATAAATAAATTTATGGTGAAATTCTTGGGTGTCACACCATATTTTATTTTACTTTTAATATTTAAGTGTAATATTAAATGTTGTATGGGATATATTTGGTAAGCATGTAATAATGTTAGACGAACTCCTATTTCTCCTAACACGTAAAACCAAAATATGTCTTTTGGGTCTCGATATGTTTGAGACAGCTTCTACATTATTAATTGTCATGGTCCACATGTGTTAAAAGAATTGAATGTGTCAACTCTGGTGGACCACGCCGAATTGTAAAAGAGAGGAGACCGTTGAGAAATATTTATTTTTGTCTAACATTATTGGTGTTTATATGTTAAATACTAATTCATATGAGTAGCATGTTCATATTTGCCTTTATTGTCATGTATTAATCATAAGCATATGTTGCATATGTTATTAAATTAATAATTAATTTATTAATCTTTATCTAAGTAGGAGTTCTAAGATTGGGATTTGTGTGATTCTAATCTAGAACTATTAGTTCCAAACATGTGAATTTAAGTAATTCATTTTCGGAACTAATGTTTCTACTCAAATAGGATTAATTTGTAATCATTGTGACATTTGATCTATAGAATTTGATAGGTTGTTCTACAATCTGTTGGTACTACACCTTATGTCACTTTATTGCAGTTAAATACTTGTTCAAGTAGAATTAAACATCTAATCGTGCTAGTACCGAACATCATATATGTCTATGTTGTGGCTATTTAAGATAATCGTAAAATATCATTGCTGAGGGAAAAATGAACGGTGATGATTGCAAATGTGCCATCATCAACTTCAGAATATTTTTGAGCAGCAAATAGGTGCTTGAAACACTGAGTTAAGTTATGGTGAACCATGCGGGTGGTAACACTACTCAGTATTAGAGGTAGAGAACTATCTGGCTGGACAAATACTATTGTTCGCATCATGTTGCTGAGCATTGTGTATCACACCTCAATACTTATCACGAAGTATGACCTACTAATGTGGGGATTTTGAAAGCTTAAGAGAGAAGTTCAGTGGAATTTCCATTTCTAAGCCATGTCAGTTTACACTCAAGTTCAACACATGCTGAAAATATTACAATGCTCCTAAGAGGTAGTATTTCCAAGATGTCGAACGTAATTTGAGAATTGAAGGCAATTGGCCATATTCTAACTGATGAACAACTAGTGCAAGTTGTCATCGTATCATTTCCATAATTGTTAACATGACGTACAATAGGGATGTCAAGCTTATGTAGCTAAGTGCAACAAGCAAAGGTCATAAGGATCCAAACACAAAGTGCAATGAATCCAATGACAAAAGGGAAGGATAAGCTAACTGAGAGGCCAAGAAGGTCAGACGTATATGTGACAAATATGAGCTATGTGCTACATTGTCATAAGAACGGTCACTAAAGCTCGGAATTGCCTTGAGCTGAAGACTAAGCGTCAAACCCTATAACTAGATATGAGGAGAATTTACAATACCGTTTGATTTTTGGTGAATTATGGTGGACATTTGTAGGAACTAATTCGAGAGTTTGAAGACAAGGGCATCGGCACTTGTTAGCTACTACTATGTGATGGTCAAACTCTAATTTTTCCATGTATCCTATAAGTTCCGATTTTATAAATACTTGGTCCATGGATAAAATCCTCTTACAATTAGGTTATCAACTTCGTGCATATAAAACTCAGTCAAATTGTTTAGAACAAATCATTATAAATCCGGCTATATTGTGGATGGTATTCTTGTTCTAGGCATTGAACATCAAAACCATTGCTATATAAATATGTGTTATTAATACTATATCTTTGAGATCTGTAGTATAGCAAGTTAGGCATATAAGGGCAAAATAGAATGAACAAACTCGCAAGAGAATATCTTCGGAGGCTGTGATTTGCGCAATTCTATCTGCCCCCGTGTAAAAGTTGCCTAGCTAATAACTCCACAATAAAAATGTTTGGCGAAGGCTTGCGAGCTAGTTTTCAATTGTCTTGAATTCATCCTAAAATCTATGGTCCAAAGAATAATAGGGCGAGGCATGAGGCCTCACATTTCGTTACTTTTCTCAAAGCTTTCACAAGTTTTGGTCTTGTCCTTTTTGTTCTCACATATCCAAAGTTTAACTGTTTTGGACGATATTCTAATCATATTGAGAATCAAACCAACATAATGAGAAATTTTTGAGAACCGATTTAGTTCGGTGATATTGATTTGATTTGTTCAAAACAATTTGTGACGAAAAAGGTGTAGCATGAGGGAAAAATATTCCTGGCACTTCGCAACTATGAGATGTTGTAGAAGAAGGAATAAAACCTCATTGGATGTGGTTAAGTATATGATGGCTCATGTAGATTTCTCAATTTTGTGTTGAGAATAAATAACTGCCACATAGATTTCTACTTGACTAAGAGACCTAGAAATCAGTCACTTCAACTATCTATGAGTCATAGACAGGTGGTAAACTAGTCCGCGATAACTTATGACCATGTGAGTTGACTACTTTTGTTCATGACATTTCTCATGAGCTTGAGAAATCACTACAAGAAAACAGCCTTGAGGCTACCAAAAATGGCGACAAAAAAGTTTGGTAGCCATTTGCAACGAATGGCGACGAAATAAAATATTTTGTCACTGTTTGGTGGCTAAAATGTGAGAAAAAATATGTTAATGGGAAAATTAAAAATGGTCGCCATTTGGTAGCCAAATGGCGACGAAATAGCGACAAACAAAGATAATTTTTGATTAATTAGTTTTTGGTCGCCATTGGCGACCGCATGGCCACCATTATTATTAATTTTTGTTCGTATCTTAATTATCAAAAATAAATTATAAAAAATAATTATAAAATAGAAAAAATATAAATATGGTATCCATTTGGTCGCTATTTAGCGACCAAATAGCAACCAAAAAATATAAAAATTTATAGAAGTAAAAATTATAAAAAAATAAATTGACAAAAAAAAGTTAAATAAATAAACTAAATAAGGGTCGCCCTTAGGCCGCAAAAGGGCGACCCATACGCGACAAATATCATTAAATTTTTCAAAAAGAAATTACAAAAAAGTTAAAAAGTTATAAAATAAAAGAATTAATTATATCAACTAAATTCTATATTTTGAATGATAGTTCGTAGCTCCGTGGTGGCCATTGGCCACCAAACGACGACAAAACATAAAAGTTTGGTCGCCCTTTGGTCGCTAATAGCCACGAAGGGGCTACGAAGTATCCATCTTCATAAAATGTTAGGAAGATTTAAAATATAAAAATTAATAATAACAAATACATTAGAAATTTGTTCAAAATCTATTTTGTTTTGATTGAAAATAGATTATAAGGTTTACTCAATGGTATAAAGTTATACATATTTAAGATATAAGACTATGAAAATGAATTAATGATTAATAATTCTATTTTTAACAAAAGTGGGATTATGAAATATAAAGTGAAAAATAATGAAGATTGTATCATTGTCATTAGTTTTTCGCACACCAATCAAATTGTAATCCGCACTAACATTAATGAATTAGTAAAAATTGAAGAATGACTATAATAAAAGATAATATCTAGCTTAGAAGAATTATTTAAGACAAAAGAATTGATTATATCAACCAAATTTTATCATTTGCATGGTAGTTCGTAGCCCCGTGGTGGCCATTGGCCACCAAACGGCGACAAAAAGTAAAAGTTTGGTCACCCTTTGGTAGCCATGGCTACGAAGGGGCTACGAAATGTTCATGTTCATGAAAAGTTAGGTTGATTTAAAACATAAGAATTAATAATAACAAATACATTACAAGTTTGTGCAAGATCTATTTTGTTTTGATTGAAAATATATTATAAGATTTATTCAATGGTATAAAGTTGTACATATTTAAGATCTAAGAGTATGAAAATGAATTAATGATTAATAATTCTATATTTAACAAAAGTGATATTATGAAATATAAAGTGAAAAACAATGAAGATTGTGTCATTGTCATTAGTTAAAAATTTATTTAAATCATATAGATATTTAAAAATTTATAAAATCAGTGTTAGTATCTTGCAATATTTTATTTAAACTTTTTCTCTTGATATTACATGACAAAGTAATTGGATTAATTAAAATTACTGAAATACAAAGTGAAAAACAATGAAGATTTTATGCATTGTCATTAGTTTTTCGTATACTAATCAAATTCTAACTTCGCACTAGTATCAATGAATTAGCGTAAATTGAAGATTGACTATAATAAAAGATGATATTTAGCTTAGAAGAGCTATTTAAAACAAAAGAAGTGATTATATGAAATAAATTCTATTTTTTGCATAATAGTTCGTAGCCCGGTGGTGGCCATTGGCCACCAAATGGCGATAAAAAGAAAAATTTTGGTCGCCAATAGCTACGAAGGGGCGACAAAATGTCTATGTTCATAGAAGTTAGATTGATTTAAAACATAAGAATTAATAATAACAAGTACATTACAAGTTTGTACTAGATCTATTTTCTTTTGATTGAAAATATATTTTATGGTTTATTTAATGGTATGAGGTTGCATATATTTAAGATATAAGAGTACGAAAATAAATTGATAATTAATACTTCTATATTCTAATTAACAACAAGTAGTGTTGCTGAAATACAAAATAAAAAATAATGAAGATTTTATGCATTGTCATTAATTTTTCATATACCAATCAAATTCTAACTTCGCACTAGTATCAATAAATTAGCGTAAATTGAAGATTGACTATAATAAAAGATGATATTTAGTTTAGAAGAGCCATTTAAAACAAAAGAAGTGATTATATGAAATAAATTTCATCTTTTGCATAATAGTTCGTAGCCTCGTGGTAGCCATTGGCTACCAAATGGTGACGAAAAATAAAATTTTGGTCGCCCTTTGGTCGCCAATGGCTATGAAGGGGCGACGAAATGTCCATATTCATAGAAGTTAGATTGATTTAAAACATAATAATTAATAATAAAAAGTACATTACAAGTTTGTACTAGATCTATTTTCTTTTGATTGAAAATATATTTTATGGTTTATTTAATGGTATGAGGTTGCACATATTTAAGATATAAGGGCATGAAAATAAATTGATGATTAATACTTCTATATTCTAATTAACAAAAAGTAGTGTTGCTGAAATACAAAGTGAAAAACAATAAAGATTTTATGCATTGTCATTAGTTTTTTATATACCAATCAAATTCTAACTTCGTACTAGTATCAATGAATTAGTGTAAATTGAAGATTGACTATAATAAAAGATGATATTTAGCTTAGAAGAGCTATTTAAAACAAAAGAAGTGATTATATGAAATAAATTTCATCTTTTGCATAATAGTTCGTAAGCCCGGTGGTGGCCATTGGCCACCAAATGGCGACAAAAAGTAAAATTTTGGTCGCCCTTTGGTCGCCAATGGGTACGAAGGGGCGACGAAATGTCCATGTTCATAGAAGTTAGATTGATTTAAAACATAAGAATTAATAATAACAAGTACATTACAAGTTTGTACTAGATCTATTTTCTTTTGATTGAAAATATATTTTATGGTTTATTTAATGGTAAGAGGTTGCACATATTTAAGATAAACGAGCACGAAAATAAATTGATGATTAATACTTCTATATTCTAATTAACAAAAAGTAGTGTTGCTGAAATACAAAGTGAAAAACAATGAAGATTTTATGCATTGTCATTAATTTTTCATATGCCAATCAAATTCTAACTTCGCACTAGTATCAATGAATTAACGTAAATTGAAGATTGACTATAATAAAAGATGATATTTAGTTTAGAAGAGCCATTTAAAACAAAAAAAGTGATTATATGAAATAAATTCCATCTTTTTCATAATAGTTCGTAGCCTCGTGGTGGCCATTGGCTACCTAATGGCAACGAAAAGTAAAATTTTGGTCGCCCTTTGGTCGCCAATGGCTACGAAGGGGCGACGAAATGTCCATGTTCATAGAAGTTAGATTGATTTAAAACATAAGAATTAATAATAACAAGTACATTACAAGTTTGTGCTAGATTTATTTTCTTTTGATTGACAATATATTTTATGATTTATTTAATGGTATGAGGTTGCACATATTTAAGATATAAGGGCACGAAAATAAATTGATGATTAATACTTCTATATTCTAATTAACAAAAAGTAGTGTTGCTGAAATACAAAGTGAAAAACAATGAAGATTTTAAGCATTATCATTAGAGTTTTGTATACTAATCAAATTCTAACTTCGCACTAGTATCAATGAATTAGCGTAAATTGAAGATTGACTATAATAAAAGATAATATTTAGCTTAGAAGAGCTATTTAAAACAAAAGAAGTGATTATATGAAATAAATTTCATCTTTTGCATAATAGTTCGTAAGCCCGGTGGTGGCCATTGGCCACCAAATGGCGACGAAAAGTAAATTTTTGGTCGCCCTTTGGTCGCCAATGGCTACGAAGGGGCGACGAAATATCCATGTTCATAGAAGTTAGATTGATTTAAAACATATGAATTAATAATAACAAGTACTTTACAAGTTTGTACTAGATCTATTTTGTTTTGATTGAAAATATATTTTATGGTTTATTTAATGGTATGAGGTTGTACATATTTAAGATATAAGAGCACGAAAATAAATTGATGATTAATACTTCTATATTCTAATTAACAAAAAGTAGTGTTGCTGAAATACAAAGTGAAAAACAATGAAGATTTTATGCATTGTCATTAGTTTTTTATATACCAATCAAATTCTAACTTCGTACTAATATCAATAAATTAGTGTAAATTGAAGATTGACTATAATAAAAGATGATATTTAGTTTAGAAGAGCCATTTAAAACAAAAAAAAGTGATTATATGAAATAAATTCCATCTTTTGTATAATAGTCCGTAGCCTCGTGGTGGCCATTGGCTACCAAATGGTGACGAAAAGTAAAATTTTGGTCGCCCTTTGGTCGTCAATAGCTACGAAGGGGTAAAGAAATTAGAAACATATAAATTAAAAATTAAAAATTATAAAAAAAATTAGGGTTTTTGGGCGACCAAAGTGCTCGTCGCCCTTTGGTCGCGAGAACCACTTAAATTAGAGGGCAGCGCCGCTTCCCTCTAATTTAAAAAGGGCGACCAAAGGGCTTGGTGGCCTTTTGGTCGCCCCGTTTTACTAAAAACAGGGGCAGAATGTTGCCCCCTGGTTTTAGTAAGACTTAAATTTTTTTTCTTTCAAAAACCCCACCCCATCCCACCCTATCCCACCCCTCACCCCACCCCACCCTACCCTATCCCACTACCCTACCCGACCCCTCAAAGATATGTATTGTTTTTTACATTGTTTATTACATTATGAATATAGTATGTATGTATATGTATATGTATATATATATATATATGTATGTGTGTGTGTGTGTGTGTGTACCTATTTGCACATATATATATATATATATGTATATATATAGCTTAAAATAGATATATGTATAGCTTAAACTTTATACATATATGTATAAGAATTCTTTTTTCTGTTTTTTTTTATTTTCGTTTTTGCCTTTTTTTTTATATGTAGATCATACTTTTTATATAGATCCTTTATAAATATGTATAATATATATATGCATTTTGTTTTTTTCTGTTTTTTTCTTTTTGTTTTTCCCTTTTTTTATTTTTTTTCGCTTTTCCCTTTTTTAATATATAGATCCTATATATATATATATATATATATATATATATATATATATATATATGCATTTAGCTTTTATTTTAATGTTATTTTTTTATTTTCATTTTTTTCAGATTTTTATTTTCAGTTTTTTTTTTATTTTCGTTTTCTCCTTTTTTCTATTTTTTTTTATTTTCGCTTTTCCCTTTTTTATATATATATAGATCATATATATATATATATGTGTGTATGTGTGCATTTAGCTTTTATTTTACTGTTATTTTTTTTTTTTTTTTTTTCAAATTTTTTTTATATACATTTTCCCTTTTTCTGTTTTATTTTATTTTATTTTATTTTATTGTAGATTTTTTTGTTTTGTTTTTATTAATGTTGGATCTTTGAAATATTTTTTTGAAGGATTCGGGTTTGTTTTGTGCGATAGGTTAGGCTATTATGACTCAAGTTAGTCTTCTAATTCACTATCTTTTATATTCGTGTTGAGATATTATTTTTGAAATAATGTTGTAGGTGAGATATTGTTATGATGTTTGTTGAGATATTTAGCTAAAATTTAAGTTGATTCTTGAGTTATTTCTTGTATATGAAGTGTATATGTGTACTTGTATCAATATTACATAGCATAATGACCTTACAACACAAAATGGTGGAAATGTTTGCGGTGTTTATGGGCTGATTTTTCCAGCACTGACAGTGGGTTTGCCGGCGCTGGTTGGGCTGATTTTGGGGGCTATTTGGGCTATCCTCGGGGTGGTTTAGGTGCATGCTTTGTTGGTTAATTGATAGGTGGTTGTTTGGGTGTTGTTTGATTGAGTAATTGTGAAATGTGTTGCTGAAAAGTTGAAGTATTGTTAAAGAAAGTTAGTTAAGTGTTGTTTTACATTCTTTAGTGTTGTGTTGTTAGAGTTTGAGTTGGAATCAAGTAGGGTCGGAATTGGTTAATATATGGACATATATGCTTGAGGTTAGGTAACTTACTTCGTTACCTAATCAATGTGTTTTAAGTGATTTTTACATGTGGAATTACTAAGTGTTGCATTATTTAAAGTGTTGAAGTGTTATGGTTGAAGTGCCGAGGGGCATCCTCTTTGAGTCATGGAAACTCACCCTCATTTACTAACATTAATTTCAGGTGAGCCAGATTTGGGATTCATTGCTCAAGAGGTTGAGGCCGAGCCATTTGATGTCGTGCATTATGTGAATGAGTCTTATGCTCAAGAGCCTCATCCTTGTTAGTGCTTGTTTGGATATTTCCTATGTTATCTTTGTGTTTATGGTTATAATATATGAAAAACTTGCACTTATGTAATATGTAAAGTTGTAGCTTTACTTTAAGTTAGTAGTTTATAGTCTTTTTGTTGAATGATCAAAGTAAGCATGACTTGAGGAGCAGCAGCTGGCGCACTCGAAATTGCTGAGCATCGTGACGCAGTTGTAGGATAACATGACCCGGATGCGAGACAAGCGCCCATCCCCTGATCCAGACCAACACGATAATTAGTAGGTTTTAATTTGTTAAAAAAAATTCTAAACCTAATATTATGTACTTTATTTTAAAGATCTTTTAAATACTTAAATATGCATATATTAAATTAATTTTGCTTTTGTAAATATTAAATTTAATTTTTATTTTTTTAAAAGTTATTGCGTGGCGACGAAATGGCGACAAAAACTTAGCTACCACATGGCGACTATTATTGGCTACCACATGTAGATGAAAATTAATGAATAAAAAAAAATAATTAAAAATTTTGGCTACCTAGTGGCGACGATAAAATAGCCACCATATGGCCACCAAAATCGGCTAAAAATTTTGGCTACCAAATGGCGACCAACGTAAATAATTAATAAAAAAAGATTTAAAATATTTGGCTACCTAATGGTGACGAAAGTATGGCTACCACATGGCCACCAAATTGTTGCTACAAAAATTGGCTATCACATGGCCACCAAATTAAATAATTAACAAAAAAATATTAAAAATAATTTGCGACCTAATGACGACAAAAAATGGCCACCATGGGGCGACCATGCATAATTAATTGATACAAAAATTAACGAATTAATTAATAAAATTGCTAATTATAAAAATTAACTAATAATTTATTTTTCTAAATATTGCAACCAAAGGGCTACGAAATGTAAAAAAATTATATATATATATATATATATATATATATATATATATATATAT
Source organism: Ehretia macrophylla (assembly GCA_037974665.1). NCBI lineage: Eukaryota > Viridiplantae > Streptophyta > Magnoliopsida > Boraginales > Ehretiaceae > Ehretia > Ehretia macrophylla. Next base: position 35,654,508 of record CM075773.1, on the reverse strand, counting down.
ATATATATATATATATATATATATATATATATATATATATTTCCGATTTGGCCACCAAAATGTGACCAAATGACAAAATGGCGACAAGGGTTTTCTCGACGCTCAATTTTTGGTCGCCCTTTGGTCACCCAATGGGTGTAGGCGACGAGAAACCTTCGTCGCCCCAAACCAATTTTCTTGTAGTGAATTTAAACCAAAAGGAAATATGTGTATTTCCATTTGGCACTTTGAACGCTCCAAAGAGAATGTTCATTGTTGAACAGATAGTAGGAGTGTGTCTGAACTCAACATTCTTGGATGTAGAATTTCCTAATAGGAAATTCAGTTATTTGAATTGAATGCTCCTAATGATCCTATCCCTCAGAAATTTTCAGTTGAAATGAGAACTTGCTTTCGTTCACTGATCTAAGTGGGAAAGATACACCTGTTTGGCTTGGTCAACTTGAATTTGTTTCAAGATCAAAGTGAGTTTGTCTCATAAACAAGTGAGTTGTCTCATAAACCGATTTGTGGATCATGTTCACTTGCAATAGTAATATCAGTTTGATCAACTCGAATCTATTTTGTGATCAATGTGAGTTCGTTTCACTACTAGGTGATTATGAAAAAAAGTTTTTCATATGATTACTAGTTAAGATAATGATGAATCTTAGATAGTTGCTGAAATTCTCTCATCTTTTTGTAAGGAAAAGTTGGATGAAAAGCAATGGAAGAACAATTGGATTTAATATCAAATAGAAGTTCGCTAGTGACTAAAATTTGTACCTAAATTGAGGGTATAACTTGCACGCAAACCTTTTTTTTATTGTTAGGTTTGTCTCAATCCATCCATTTCTGATCAAGTCATCTAATTGAACCTCGAATTACATCAGGTGGATGTAAAGGTAATTTACATTAAGTGGATGTAAAGGTGATGTTTCTTAGTGGAGAAATGCAAGAAGAATTCATTGTGTATTATCTTCAAATGGTTCAATAAGGCATCTGTTTATATGTCAATTGATTTGAGAGTAGATATGTGATTCTATCTCTCTAGATAAATAATGTTATTGATCAGAAATGATAAGGAGTATATAATCACTATTAGGAAATGGTTAGTTGTCCTTAACTGTGTGGGATGAAGGACATTGGTGGAGTAGATTGTGTATTAAGCGTCAAGATCCAAAGGGGTCAATCTAAGATTCTTGTTTTTGTTGCAAGAGTCATATTTCAAGCAAGTTCTTGAGTGACTCCACACACAAGTCTACAAACCTATAGATGCTCCTATAACTAAGGGAGAAAGCCTAAGCCAAGAGATGTGTCCCCAATGCCGGAATAGACTAATGAGATAAAATGTTCCTTATTCAAGTACCATGAGAAGCCCTGTATATATTGTGGTATGTACATGGCTAGATATTCATTTTTGCCATGGAATTAATATGTTGTTATCAATCAAAGTCTTAGACAAGCTTGTTAGAGCATTGTCAAAAAGGATCTTGAGGTATTTGAAAGGAAATTTAGATGTTGCCTATGCCATTGAAGTGTTGATCTATTTTGAAAGAGAACCACATACGCTAACTTGGGTGGTGACCTAAATGAGTATAAAGTTACCTCTTAGTATATTTTCTTGCTGGTCAATGGCACGACTTCGTATAATGGCAAGAAGCAAATGTGCATAGCATTGTCAACTGTGGAAATTGAGTTATGTGGCATGCTCAATAGCTATGCAAGGGGGCAATATGGCTCGAGAAATTATGATGGACTTAAGATGAGTCAATTGCTAGACAGGCAATGACGATTTGTTGTGTCCACTAATTAGTCATCGCCTTTGCTAATGATCCTAAATTACATGGCGAGACCTAATACATAGACATCATGACTTTGTGTCATAAAAGGAAGTGACTATGGATCACTTACCTGCGCATGAGATGGCAGCGACCCACTCGATAAATTCATATTCAGAGATATGCATTTGTTGCAATGGAATCTCTAGGATTGTGCAGGACTTGATGTTGATGTTCTGGAAAGTATTGTGTAATTACTAATGCACTCATACTCGTGAGTATTTGATGCCAGTTCATAGTGAACAAAGTTTTCTTCCTGTGTTTGCTCAAGTGCCTTATCTTTGTGATAAGTTTGGAAGAAATCATGTATGAGGATGGTAGCATATATTGGCATCGAAAAGTACGTCGACGGGTTAGAAAGGTTGGCTCTCTTACACGAGCAATCGCCTTTGACGTAGTGGGAGCGTGCAGAGATGAGACAGAATGAGTTGGTTAGCATTCATCAGAAATGCTATACTCATTCAAACGTTGCCTTGAATATTGTCGAGGATTAGTTCTAACGACAATCATCAAGATGAGACCTCTTATTGCATATGTTACAATTTAAGATTGATATATGGTCGGTATGGATACCCACAATCCATATATAACCTTTCAATAGCCAGATATGAAATCTCGGTTACTATGTGTATTAGGAACGAAGATTCAGGTTGGTTACTAAGTGATAACCAGGCCAAGATCTGTACGGTGTTTGGGTAAAGTTATAACGTACGCCCTATTTTGAAATAAGTCACACCGTAACTCACGTATCATACCGTGAGTACTATAGCAACTACATAAAGGAGTTGATGAATGTATCCCTATTTCATCACTGTGTGAGCCCTTGAAGCTTCGAAGGCTTCTCTTGTGTGCCCTTAGTGACCTACATCCATATTCCAATAATTCAAATTCAATGTTAGCTATTTTGGTATGTTGCCTAAGGATCACAATATATTATGTCACATGGAACATGTCTAGGAAAACAGTTGACTTGACTTAGAGGAATATTGGATGAAGGGAAGACTGTTCGCATCGAGTGCTGCGTATGTTCATTGGTCGACCAGTTATACAATCTTTGTGATTGAACGATCTTAGTGATTGAATATAACTATGAATATATGCTTGAGATTTTAGTCGTCAAACATGGCCTAGGAGGGATTAGGCATGTATTGACGGATGTGAACTTAATTGGTCTAGGGAACAGTGAGACTCTATCTTTCTTTGTAGGAAGTGGCTCCCGTGTTATCCCTAAGGTACGCGGTTTTAGAGCCTCCACTTTGTGTGAGCTCGTGAGTTGTACGACCTATTTTCCAGTATGACTTAGGTTTGTTTTGGAATCAGTTTCCAGAAAAGATGCTATAGGATATGTTCCCTTTCCCCACCTTATGTGAGTGGGAAATGTTGGACTTGGGTTATAATCCGCCCAAGTTAGGGTGGACTAATTGATATGGCCCAAGTAGTGGGAAGCCTACTAACCCATGTATATTAGGAAAAACCTAATCACAAAACATACGTTGTTCTGTCGATTGTATCCAACATAAGATAAAATACTCTGCAAAAGCTCTCTAAAAAACCCTAGACATTTAGGTTGTGACAAATTAGTGTGTGGTCTTGTACTACACGCTACGACTCCTTGCAAGTGCAGTGGAACAAACGAGATCGTTGGTTATTCGCTTCCGCATCTAAAAGGTATGTGTGCATATCTCTATCTAAGATCAACATGAGAGATATTTGTATTGCTTCTATATGTGATAATTGGAGAATAGGAGATATTTTGATGTAGAGGTTGTAAAAGTATTTATATATATATAATATACACACATATATATAGAGTGATTTGATTGAGTTTTTCAGCTATCACACGCAAAAACAAACACTAACACACACATAATAACTACCAGATTGTGGGAAATGATTAAGTTGACTTACACACTCCAGCACCCTTGGCCGCATGACTATGTTAAAAGTAGACAAGATGCGCAGGTTACACCTATTATTATTATTATGATGATCACCTGCACCAGATAGAGTTTACCACATTGGCAAGGGTAAACTCTAGTACGTATAGCTATATCAATGTTTTACCCCTTCATACTATTTGCGCTCCCAAGATTCTAAATTTCGGGTTATTATTCTATCAGTTTACGGTTATATCAATTTATTTATATGAGATAAGCCCTACACATTATAGTTCTCGCTAATTTAATTTTACATTAGTCCCTGTTAATTTTGGTCTTTAAAACTATTTTAGACCTCTCAAATAAAATATATTAGACCCATCACTGTTTTATCATTATTAATCTTTCTAATAATATTATTATGTTATTATAAGATCCGAATCCAAAGCACACACCCTCTAAGTAATGGTCATGCAAGAAATGGGGATGATTCCCTCTCATAATACTACTCGAATGCATGTATTTGTGGATAACACAAGAACAAAGAAAACATTTTTTTATATGCTAAATAAGCCTACCGACAAATCATCGTCTTCCTGACTTGCCTCTCTCTCCTCTATTATAGTTCAATTTTTTAGCCAAAAAATGAGTTCCATTATTGCTAAAGACTTCGAATCCAACTACATTAAATTTTAAACTACTAGCTACAATAATCCAGCCACTTGTTAATTTCCTCCATGGAGACTGGCTTTTGGAGCCCGTGAAAGAATGCGAATAAATTATTTTTTATGATAGTCTTTGGCACTCTCTCGAAGTTTAAAGCAATAATTTTAATTTAATAATCATGTTATTATGTTATATTATAAATATAATAATTAATTTGTGGCATTACAGTAGAGGATTGGGATCATTTATTTTTCACATGTGGACTTTCCAGAAGAATTTGGACTCGAGGGCTCACTCTTCTTCTTATTACCGATGACTTGATTGGTTGGGATGAGACTGAGGCTTGGAGCCTGCGGCATTGTCATGGCAGTCATCTTCAGGCTACTTTAGCCAGATTATTTGTTTGTGGAGTGGTTTATGCTATTTGGAAGGAGAGAAATCATAGAATTCATAGAAATAACTTTGCCTCAAAAGAAAATATTGTTGCTAATTTACTTCATACGATTAGAATGAAAATTTATTCCTGTAAAAAGTTTAATGATACCGAAACAAATAGACTAATATGTAGAAACTGGAGCCTAGAAGGCATGCTTAGGTAGGTCTATATTTTGTACACTTGTTGATTGTCTTTTTGTTAAGTTTAATGAGAAGAACTTTTGCTTTTCTAGCAAAAAAAAAAAAACTAGTAGAAAATTTTATATAATTATCGGAGATGGAGTCAAGAATTTAATATTAGAATGACCAAAATTCAAATAAGAAAATTGATAACAGGAAAAAAAATTAAGGGGGACCGATAACTTTAAAAATAAAAAAGTACTTCATTGATTTTTTTGGAAAAAAAAAACACCTTGGAGGGTTGGGGCCCCCGCTGGCCCCCTCTAGTTCTGCCTCTAATAATTATGATAAAAAATTAAATTCTAATTGGCTCAATTCAAAATTATTAGACAGGTGTATGTATCAGACGTGCATTTGGGTTCCTGGAGAACCGACCAAATAAAGTTTTATTTGGATTTCGTCTGTTTAATTATTCTAATTCATGTTTACGATATAAATTAAATTAAGTAAATACCTAAGCCTAGAACTAAAACTAGCTTTGACTTAAAGAACAGAAACTATGTGGTTGAAATTAAGTTAAATAATTAATGTATGATAACGTCTTCGTGATCAACGCGTCAAAGGTTTTTAAATAAAAATGTTGGAGCTAAATTAAACTTCATTTATGTAAAGAGGGTTTCTGCATTTGGCTCGCTCGTATTTTAGTTTTGATGTTATCAAGGATATAGAACAAGAGATATACTTTCTTTTGGTTTTATTATGGCCGTTCACTTTTCTAGCTAGAGTCTTGAATTATCTCTATACAACATCGAGATGACTCAATTCAATTTAAATCAACTTCAACCATCTCTTTAAAATGATTCTTTAATTATTTTAAGATAGTAAGTATTGAATTTGACATCCAACAGATCCCCTAAAAAGACTCGCTATTTTAGAGACTTCTTAATGACTTCCTAAATTGCAGGGTGCCACATCCAATAGAAGGTTCAAAGTGATAATCAAAAAATAAAATAAAGAAAAATAACAATATAAAAAGCTTTAAATTGAAAATTAATATGATCATTGAAAAAGTTTTAAACTACAAAGAAAATAATATAAGAAATAATATTAATACTTAGTTATTATATTAATATTATGAATGAGAACATAGCCTCAAATAACTTTGAATGATCATTGGAACATAGCCTCCAATAATTTAAAAATAAAAAATATTACAATGTTGTGTTAGTTAAAATATGAAGTGCTATTAAAGTGAAAGAAAAACATAAAATTCCTAAAATAAAGATTATTGTTTGAGTAAATTAAAATATGGAAGTCCTAAAAATAGAGAGCCACCGACTTTACTCTCTATTATATATATATAAAAAATAACGAGATTATTAAAGATGACCTAAATAATTTGCATTTTCAGAGCATACAAACAAGACCACATGAAGGGATATGCTTCAAAACGGAACGTCCCTCTAAGATATAGACTCCACTAACTCATGTCTCATGCGTTAAAAATAAAAGTGTGGGTATGGACGTTTTTAAGCATTGCCCCTGCCCCGCATGAAACTCGAATTTCTGCTACAAGTGGGTTAGTCACGAGATTGGGTTATGAGTTTAAAAAAAAAAAAAAAAAAACAGCCTCGTACGGGTTCATTCGATCCCTCCAACTAGTTGGATGAATACATGCATTGCTCTTCAGGAACTCGAATGTTTTTTTTTTTTTTTTCCAGTGTACTGTGTTGTAGTTCAGGCTTCATTGGAACTCACAAGCTCATACTAATCTAGGTCCTACCAAAGATTCTCAAGTATATATATGTATGGTGTATCAAATCCACTTGTATATTGAATATTTTTTCATTGTGCATGTTTGTTCTAATAAAGCCTAAATATAATTCTAGTTAACAGGCATTAAATAGCATATCGGCCCACATAGGAGTTTAGGACTTAGTGTTAGCTCATAAAGTATTTAGATCAGGAGTATTCCAATAAGTCTCAAACAAAGTGATAAACTTCATTGGTTTATCATCCCAACACGTTTCGTCACATGCAATATAAATTATATAATCTCTCATATGAGAAAGAGATGTTAATAGTAAGATTTAAATCTAAGACTTTTATTTAAATATTTAAATTATTAGAGAGAATTTACTTTATTAGATTATTGTCTCATGTTAAACAAAAAATAGAAGACTGAAAATATATGGAGAAGTGAACAATTGGAATCACCATCCACGATGGTTCTAAACAAGAGAAATAATTAAAAAACTACATATTATCTTATTCAATATCTTGTAAAGTACAATAAAATAGTCTATTTATAGGTTACAAAACTTAAGAATAATAAAGTCAAATAATAGGAAACCTAATCTAATAAGAAAACTTATAATTTTTTTAATTCAATCCTAAATTAATGCTCCAATCATACAATTATACCAAAACCTAAATTATTTGAACATCTCCAACAATTGTAGCCTTAATTTCAATGTAGATATGCCTTCTACTATCCGATTTATAAATTGATCATTTCCCCATGTTGTAAAAAAATATATAAATTAAATATAATAAAACTCTATGTAATAGTATATATAAACTATAAGGAGAATTTTCTTGTGTCAATTCCTCTGGCGTTGTATTGTATTATATAAGTCAATGTACAAGAGTTTTACAACACGTAAAGTCAATGTGCAAGAGTTTTACAACACGTAAAGTTAAATGTACAAGAGTTTTACAACACGTAGAAGACCTAACAGCTAAGTACAATTCGTAGATAACTAAAACCAATTCAAAACAACAGTAGAAGACAAGAGGATAATGACAATCCTTGTGGAGAATTTGCCTCTGTCAACTCCTCAGGCGTTGTATTGTATTATATCAATGTACAAGAGTTTTACAACAGGTAGGAGACCTAACAGCTAAGTACAATTCGTAGATAACTAAAACCAATTCAAAAGAAGAGTAGACAACAAGAGGATAATGACAATCCTTATGTATCAGTAATCATAAATTTTTAGATAAGATGGTCATTTAATATGATTCAAAGCTCGGATTATTAAATAGTTTTAGGATTAAGTCTTGCCACCACCCGTTAAAAATAAAAAATATTGACCATGCACAATGCTCAAAACGAATCTCGCTTGTACATGATGAGCATATTAAAGACAATAAATAAATATAATAGATCTCTCTCGTTTAAACTTTTAAATGAAGTAATCATTTCACATCCAACAAAATAATTATCGTTATCAATCAGTTGGCTTACAAATATCTGTCTATGTTCTGGAAAATGAAGGCGATTGAAAGTTGGTTTAATGAAATACAATCATTTCCTTATTATGTACGTAGCTTGTAAGGTAAGTAGAATTATCCTGAACTATTTCAGGGATTTGCTTGGTAGTTTACAGAAATTAATATTCCATCCAATCACTTAAAGAAAAATTATCCACCTCAAAATCTGAAGAAGAAACTAAGAAAATAAATGTTATAAATATAATCTACGCACAAACAGGAAGAGACGTGGTGTATAGGCTGGAGGGGCGCGGCAGAAACGGAGCACATGACTCTTTGAACAACTAAGAATGATCATGGGATGGCTATTGTGTAATCATTAACCAGATTCGTGTCACTGTAATCCTTAACCCCCAAGGATCGGTTACGAATTTAAAATATTTTATTAGTTAGTATTTAAGTAATTTTTTGGACATCAAATTGAGTGAGGTTATGAGGGCTGGTTGGGTGATTTGTTAGACGAAAATTTCACGATACTTCAAAAGTATTTTAAAAAATTTGTGTGAGTTCAGTGTGGTCCGTAATCTCCACAATGACTAATTTAGATTCACCCGTGCCTGCAATCTTAGATCTTTGGCTCATGGGATATTCCGGACTGGCACCACATTTTATCTGTTTCACAATTATATGGCATAAAAGACAGGGATTGATGCAGCAATGGAATTAAATCTCAGTTTCGTATTTTACTCTTCAAGAATGGCTAGCCATTTGATAGTCACAGATTGATAGAACTTTGATTTTTTTTTTTTTGGCTCAAAATAGAACTTTGATTGATCATGTTCTTTCTTTCATTCTTTTAAGTAATTGTTCAGTGGGTCCTTTTATACCAATATGATAAAGATACCTGAATCTTAAGGCAATTAGCAAAAGCGTGCTCCATCTTACTTCTTTCTTAATACTAATTATTGCCCCCATAGAAGTCAACGCATGGGGAAACATTATATGGTGTCTATCTTTACAACGAGAAATTCTTCGATGATTGTGGTCTATTTCTCACATATTGGTAAAAGTCACATGTTTGAATTTTATTAATAATATAATAAATTGATAGGTCAATTTAAATTGAGCCAAAAATTTTCTCTTTATACATCTTGTAGAAAGCAAATTGCAACCTTAAAGAGCTTCACAATTTAACTGTTGGTATAAGCAATGAATTTTATCATTTCGTTTAATGAAATTCGTTAGCTTCACAATTTAACTGTTTAAATTTTCTCATTTTTGAAATCAGCACTATACAAAAATATGTACAAGCAATCAAGTCACTAACCTGTGTAAGAATATTTTCACTAAACTTCCAGGACAATAAATAATTAAATTAAGAGGGTCATTTAATTTATTATTTTTTTTTTCTCTTTTTCTTTTTTTTGGTCATGTAGGGGGGTCATTCATTTTGATGCTCCATCGTAAAATGTTACTGCGCCGTAAACGCAAAAAGGAAAAGAGGAAGAAAAACGTGTCTGCACAAAACGTCAACACCAAATTATATGAGGAAAAAAATAAGTCAAATTAAACTTCCCCACATACACCTGCATGTTTGGAAGTCTCAATATGTATTCATAATGTCTATGGCGACTCATCATATTTCTATTATTTCACATATACTTGGGGCTAAAATAATTGCTTATTTCCTCTTATTTTCTTTTCACGACAAGTTTGAACACAACTAAATTAAATGATATAATCGAAAATGGATTCAATCATTTTTTAAATTTCATACATATAGTAGAAGTTTTGTATATCTGACTTATCCTTTACTCTCCAAAATCTAATTTTGAAAACCCAAATATTAATTGCAAATGAGAAAAAAACAAAAATAATCTCTTTCACGATCAGTCTTATCTAGTAGTCAATCAGCAGGACATTCAAAGAAACTATACTCGATCTGAATCTGATGAGGCAGCAAAAGCAGGAACCTACTAAGCAAGATTCTGCCAGTTATGAAAGTGGCAAAATATTACTAAACAATTCATGTATCACTTGAGACGGATGTGATTGTACTCCCGAGGCCGAGTGTCGAGTGTCTCACGCATTAACTGGGCCCTGATCCACGTACACCAAGAACGTTATCAAAGTGCAAAAAAGTTGTAATAGAACATGATTAAAAGGATTAATTAATCACTAAGCAAAGAGAAATGAAATGAACTGCATCAGTGAGGTAGCTGTTTATCTAGGAGATCCCTAGGCATTGATTCCAACCACAGAAGAGAAATGGTTATCCGATGCCATTAAATGAACCAAACTATTGGCTACAATTTTCTATAAGAAACAAAAGAACATACATGTTGTAAGCTTCACGGCCGGAAACTTCAAATTTGTGTATACAAAAGTGCATGATCGTTCCCATCAAATATTTGATAGCATCACAGAACTCACGAGATCCGCGGGAAGTAAAACGCAACTCGTTTGATAAAGCTTTTCGTGATGGTTCCCTTTACATCATCCAAGTGCCACACATCTTTCCATTCTTTTTTTTTTTTTTTTGGTCGAACATCTTTCCATTCTCAACTATGTTATATTTACATACAATCATGTAGTATATGTCGTTTGAGCTAGTAAGGATTTCCTCATACCGTAATAAACTAGGGCGGATCTAAGCACCACAGGGTGTATATATTTGTACAATAAGAAAGAACAAGGTGTGTCAAAAGTGTCTAATATAATGATTTTTCTATTAAAAAAATATATATATATTTTTTTTTTCAAGTTGACACACCCTCAAATCAATATAAGTCTGCCCCTGGTAATAATGTTATGAGTGGAATTTATTGATTGTAAATTGTCCACATTATTTCATCATAGTTGTATCAACAGTTCACAAAAATTGGATCTCGTTGATAACAGGGGTGGATTCATGAATTCTTTTCCGTGGGGACTAAAACACATAATTTTTCAAATATATAGTTATATTTTTTTCAATGGGGGCCACTTAATTTTTTCACTAAAAATACATAGTTATTTAAGTTCTTTTTTGAAAAATATCTAAAAATTTTAACATTAATTTTGTGAAAATAAAGACTACAGCCCTCGCTAGCCCGAACGTAAATCCCCCAAAGATTGATAATGTTACGAGGATATCTATTTCTATTTCATTTTGGCTTGTTTGGTGGTTTACCTTTTTAGGGTAAATTTTGCTTTTCTTTAAATTTTATTTTTGCTTAATTTTTGAATGGATAATAGATGGCCACGAATAATTTATAGGTTAAACATATTCCTGATGCATCGGCAGAAAATTAAGAATTGCTGATGTGGAGGCTCACCCTTGAAAATGAACCATTTTGGAATATAAAAAAGATTCAAAATGATTTAAAAAGGGACTAAAGTTGCTAGGCCTCGGCTATAAAAATGGACATTGAAGTCTCTGAATCTGCCATAGTTGAGTCGCATTCTCATCTTCTCATATATCTTTCAGTACTAGTCAGCTTTCAAACTTCATAAAAATCATCACAAGACAAAGCCTTTGCAGTATCTATACCGCTGTTTACAGGCTCATCATATATATCAAGAAGTTAACTGGTGACATATGGCGCTGCCTGAAACGCAACATGATGCTAAAACTCTCCCAGATGCCTGGGACTACAAAGGCCGTCCTGCCTTAAAATCCACCACTGGTGGATGGACCAGTGCAGCCATGATTCTTGGTATCTTTTCCTTTTCTTGTCTCTCTTTTTTCCCCTATATTGTAATTGGTGATCTTCTTAGTCCGCCTGTGTCACGGGTTTTATCCCTGGCCTAGTCCCGAGCAGGGCAGGATGGTAGCGTTAGGTAGTTGAACAGCCAGTGTAAACAAGTTGTATTGTTAACTAATCTTTGCTTCTCTTCTCTGTTTCTCTAATCAGGGGTTGAAGCTAATGAGAGGTTGACAACTCTCGGCATTGCCGTTAACCTGGTGACTTACTTGACCGGCACCATGCATTTGGGCAGTGCCAGCTCGGCCAATACAGTCACAAACTTTCTTGGAACCTCATTTATGCTATGTTTGCTTGGTGGTTTTATAGCTGACACATTCCTGGGCAGGTTTGTATCCATTTTTTGGCTTTGATTTTGATCATAAATCTTCATTAATATTTCATGTTCATGATAAATGTTAACGACTTTTATGTTTCTTCAAAACAAAACCTTTTCAGGTATCTTACAATTGCGATTTTTGCCACCGTCCAAGCAATGGTAAGCACTATCATATCAGACTACATGATCTGTCCAAAGAATCCATAATAGCAATTTTCCTTTCGGGTTATGCACTTTCACTTTTAAGATAGTTTGGGAAGCTTTTCAAAACATCAGTCAGATCATCTAGCTTTAATATGAGGTGGAACCCACCCGACTCATGGCCGAAAGAGATGTTTTTAAGAGTTTTTCCTCATGCAAATTGTACTCTAGTAAGTGCATGTACATGAAAAGATTCTGTAAAATGTTATTGATAAAACTAGGTATCTTCAGATAATTACTTGTGAAGAAGAGAATTGGAAAAGTGAAGTAGAGTGAAGTTAAGTCAAAATATATAAATCTGTCAAGTTTTTTATGACAACTAGGTACATCTGTATGACTTGTGAAGAGGAAAATAGAAATGAAGAAACATAAGCAAGAGAAAGGAAATAATTGGAAGATGAAGAATATAAAAATTTCAAGTTTCAATTGTGATATTACTATATATAATTTCCATAATTCTAGCCTATTTGAATTTATTAATTTATTTTGATGAATGGAATGTGAAGAGAAAAATCGATAAATTAAGCTAAAAATAAAGTATTTTCCAGTCTTCTTGGGAGTTTGAATGTTTCTAATTTCTTGTGATTTTTTTATAATGGTTGAATGTGAAGAGGAAATTGGAGAAAGCTATGATTAAAATTTACCAATTTTTCCTTCCTACTTGAAATTAATTAATTTCTTAATCACTATAAAATAAGCAATAACAATATAATATCATAAATCTTTTTACTTATTTGAATTTACTGATTTCTTGTGATTGTTCTGACGATTAGGGTGTGACAATCTTGACCATCTCAACCATAGTTCCGAGCCTGCGACCACCAAAATGTGCGCGCGGCAGCTCATCGTGCGTTCCGGCTAGCGGCACACAACTACTAGTTTTGTACATAGCTTTGTACCTGACTGCCCTCGGAACGGGTGGCCTAAAGTCAAGTGTCTCGGGATTTGGATCCGATCAATTCGATGATACGGACGAGAAGGAACGGAACCGGATGATAAAGTTTTTCAGCTGGTTCTTTTTCTTCATTAGCCTCGGATCACTTTGTGCAGTGTCTATTCTAGTCTATGTACAAGACAACGTTGGAAGGCAATGGGGGTATGGAATATGTGCATGTGCGATTGTGATTGGTCTGGTCGTGTTCTTGGTAGGCACAAGAAGGTATCGGTTTAAGAAACTTGTCGGGAGTCCATTAACACAAATTGCTTCTGTTTATGTGGCTGCTTGGAGGAAGAGGCATATGGAGCTCCCATCTGATTCATCTCTTCTCTTTAATGTTGATGATATTGCAAATGAAAATCTCAAGAAAAAGAAGCAAAAGTTGCCTCACAGCAAGCAGTTTCGGTAAGTGTTTTTTTAGCTGACCTTAACTTTTTAGCCGTTATTACTTTGCATTTCTTTCTCTTCTACATCCATTAAACAACGCCCCAAGTTTGGAACCTCGATATTTACATATAAATCAATCCCTTGACAGAAAAATGGCTGGGTCCGACTAGCCAAATCCAATAGGCTCCCTCATAAATGAGACCCTCTTAATATGGGCCCAATATTATTTGAGAGAGATTGTTAGGTCCGGCAATCAGATTCAATGACTATTCACTTAACATATATCACACTAACATAGAAAATATAAATTTTTTCTTCTATAATTGTCAAATTGTTAAAAATTATTTAATTCCATAAACCAAAAAATACACAAAATATTCATCGTTCTCCAAGTGGTATAAGATAGTTGATCAAGTGCTCGCGATAAAGTTTGAAAAAATTAAGTAGAATCAATGTATAAAGATTAAGTGCTAGTTGGATTTCTTGCATTTAAAAGAAAATGAAGTATGACCCACTAAAATACATTCCCGTTATAATATCTTCCTTCCATAAAGCCCTTTTTGTTTTTTTCTCTTGTTGGGACCTCAAATCTTATGAACCCTCATGGAAGTATATATAGCATGTAGTGCCCACATTATGCAAATGAACTATTGAAGATTGGCTGATTCCGAGGGTCTGAGTGAGGGATTTAGAATAATTTATTAGTATAAATTAAGAAATTTTAAAAATAAAAAAATAATGTAAACATAAAGATAAAATAATTTTTTAAACTAAAAATATAAAGATATATTAAAGTATTTTACGAGTAAGTGGGGATATTATCATGACAATTCAAATAGTACTAGATCTGACCCTATTGAGATTACTTAATTTTTGTTTCATAGAGTTTATTATTTTTGAAATAATGAAAATTATTACCGTTATTTGAATTTAAAACTTCTAAATACAACACGTCTCTCACCAAGACTGCCATTCCTGAGTGTATAGAGTGCATTATTTGGATATGGCTAAGATATGTGCATGGTAACCTCACCCACAAGTAGGTCTGGCGCCAACCTGTTGAGTATCTACATGGTGGGACATATTTGATAGCTATCCATCAACCCATACAATAGTATCATTCATCTAGATCCCAAAACAAGTGATCAAAAATACTAGAATATTTGGACAACCTATATAAGATACCAGAATATTTGACTAACTATTGTTTATTCTTTGAGATGCCAAATATGTGGTCCAAGTGATTACTCCCACGACTATTTAGCTGCTAATTTGCGTGAAATGGTTAGAAAACCGTGGAATTGTTATTTTGACAACCCACTAACATGCATGCATTTCTTCTCATATTTCACATGTTTTTCTGTTCAAACAAGGTTTGCTATTTCTCCACATTCGACGGTAGAGATTCCTCCATCCTAGGAGTAGTTAACAACTTTAATTTTTAGTTTTTTTTTTGGAATAATAGAGTTAAAAATTATAGTTCAAACTCAAAATTACTGATTAAGTCACTACTCGACTATGCCACAAAAATCTTGAGTGAACTTTAATTTTTCTTCACTCTAAATAATTAATTCTCCCTTTCTTTTCTGATAGTTTTCCCAACTAGTGTCGGTTCTTTCCTCTTGCCTCCATGGTGCTTTTCTTGGACTACATGAGACACCAAAAAGTAAAGAATTGCATGTAACAAACTACAGTAAGCTGTTAACTCTAAAGAGTCAATCTACTAGTAGAATACTTGGGGTGTGAGAGAGAAACTTGCTCACGCCTTAACTTATTCGAATTAATTAAAAGGCTATTCATCTTAGAATAAGTCCTATAAATCTTATGATTAACTAACTTAAAAAATGTATTTTTTCTAAATATCATATGTTCCAAGATTTAAACCTTAATGTGAACTTAAAAAAATTCCCGAAAATTCTTCCTATCACAAAAGAAGGAAAAATCTAAAACAAGCCGTGACACCATGCTACATATTATTTCCTTCTCTTATTGAACATGTCTTGCTCACCAACATCAAGCAGTTTTCAGATTGAAACTATATGAAAGTACACTTCCATTTTATTTATTTCTCTTTCTTTGGATAATGCAATTTGATTAGGTTTTGTATCGGATGAATCAGTGAGAACCATCAGACCCAAATAAATAAATAAATAAATAAATAAAGAATCTGTGTGATGCAAGAATCTAAAGAATCCAAGGTCACTAGCCACTAAGTCCATTCTGTCACCTATTCGATCTTCACGCCCCTTGTCTTGTGCATTTTCCCACTTTCCACCTTCCCCATATAAAACTTGTGCATTATTGAACTGTATATGTACTGTATATGTACAATTAATGACTCTTGTTTTGGCCTATTACAAGAATATTCTAAAGTTTTAAAGAAAAATATGGCATATTCAACAAAAATGACACTTCGAAATAACATAGTGGTCCCAAGATTCTCCAATTCCACAAGTTTTATGAATTATAAAAAAGTGAACGTATCGATCTTATTCAGTGAGATAAGACTTAGTTTGTTTTGATTTATGAAGTCGTGATTGTCAATTTTATGCTTGTTTGTTTCTTTCCAGTTTCTTGGATAAGGCAGCAATCAAGGACCCTCAGATGCCAATGGTGAACAAATGGTACCTTTCAACTTTAACAGATGTTGAAGAAGTGAAAATGGTGATTAGAATGCTACCAATTTGGGCTACGACAATAATGTTCTGGACTGTCCATGCCCAAATGACAACATTTTCAGTCACACAGTCGGAAACCATGGACCGTCACATCGGAAAATCATTCGAAATTCCTCCGGCAGCCATGACCGTTTTCTTTGTCGGGACAATTCTCCTCGTTGTCCCGATCTACGACAGAATCGTTGTCCCATTCTGCAAAAGGGTGCTCAAAAACCCACATGGACTCACCCCGTTGCAATGTATTGGCATTGGTCTAGTCTTATCCATACTATCCATGGCCGCAGCCGCCCTAACCGAAATCAAACGATTACACGTTGCACACTCACATGGTCTAAGAAATGATCGGACGACAATGGTTCCAATTAGTGTGTTTTATTTGATTCCACAATTCTTTTTATTAGGCGCAGGTGAGGCATTTACCTACATTGGACAACTTGATTTCTTCCTAAGAGAATGTCCTAAAGGGATGAAGACAATGAGCACAGGATTGTTTCTAAGTACACTTTCATTGGGGTTCTTCTTTAGCTCAATTTTGGTTTCTATAGTGAACAAGTTGACTAAAAACAATCCATGGTTGGCTGACAATCTCAACCAAGGAAAGCTGTACAACTTCTATTGGCTTGTGGCAATTTTGTGTGTCTTCAACTTCATGATGTTCCAGATTTGTGCCAAATGGTATGTCTACAAAGAGAAAAGGCTAGCTGATGAGGGGGTCCAGTTGGAGGAGGTTAATGAACCTACTTCCCATTGATAATTGCACGTGGTTTCCTGTTCATTTTTGTAATTTGGTACTCTTCAGGACAACACGTTGCACTAAGATTTCCCTATGCAAAGATCTGAAAAAAGATCATAATCCCTTTAAAGTTTATTATAAGTTATTTTACCTTACATTAGGTTTTTAAATTTTCTTGTACAAAAGAATGGAAAAGGGTCAAAAATAAGAGGGGGAAAAAAAAGATGCAGCCTTTTCCTTCACTCTTACTTTCTTTTTCCTTTTATGTAACATATACATAGCTAAAATAATGAGAAAGTGTGGCCAAAAGTCATTGGCAACAATTATATTCTAGATTATCTTTTAAGCCATTTGAGAACTATGTCTACAACTTTTTGGAAAGGGTGAATAATCTCGGACTCTCTTGTGGTTAAACAAAACTAACTATAACTCTTTTGTGTTCCAAAAAATATAGTCGGACCCCCTTGTGGTCCTACCCGAAGTACATACGCGCCACTTTCATTAGTCTCCGTTAAAAAAACTAACGACAATAGTTAATTGACTAATATACCTTTATTTTTAAAGCTCATTTTTTAACTGTTTTACCATTTGCTCATTTTATCCATTCTTTCACCCACCATCTCTCACACGCACGCACCAAACCCACCATTTTAATCGCACGCACCACACCCACCAAACCCCCCGTCGTGTTCACATCAAACAACATCGGACAAACAGACAGCATCGGACCCGTCGTTTTAGCATCTCTCCGACGTCATCTCCATCCCGTTAATCCTTGAATGCGAGGTAAATATATATACATACATATAGGTATATATACATATATGTACATACACACGCATATATGTATATACATATACACACACTCTTACAGCACATATATATATTTACTTATGTTGATTATGCCTCTTTATATAGTATGATCAGGGGTTTGAATAAACAAACTACGTAAATAAATTAGGGTTTTAAAAATTTAGGGTAAATAAATTAGGGCTTTATATATACTATTTAAATTAGGGATTTGGGAAAATAAATTAGGGATTTGGGTAAATGAATTAGGGTCTAGAACTATTTTTTCACCTAAAAATTGCTTTTTCTAATTTTATTTCATGTTATAGTATGATGAATTTGCTACTATTGATGTTGTTGACGAAAAATTAAATGATAATGTTGTTGATAATTTTGATGTTAGTGATGATGAGTTTGCTACTATTTTATTTCATAATGAATGATGATAATGTTGATGTTAGTGATGATGAATTTGCTGGTAGTGATTATGATAATTTTGGAATGCTATATGGGTGTTATGATATTCAATTATGCCTAGGTGGTATACTTGTTTATGATCTTGAGATTAGGTATGAGGGAGGAAGGAAAGAAATATTTCGAGATATGGAGATAGATTCTTTGAATGAGTTTAAATTTAGAACAATTTATGAAAATACTGGCGGGGATAAAAGTAACATATCATTCTACTACGCTATGCCATAGAGGTCATTGCATGATGATGTAAGGGAGATTTGTGATGATGCTAGTGTTACGATGTTCCAAAGGGTTTGTGTAGATTATTATTCTGTAACAGTGTATGCAGTAGAAGGATATGAACCATTTTGTACAATTAGAGCTGATGAAAATATACTTAGTTCTAATGCATTAGTCTTGTATGATGGTGGTGTTAAAACTAATGGTTCAAGGGATGCAACAAATGGTTCGGGGGAATCTACACAAGCACATGAACATGTAGAAGTACGTGATACAGGGGATACAACTTATGGTTCAGGGGTAGGACAACAAACTCAAACTGATTGGAGTGAACTAATAATGGAGAATGAAAATGGGAGCAAAAACATTGGAGTGCCTGAAAATACAGAAACAAATAGGACAGAAGCAACAAATGAATTGCCCGAAAATGAAGTACCTGAAAATGAAGTGCATGAAGAAGATTTAGATGCAGATGATGGGTATTCTGTTACTGAAACAGATAGATCAATTTCAGATATAGATTCTGATGCACCTAATTTGGTATATGAGAATGTTGAGGGATTAAGTGATGATGACATTTTTAATGAGACTGATGAGGGATAGTCTAAAAGAGAAAAGGTACATTGCATTCAAGGAAAAAATTAGAAAGAGAAATCAGAAGAAAAAGAAAACCAGTGAATATGATAATGATCAAAATTCAACTAGTGAACCCCAATGGAACAGTGATGTGGAAGAGAATACCTACATGATTCTGAATGTCATCCAAAGTTCTCTAATTATATTGATATGAAAACTTTTGAAATGCAAGTGAAATTGGAGTTTAAATCAATTGATGAATTTAGGGGGTTCTGAAGGATTGGGCTATTAGAAAGGACATTGAATATAAATTGGTGAAAAATGAGAAGTAAAAAATCCGGGCGATATGTACTTATGCTAAAACCCACGGTTGCACTTGGGTACTATATGCATCTCTAGTTATGGGTGGTCCAACATTTATGGTTAAAACTCTTGAAGGTTCTCATAAGTGTGGACCTAGGTTTAATAATTGATTGGGTGATTACAAGTACATTGGAATGAGAATGGTTGATGCTGTTAAGGATAATCCCACTCGGTCCACTGCAAAAATGCAAGAAAAAATTCATTCGGATTTGAAACTGACAGTTAGCAAATAGAAGGCTATGAAAGCCAAACAAGTGGCAAAAAGGCTGATAGAAGGTGATTTTGAGGAGCAGTTTGCTAGATTGAGGAACTATTGTACAACTGTCATTCAATGTAATGAAGGTAGCTCGGTGTTGTTGAGGGTTGATAGGAGTGTACCTGATGAACTGAGGTTTGAGAGGTTGTTTTTCTCAATGGCTGCGACGAAGAATGGTTTTCTAGCAGGGTGTAGGCCAATAATAGGCAAGATGGGTGTTTCTTGAAGACTGTATAAAGGGGCCAATTGTTAGTTGCGATAGGTAAAGATGGAAATGACAATATGTTCCTTATTGCAATTGCTTTGGTTCCAATTGAGAGGAGAGAGACCTAGAGTTGGTTTCTGCATGAACTACACAACTTGATTGGTAATGCATATGCACATCGTTGGACCTACATTTCTGACAAACAAAAGGGGTTATGTGAAGTATTCAAAGATGAATATCCAGGGATAGATCACAGGTTCTATATTCGGCACATGTGGCAGAATTTTAAGCAAAAGTTTGGGGGTTTGAAATTCAAGGAATTATTTTGGAGTGTTGCATCAACATCTAACATGAAAGAGTTTGAAAGATGTATGAAGAGTATAGAGAAAGTTGACCCAAATGCAGTTACGTGGTTAAAAGCGATACCCCTTCAGCAATGGGCAAGGTCGCATTTTCCACTAACTTCAAAGTGCGACATATTGGTCAACAATCTCTATGAGTCTTTTAACAATTATATTATAAATGCCAAAGATAAACTGATTATGTTGTATCAGTCATGGAGCTGCCAGAGGTCGTGGGGCTATTGCCCGAGGTGGTAGAGCTTTGGTACGAGGTGGTGCATTTGGCCTTAGAGGTAGAGTAGAGCTTCTCAAAAAGGTGGAAGATCTTCTATGGTTGGACCTCAAAACAGTGAAGTTGGTTCTAGCAGTCAAAGGGCCACCGGCAAAAGTGTACACAAGCTTCCGGAGTGAAGCTCTTATAGGTGGAACAAATGCAAAACGAAATCATGTTGCAAGCATTGGTGAAGTGTTAAAGAACATCAAGAAAAGGAAAAGAATATGGCATCCTTGACATTTTATATTAGCACTTGTTGGAGTTTTAGAATACTTTGTCTTTTTTTCTTAATACTTAATTAGAGATTGTCTCCTATGGTTTAGATATGCACATGATTGGTACTTTGGCCGTTTGTGCAACTTGGTTGGTTTTTGCAACTTTGTAACAGGTAGGTTGGTTTTTGGACAATGGTGGGGTGCAACTTGGTTGCAACTTTATGTCTTGGTACTTTGGCAGTTTGTGCAACTTGGTTGGTTTTTGTAACTTTGTAACAAGTTGGTTGGTTTTTGGACAATGGTGGGGTGCAACTTGGTTGCAACTTTATGACTTGGTACTTTGGCAATTTGTGCAACTTGGTTGGTTTTTGGACAATAGTGGGGTGCAACTTGGTTGCAACTTTATGTCTTGGTACTTTGGCAGTTTGTGCAACATTATAGCCACTTGGTTTTTATATTAGTTGGTATGTTTCATGACTAAGTATGTGCATTTCCATCAATTTAGGCTATATCAAGAATTGTATTAGATATCAAGTCTTTAGTCTTTCTTTCTAGATGCAACTCATGTTAAGAGAACATATGCTACCATTATGTAAATGCTGCTTCCTTATGTAACTAAGAATCTTATGTTGTAACTACGGTGAATGTATCACATATTGTTATAAGAGTGTCAAGCAACAAGAGGAGTTCCATTAATTTTAATCATTAGGAAAGAAAGTATCTGACCAAAGTGATTATAGGTAAATATAATACTTGATCATATATGGAGTACACTGGAAACAATAAGGGATATGGATACATCAAATAAAGAGAAACAATAAAATTGAAGATGGCTAACAAGTAGTCATCTTTCAGTTACAACAATGACTATCCTAAACACAACACACATTTCATTTGAATATTGTAACAACAAGAAGTAGCACCAATAACATAATACCAAAACTAACGGCCATGGCAAGAAACATGTTCAATTTTGCGATCTCGTTACTCTTATTTTTCTTCTTCTTCTTCTTCTTCATAGGAAATGTCACCTTCTCTCCACTATTCTCGTCTCTGAAACTCTTATTAACGTAGTCTCCCAATCTCAATTTCACGTCCAGCTTAGTTCCAAACCAAGAAGCCCTGATAGACTCGTATTATTTAAAAAAATTACATGCATCACAATTATAGAATAAATGTCCTTTTGAGTCCTTCCTATTATCCGAAACAACAATAATTTCAGCCTTCCAACGACAACGACAATTTGTGTTCATGTACTGCAAGTTAAGTGCTGGGTCTTCCGAAGCCCGACTTTGACTTCGACGGGTAGATGTTGACATTTTCACTTCTGTAAAATGAATATAAAAAAAAAAAAGCACATCAGAGACAGTACAAATTACAAATTTCAGCTCAAAATCATATTTTTTCTCATAACAACAGCCAAAAATTAAGGAAAAAGAAAGGATAAAATAGTAAAATATCAAAAAAAATCAGATATACATACATACACAAAAGGTTTTACAAAAACATTTGTTCAGCTCAGAATTACCATTTTCCACATAGCATCAAACAAAATATTATTAAATAAATTGGTGAAAAATCCAAAAAATCATACATAAGTACAAGTGAAGTTAGTTTTTGAGCCTTACACTTAGACAATTTTACTGTTTTTAAATGGGTGACGGTGAACTTTGAACTCAAGACATTTTGGTACCTAGACTTTGATATCATGTTAAATGATCATCTCATCCAAAAACTTAAGTTGTTAGAGAGATATTTATTATATTATTTATAATCTTCAATATATTCATATATTGATATTGCCAATTAGTCATTGTACATAAGTTTCAAGATAAACAAATTACACTTCTCCTTTTGAGTTTAAACTTAATTCAGTTTTCTTCTAATCCGTTGAGATAATTTTTAGTATAATTAGTTGACAAAATGAGCCAAATTAGAAAACATTTCTAGCATTATGCTATTAAATACCTTAAAATTTTATTATAAAACTAATTGGTACTAGATGGAGTACTATAAGATCTTATATATCGATCTTGAATGACCTGATTTATTCAAATATGATAATTGGATTCTCTAACACCTATTTATGTGTGACTCGAGATTAATTAACTGACATAGTATAAAAAAATAACAAATTTGAAATTACGAGTGATGCGGTATAAGAACAATTCTAGTTACAATATTTTTTTTTTATGGCCAATAAAATTTTTCCATCCTTGCACCACAATTACTAGCCAAAAGTAGGTGTGATTTTTTGACATTTTCGACCACATTTAATCATCCATAGAACGTGTGATTAGACTAATAACTTCTAACAACGTCGTACAACCTTTTCTTCCTCGTCTTTCTTCATAATCTTCGGTGTTAGACTTTAAATTTGCATGAATGAACCACGTGTATAATGAGTTTTCCAGAGTTTACACTTTGAATGGTTGAGCTTGTCTCTCTAGGTGCAACTTGGCAACAATACGAAGGCTGAGCAAAACCTTTTCGAATTTTGATGTTACAAAAGCTATCATATCTTGACAAGCAAAAAGTAAGATTCACACACAATCATGGCCTCACATTTTTCAACGCAAATTTAGGGGTTGGTAGCAAAAGAAATATAAAAAGACTATGAGTTCAATTCATGATCACAGAAGACACATCATGGAAACACGAGTCTCATGATTTACTTACTATGTATCAGCAACCCTTCAAGGCTTCAACTGTTGGTTTCATGTGGAATCGAGTTTTTTAGTTGTGTGTCCACCCAATTTGATCATCTGTACAGACAAAGACTGTTGTGGATCCAAAGAGAAATTTTCAAAAGGTGTTGGGGGGCTTTTTGAGTGTTTCTCAACCCCTGTGGCTGTAGAAATTGTAATTCTTATTTTATTTAAATTTTATTATAAAATATATGTATTTTTAAAATATTTTTTAATTTAAAAAATTAATTTAGCACTCAATAAAAAAAATAATTTATATATAAGTATTAAATTATGTGATTTTAACTTATACTAAAAACAAATTCTAAATCCACCCCCAACTAAATAAAATAAAAACATTAGGTTTTGATGCAACGGTATGTTTTCTCTTTAAAATAGTAAAATCTCTACAACTCCGTAAATGTAAACTTAAGTGGAATCACATGAATCTTGGTGTTGGAATTATTTTTCTCATCGCACTTTTTCTGTTCTCAAAATATTATTATTGTACATAATATTAACACCAAGAGCCATTTCAAAAGCCTTTCTGGCATAATATATATTTTCAATTTTGTCTTCCTATGGACCATTTGGAGATGTGGGGTTTTGTCTTTCTTGGATCTATCTCCTCCCATACTGTGGGAGGCAGCCCCCATTGCTGCCTAAATCTCCAATTTGACACATGACCGACAACCAAAAATATCTTTCACATGGAGACATTTTCAACTTGATGCGTGAATCTGAAACGGATCAGATCAATGAGTCTCGCTTGCATCCACTATCTAAGTGAAAACTTTTTTTTTTTTATATATATAAAATAATTTAATATACAAAACTTCCGTTATTTGTGAAATCTTAGCAATTCTCATACTCACTTTGAAACTTATTGTACGTAGTATTACCTTAAGTTTTGTAAAAAGTTATTTTCATAACAAAAATTTTTAGCATCTAATTACATAACAATGACTTTACAATTGTGTCAAAACTCTCCTCTTGCTTTGATTTTATATATTGGAAAGAAAATTGATGAACAAAACGAAAAGAAGGATCTCATTAATACATGATCTCCATCCATAGAAAGCACCGTTTTGGCCTGCTTTTTTTTTTATTTTTTTTAATAACGTAGAAATTCAATTGGAGAAATTTGATCACCAGATTATCTGGCTAAACTTGACCACTAACCAATAAACTCTCAGATGTAGCGATGCGCCCTCACACATACACTATATCAGTTAAAGGCGAAACTTCAGAATAGTAGAGAGTGTCAAATTTGCAATTTCGCATGAGAAATTTTATCTTACTACCATTGGACCATATCTTTTTTTTTTTTTGTTGGGTCAAGTTGGACCATACCCTTAACCTACAAATGATGTGCAAACCATCTACACATGGGTTCTTCTTCTATGAGATATGTGGCAAATTTGTCACATACACATAGATAAAAAGTGATTTAATTAGTTGATAAATATTAATCAATTGTCATAAGTGGGGACATTATAGTAATTTATTTAAAACTCTGCAAGGCCAAATTAGTAAAAAAAAAAAATTTAGATATTTTGGTATAACATATCTGCACGATACATACTAATGTGGATTAATTTTATAGAATAATAATTTGACATTTGACTGTGACAGATTTATCACATGACTCATAGAAGAATTTTCTTCTACACATGCAACGCACTCTATTTTCAAATGAAGCACCGAAAATGATATATTCCTACCCTAAACTGGCGTGCAAACTAAAGCCACTAAAATTGGTAGCAACTTCAAGAGGTCCACGAGACCTTAAAATAGCCTAGCCTATGGGCTCTTTAACGTCTATGGACTCTTCAACAGAACCTCACAAACCTTCAACTTCTGTACAAACTCTTCGACATGTCCACGAGATCTTCAAGGGGTCTACGAACTCTTGGATAAGTTCATGCTACCTTAGACATTCCTATGGACTCTTTAACAGGCTCATGTGACCGCCAACGAGTCTATAGACACTTCAATATATCTCAAGAACTCTAATGTGTGGGGATTAATTAACTTTTAATCCTTGCACCCGGGCTGGGATCCGGGGATAAATATTTTTCTGCGCCAGTATATATGTGTAGTTATTTTTTATTTTTAGTTTTTACATATGTTATAAAATTTTAAAGTTATAAATATAAAAGTATAGAAAAATAATACTAGAGAAAGTATTACTAAATTCGAGAAGAAAAAAATGATTCTTCAAATGAATTTTACAAATCATTATTTTAATCAAAACAATACATCCCATTACATATTTTAATCAAAACACCACATTCCATTACTTGAACTTTGCAATCATTTTTACATGAATATGTCTATTTTATTGTTAATCACAGTGGATTTAAGAATTTGTTAGTTACTTCCAGTTGTGCAAAGATAATTTCAAACAATGAAATTGAGGGCAAAGATATGCGATTACTAATCAGATTCGTCTCAATATCTTACTGATTGACTGATTATCAAATATATCTGATCTTTTTTCTTTGCTATTGCTAGCAGACATGCCTACTGTTGGAATAGGCTAATGTACTCTGACTTTTGTTTAATAAAGATTTTATTTCGACAAAAAAAAAAAAAAAAATTATATCTGGACATGCAATAATCAAAAAGAAATTTTCTAATAATCCATGCGCTTTCAATAACACAAAGAAATATTCTATTTCCATATACAATTTTCATACAAAATAATTTTAATTATAATTTAATTTTAATGCTTAAAACAGAGTTGTTATAATGTTATTTTTACTATTAATAAAAAACGCACGACTCAATATATAATTTCTATTAAACCAATATTTAACACTTATATTTATGTTCATTATCTGTTATAAATTTGATTTATATTTTGAAGTTATGTAATTTAAATTAAACTTAATATCACACGATTTAAACCAAAATTAGAAAAACTCACAAATAACTCTCATTCTCTACGGAGATTCGAGAGACAGGCAGAAAAGAGGGATAGGGCACAAAACATGGGGGCAAGGTGGCTATTGTGAAGAAATTTTAGGTGACAAGACGAACATGGGATAGGTCCCCAACCCATTGCCATTCCTACTTCTACGTGACCTTCAATGAGTTTACTAACTTTTCAACGGATCCCTTAGACGATCTTCAATGAGTCTAAAGAACCTTCAATAGCTCCTCGTGACCTAAGTATTATAATTAGGTGATTTTCCATTTTCACTCTTATTTACTTTTCTTTGCAACCCACAATGGTGGTTGTAATACATCTCTATTTATTTTCAACAAATAAAATACAAATAATTACCTACATAAACGCGCAGCCAATTGGCTCGCGAGGAAGATAAAAGAAACTATAATGAATGAAAAACGTAATTACATAAACTGGGGGGCATAAAATGATATGTAGCAAGGTATTTTCCACCATGCTTCAACCACCATAGCCGATCTAAATATTTCTCTCAATTTCTTTCACATCCTTCACTTTTGGTCAAACATGGGCAATTATCTCCAGAAAATTGACAGATCCCAGAGGAAATTTTCCGCACTGGATTTTATACAGCATGCACTGTGATAACCCCCAAGAGGCTCTGTGTTGCATTAAACTGAAATGCCTTCATAATCAGGTACGTTAAGCTACTTTTATATCACGTGTTGAGCACCTAAGAGGGGAGACAAAGATTAGCCTATACGGACAATCACTGGAAGCTTTCTAGAATGTAGAACAGTTTGTGACACGACGTGCAGGCCAAAGAATTCTCAGACGCTTAGAAGCTTATAGTACTAACGAGGAAGGCTATCATAGAGGAAAGAATTTGATGTAATGAAAAGGTTGCAGTAGAAAATGTTACCTTCTCAAAGGTCAGGACCCATCAAAAGAACTGAGGAGTTCTTCGTTAATCTGACCAAATATATTTGGGCAGCCATCCCACTTCCCCTGCTCCCTTGCTTCCCAATATCCACCGACATATCTGAACGTTCCATCTTCACCCTCTTTCTGGAACCATCTGGGCTTCCAACCATTTTCTTGTAATTTCCTCGACTGTACACGACATAGAGGAAATGTAACTATGAAGCAAAGAATTCTTAAAATATTCATCAAGTAGATGCACCCTAGTTACAATATTATCATAACCGGTTTTGCCTCCCCAGGACCAAAAAAATAAAACATTATTTTTCAACTATATGAATATATTTTTTTTAAGTGGGGATTAATTAGTCTTTTTAACTATGAATACCTGATGTTTTAATTTAAATACAAAGATTTTCTAAACGTTTTTCTTTTGGCCAGTGGGGGCTGCAAAGTATAGATCCACCAGTGATCTAAAAAGAACCAAACTGATCTACTTTCTTGTCGATTGAACAAAATGCTCCTTGTTTCAGTCTTACACACATACCTAATATTTCAGACTGAGGAAAGAGTGGGAGATTGGGTGCATAATGGAACTAAATCATTTCTTAAATGAGATAATCAAGCTAATTGTTACAGTTGATATCCTTCTGCAGCAGTCAAAGATCTTCATATATGCCTAGTCTTGGCAGCTCTATAATTAATCTGCTTAGATTTGGCTCCAGTTTGGTTTCTCACGTCTACCTTTAAAATGATTTAAACTGGAAGATCTTTGACTGCTGCAGAAGGATATCAACTGTAACAATGAGATAATCAAGCTAATTGTTACAGTTGATATCCTTCTGCAGCAGTCAAAGATCTTCCAGTTTAAATCATTTTAAAGGTAGACGTGAGAAACCATACTGGAGTCAAATCTAAGCAAGTTAATTATAGAGCTGCCTAGACTAGGCATATATGAAGACGATAAAAGGAGCTTGGATCCTCTTTGTTAGAGTCTGATCTAAAGGTCAATAATAACCCAAAAAAAAAAATTAGACACATAGAAAAGTAAATTGTTGCAGTGAAAATCCAGAACCTGGCACTCAATGCAAGCTAGGTAGTGAAAGCAGTCTGATTTTATCCCATGATTTGAAAAATTACTGTGCTGTAACAGTAGTACATACCATCCTCTGCCGCATCTCCAATCTTAATTTCTCTGCGTTCGCCTTGTCATATTCTCCCTTCTCCAGATGCCTCTGATCTGGTCTAAGTCTTGAATCCGTCGGTGGGAGCTTCTCCTGTATCCGCAATTAAAAACCCGGGGATCAGACAGAGCTAGAAGAGACAATTAGATATACTAAGAGGAAAATGAAAGGCATATGCAAGTTTGATTAACAGGTAACTTATACCTTCAGTCCTGGTGTTAACTCGTTCAGTGTTATTGCAAATGAAGTTAAGTTGTAACGAGTGAGATTTTTAGGAGGCATATCCCTTTTCCACAATAAAAATGCATCAGACATATCTTTTGGCTTGCTTGTCGCTTCTCCATTTATATAATACATGCTGTCATCCCACTTTCCGAATAAAGTAGCAACTCTTTTCCCCGTAACATCTTCAACAAATCCATGAACCTGTATAGTTAGTGTGTATTTAAAGATTATCGGATGATAACATTGAAGATAATAATGAATGCAGGAATTGGATAGTCTCAGATGCAAAGAGATAATCAATCTACACCAGGAAGTATGGAAACTTATCCAAGATGCACATAGCGGATGTGAGCTACATGCAGACAGTTGACAACCTCTAGAAACACTATACTACATGTCTGGGATGCAAGAGAAGTGTCAGAATTTTTTTTTGCTCTCAGAAGTCCGAATATATATATATCCACATGCAGCTATAATAGGGACATATTTAGTATAGTATATATCACCACACAACTTTGAAACACCCCAAAGAGAATGGACAAATTTGCAGCTGAAATTGAGTCTAATCAGTGTGAAAAATCAATTTCACAACTCAGTTAGAAACTAATTCTCACAACCAATCCGTCAGACTTGAGCAGCTTATAAGAAAGGTCAACAGCAAAGGGAACGAAATCTTATTCCAACAACAATTAGTAAATCATTATTTTCGACTATCTTCGATGCATTCAGAACATTCCAATAAGTTCAAATTACTTTAGAATGTTTCAGTATTAAGTATCCAATCTTCCTTCTTTATATTTAGGTTCTTGTTTGTTTTTGTCATAAAGAGGCCATATGAATAATTTTCTCCCAACTCCAAGCAAGGAATTCTGCCTAAATACTAAATCGACTTTATGGAATTCTGCATATAAGTGCACATAACTTGTTCAGTCATGCTATACTGAAAATGACATACCAATGTATTCTTTTCATATGTTCCTATCTTTGTTACTAAGACTCTGAAAAAAGTAAAAGAAGAAACCAAAAGTGTCTCCTCGTTTACCTGACGAGGATTACGCTCAAGAATAGATTGTTCTTTGAACTTGAGGCTGCATGAATACTGCCGATTACCACGTATATGCATTGTCCCATGGTGGTCACAATATATTTTACCAAGAATAAGATTGTAAATGCTTGTTGTTACCTGAGAATTAGATGAATATCATCCAACATATTTCAACAGATATATGAACACCTATAAAATCAATATTATCTAGCAAAAAGAAGAAGAAAAAAAAATTGCAAGTGTAAATATATATTCCTGCGCACCTTGCTCCACTGGAAAATCTCCCCGTCATCAAATTCTACAGTGAGAGCTCCCACAGGATCAAGCTGAATGGATCTCCCCCAAAATTTTGATTTAAGGTTACTGTCACCCCAGAACTTCCATCCCTTACCTTCACAGTGGCACGCAATGACTGTGGGATGATGGCTAACCTGTTTCAGAGTATTATTCAAGGTAAAAACAACCAAAGGAATCTCTAAAATATTCAACCCCAATACCCGAGTAAATAAATTTCAAGAAAATATTAACTTCCCACTAATTTAGGATAAAGTTTACAGACTTCACATTTTGAAACTCTAATATCACCTAATGTTGAATAAGATGTCTCAGATGAATCAGCAATAATGTCTCAGCAGATTATTGGCTAATCACTCGGAATATTAATGAAGCTTTGGTATGAGAATCAGCATTATTTCTTGTGCCTAACTAAACCTAGCTAGACTTGGTGAAATACAAGCCATCACAGCCAAGAGAGGTTGATAAAATATAGTTGTATCAGTCACATCAGACACACCATATAACATAAGGTCCAACAACAGGAGAATCTGCCTTTGAGGACAATTACAACAGCAAACACGGTGCCAACTTTTGATCTAAAGACACGTTTATCCATGTAAAGGTCGTGCGGCATTAAGAGATACATCTGACAACGAAAGACGTAACTGTTGTAGCTCACAAAAGTTGGTTCAAAGAGTTGCAGACCAGTTACAAGTCATCAAAATTTATCTTTGTTAATGATACACCAGGAGAAAGTTCTTATAACTGATAGCCTATCAGTTATATTGATAACAGCGTTCTCAGAACAGGCATCATGGGAAAAAAATGCATACTGCAATCTGGCAGTACAATAAATCTTACAGTAGTCATTAGTCAGTGGATCAGAAATAAAATCTTATGTAAAAGCATAGTAATTTGAGGTAGGTACCTTTTCAGAGAAGAAGTGAACTCCTTTGTCAGGATAATCAGCCTCATAAGTTTCTCCCAGCAAAGGATTGAAGGGCTTACAATGCCGGCCCTCGGATGAAGCATATCCAGAAGCAGCAAAAGCAGCAACGTTCAAAATTCTCAGGAGACTATTACCCTAAAGATCACATAATTAATACTTATCAGAACATAAGGAGATAAGTGTACAATATCTGACTTCATTAAATTTTTAGGTCTGAAATCACAGTGAACGACTGATTTGCAGTAGAAACGATCATAGTAAACTACACCAAACCTCTAGACAGGAAATAAAATTTATGATTTTCCAGCAAACTCTTGTTTGTTTTAGCATGTACATTAAGTATACATATAAAGCTTACTTGAATAAGCACTAACGACCAATAAAAATAGCTGAAAAGAATTCTAAAACATGCAGAATTGTTTTCTAGTTTTAGAATAACATTAGTTCCAGCATGATTTATCATCTAGGGTTTCATATATCTGAATATTTTAAGAAAGTAAGACCATTCAAGCAAAACTAGGTAAATTTGAACCTGAAATAATTTATTCAAGTGAACTCTTCATGATATGTATAAAAAATAGATAAAGCATAAAGATATTGGAGAAAAACCGGAAGAAAGGATATAGCTGCAATATAAGGATTATATATGCAAAATAGAAGATGACCAATTGATGTGTCAACATATCAGTCAACATGTAGTAAGCATCATTATCATCCTGTGCAAAACCGTAGTACAGGCCTTTTTACAACAAAAAGCATAGGGAAAAGTAACAGATGTGAAGAGAAGGACCAAAGGCAATATGAAAATCCCCCATGAAAGCAAATAATCCATAAATAAGAAAGAGGATCGTACTGCTTTCCCATGTTCATATGCCCTGTCCAAAAGATACGAGTATTCCAAGTCTTCAAAGCATTTTTGTAAAGATGAAATTGGCTCATTAAAGTACACAGGAAGACAAACTTTAGTGAGATCCTTTCCCACATTGTCTTTGATCATGGACCAAAGACTGACTCCTTTCTCTTTCTCAACTGGATCAGGCAGCTTCTTCCGCCTTTCAATTATTGGGCATCTAGAACCAGATGTCTCTTCCCCAGTATCAGCCCACAAATCATCAGTTTGGTTGTCTGATTTAACACCTTTATCCATGTAGTCTGCATCTATTGACCGTTGACTAGTAGTTGGTTCAGAAAAATATTCAGATGTGTCAAAGAAGTTAATTTCCTCCTCATCCGATGCTTCCTCAAGTTCTTGTTTCTCGACATCATCAGATGATTCAGTAGTGCTCCATTCTGAATACCAGAAGACAACATGAGGAAATCATTTCATAATATACAGATATTCTAGATGGATTAAAAGAAAATTCTAGCAAACCACTGCAAAGTTGTCACTCACCAAGTATCATACAGGCAAAAGATTTTCTAGTAGATAATGGATTGGTACTGTACAACAGGGACCAGTTATATATAAAAAAATATGACTATTTGACCATCAACAAGGTGCATAGAAATGTAAAACTTTAAAACAGAAACAAAGAACATAGATCTAGACATATATTATATTTATTTTACTGAGCGAGATCTAAGAAGAGTACTTGGACAGAGACCCTCAGTTGATATCTCACGCTAATGGAGCTTAAAGAGGAAATGGGCCTCAAAAGGACCAAGTGACATCACCAAAATCATACAACTGACTCCACCTAGTGAGATAAGGCTTGGTTTGATTTATTTTGGTTTGGTATTGAGGGGCATACGTTGCATGCATTTCAATGGAAGCATTTATTCTCAGTAAAGCTTAATTGGACAAGAAACTCAAAGATTTTGTAGCTTTCTGCTTAAACTCCAAAGATACTTATACGGCATGCACTTGAAACTTACCTTTCTTTTATTCGAAGAAAAAAAAAGCTTATATTTTCTGAGTTGGCTCATAGGAAGGTTACAGTCAGTGGGGCAAAAATCTTATGTCTTATCTGATATATTGGGCTCAGATAGCTATAAGAAGCAGATTGATACATTGTAGCCACGAAACTAAAATACAAATTGGCTTAAATAACAAAAGTTTTCAAGTTGTCTTTATTACATTTCCCTGCTTTGTGTTAGTTTTGTCGTTTTGTTTTTAAATTTAGGGTGAATGTGCAACATATAGTTGGCATTCGAATATACCACTGTATTTTCCACGCCCAAGATTTGAATAATCATTCTTCATCAATTGATATTCGCCATCCTGAATTCCAGAGGATTCAGCTTCAACATTAGCTGCCTGCGAACATAAAAAAATAATAATAATAAAATAAAAAAATGCTTAATGTACTCGAATAAAGCAAAAATGGTATTATAAATCAATCCATAAAAATATTTCAATAAAATGAAACATCTCACTATATTAGAGAAAATGAAAATACACCAAAGTAGTGTCCAGGGCAGTATTAACAAGCTATCAAGTTTAAGATGACTATCATCTAAGAAATTAATGTAGTTGGCCCTTAACAGCCTAGAGTTAGCTTCTTGCACTCTATAGAGTAGCACCCAGACACGAATTTGTGCATTTCACTACACGATAATCAACATGATTATATTTTCATGATCTTGGTGGTGAAGATAATTGGAGATATAGCTAATAAGAGTCTCACAGCTATTCACATTTTCCTATTTATTTAGATTTTAGAATGTCACCCAACTCCAACAGTTTCACATTTTAACTATTTGTTCTCAAATGTAAAGAAAAGCTCAAGATGCACTCTATATAAATTTCAGAATGAAAAAACATAAGCACATTAAATCGTGCAAGAATTATTTATATCACATTAGTCAAAAAGTCCAATTAATCTCCTGATGAAGTAACAAATACTAAGTTCAAAAAAGGAGCATATATAGACCACATTTCAGCCCAACAGTTGCCAGAAGTCCATATTCCCAAGTTTCATGAAAAAACTCATAAATACACATACAAGTATAAAAAATTGTAAATTGATTCAGATATGAAGCACAGCTGCAATAATACTTTTATTTCCATTATTGATTAATCAATTGTAAGTCAAATATTACCTCTAATTGTCTTATAGTATCCAACAAATTGGAGCGTTCCTCACATAGAACTTCATATTGACATTGTATCTCAGAAAATTCAGACAGCATTATCTGCTCACAATCTTTGACAAGTCCCTCACCGACTCTCGCATCGAGCAAGCGTTTCTTCAGCCTCTCTGTCGATATAGATATATTATTTGGTAAAAGGGAAAGGTTGTCATTGAATGGTCTCAGACAAAAGAGACTCCTGGTTGAACTCAGAGCTTCTATCCAGGCAGCTCTTTCTTTTTTAAAATTAGTCCTTAAATGAAGAGTCTTTGTAGCTGTAAATATGTAGAACCGCCTATCGTCTGACCTGCTCTCCCGAAATGATGAGATCTGCAAAACGGAAATCCAAGTTTAAGGGCTTAATCAAATAACTACAATTCCCTCAAATCACTCAACATACACGTGCACAACAAATTCATTTTA
Source organism: Ehretia macrophylla (assembly GCA_037974665.1). Classification (NCBI taxonomy): domain Eukaryota; kingdom Viridiplantae; phylum Streptophyta; class Magnoliopsida; order Boraginales; family Ehretiaceae; genus Ehretia; species Ehretia macrophylla. The sequence goes on along the minus strand of CM075773.1, from coordinate 35,619,965 downwards.
CTGCACCATACCAAAAAGAGCAAAAAGATTATCTAAGTCATAAATGGATAAAGTCAACCGATGTAAACCACTGGTCGGAAACACTAGCCATGACATACAGTACATAAAGAATATATATAATGGAATAAATAAAAAACAAAACACATCAAAAGGGTTTGGATCTGTAATGGTTTTGAAACCATTGGAAATCAAAATTAGCCAGCTAACAAGCATTAACCTCAAATCAGCCTCATCAAGAATCCTAAAACAGGAAATCGCCTGGGTTCCGAAACCCTCTATCCTCCTACTAAGACCAAAATAGAACTTTCTTACAACATAGAACTTGACTAAGCCTTTGGACTCACCAATAGCAGCATCTCCCATGGAGGAATATCCTTTTATCCAAGTTTGTTTCGTTCTGTAGTCTAGTTTTAACCCAAACATTTAACGTTTACCTGTGAAAGTCACAACCCCATTTGACAGCACTCTCAAGATACAGTAAAAAGTCAAAAAGAACACAAAAATCTTTACACCCAAAACTGAAAAAAAAAAAAAGAGTAACTTAGATCTATGACATTGTTTTTTATTCTATGGAAAAAGTTCAGCTTTTTGCCAAGTAAAACTATTATTCTATGTGAAATATATCAATTTCCATGTCTTGTTCAGAGGTAGCTTTTGAAGAAACCCAGATGGCTACTTACAGATTACTTCTAAGCAAAACACAAAAGATGCAAGAAAGATATCAAATTAAATCATTTTTTTTATTCAACCAAATCAAAGCATCAAACCACCAAAAAAATAATAAAATAAAATAAAATCCAAAAAACTTTCCACAAAGAAAAGAAAAAAAAAACCCTTTTTTGATGTGACAAGACATTTTAAAACCCAAAAGAGAAAAACCATGCCCTAAACCTAGCCCTACTTTTGCCTATATATCAACCTGTGATGTGACCCACTTAAGATTAACACCCAGTTAAATATTTCTATAAAAATGTAAACAAAAATTTTTGGCACAAACTAATGAGTAAACAGCAACATATGCATATCAAATTACCTATTACAGTGAAAAATCATTTGGTCAATAATACGAACAATCCACAAAAAGGTTAAACGTGGGAAAAAAAATGCTCAGATATCTAAGCTACTTGGTGTCAGCAGAGGTTAAATGTTCTTGTTTTACATAAAAATGGTAACCATCTGAGCTAATTTCGGACTTCAACTGTTTACCATTTCTGGAAAGTCTCATTTGTATTACCGCCAAAAAAGACATCACCTTTGACCCATAACACAATTGTAGTGTAAGTTTTTTTTTTTTTTTCCAATAATGCAAGTTAATCTTATAAATCCTAAAATGGGTTCCACTTTTTTCTCAAAAATTATGCATAAGGAGAGTTTTGTCCACGTACTTTCTTATTGATTCTCATCCTTATTTTTCTCTCTCACATTATGATGTTTATGTATGATCATGTGCATATATATGTATGTAAATATATATGTCCATACCTTGAGGTGGACAGTACCAACGGGTTTTCCGGGCTTATTGCTACGCCGTCGGCTGGCAGCGGAGACATCGCCGATGAGCCTGACGTCATCACCGGGGAGATTCTCCGGCCGGCGAGTTTTCGAGTAAGACAATACACCATTTCGGAGCATGAACCATCGGGATCTCCATCCCTTGCCGTAATTAGTCCACTTATGTAAAATCCCGGCGACTCCGCCGTCCACCGCCGCCCCCGAGGCATTGCCCTCAGATCCACCGTACAAGGATGACACAACCGACGAGCCAGTTCTCAACAGGGTTGGCTCCGGCGAGTTGTCGCCGATCACCGGCGTACCACCGCAGTTGCCTTCTAGTGTTATGCAGCACAGCGGATGCATTTCCCTTACACGCATTTTGATCACAGGGGTTTTACTTCACTACCACATTATTAATATCCCAAAAAAAAAAAATAACATTAAATATCGAAATAAATCAAAAAAAAAAAAGGAATCAAATAGCCATTTGAAACAAGAGAGAGTGAAAGAGAGAATAAATATGATGAGTATGTGAAGCAAAGTTGACAAGTGTTTTATGGTTTTTAGTGTAGAGGAAGGAAATGAGAAAAATATAATGGGGCCATTTATATAGTGTGTCAAGGTGTCGGAGGTGGGGTAAAATTGTCATTTCCGCAATTTGAGTATTTACATTTCTTTTGTTTTTTTGTTAACCCGGCAAATAACTTCACTTCAACCAACTCATGATTCATTAATCTGGATTAGACACCACCAACACGGGGACCTTCGTTTCCTATATGGGTAAACCCACCGCCTACTCTAACAGTTGGGCTCGACCCAAGATATATATCAATTTAATTAAGAGTCTAATCTCTAAGATAGTCAAGAGAGATCGAACTTGGAATCTCTGTAGTTCTACCACTAGAACAACCCCTTAGGGTCAAGTATTTATATTTCTATTACTATGTCTAGTGGTATAGAAAAAGTTCGATTGTGATTATAAATTTTAAATTCAAATTATAAATTCAATTTGTATTTAAAGAAAAAGGAAAAAAGAGATTCGGGTCATCTTATGATTAATTCCTATTATTTACATATTTTTTTAATTACATCCCTAATATTTTAAAAGATTCATAAAAATCCTTAATATTTATAAAAATAATTCAAAATTGTCTTTATTTTTCAATATTAGTCAAGTTGGTCTTTATTATTTTTAAAAAAATTCAATTTAGTCTTTATTATTTTCTTAAAAATATTTAAGTTAGTCTCTACATGTAATTCATATTTAGGGACTAATTTAAAATTTTAAAATTAATATGGACTAATTCACTAGTTTTTAATAATATGGATCATTTTAAATCACTTTTGTAAACATTAGACACTAGTATAATTTTTTTTAAATACTAAAAATTAATGTGAAAAAATTTGTAAATAATAGAGACTATTTGTACAATTTACCCCATGATTAATTATCTTGCAAAATTTTCTTCTTTATTCCTTTGTTGAAGTGGGGTTCGTTGAATCATTTTTTAGCTGTACTTAGTCACGCTAATATTAAAGACTGATCGAGTTAAGATTTGGGCATGAAAACACATCAAAATCAACATCATTACTTACTGCTTGTTTGGATTTGGGGTAAAGGGTAAAAGGAGTGATTAGGGTGAGATTTTCTTTTTGTCGGTCAAGATTAGGGAACGTCTAAATATTCATTTCTCTTATCTATTTAAGTTTTATTTTTTTGTTAACTTAAAAAAATATCTTCAATCAACTTATAATACATAGATTAAATTAAACACTATTTAGGGGCAAATATCTCAATAATAGCACGTTGTTATTCCACTGCCTAGCCTAACATTTGAAAAACATAAGGATGTATTCTCAAAATTCTTAATCATTTCTTGGTGATTATTAGGCAAGCTGGTAATTTTATTTATTTTTTATTTAAGCAACTTAATGAAGAAAAAACATAAGGAGGTATTCTCAAAATTCTTTAATGAGTCAAAATACAATCACCCCAATATGGGTCAAAAGGGGAATGGATTCTAAAATTTTGGTGCCCATTTTGTCAATGCACCTTTTGTCCTAAGTTTTTTACAAAGTAAAAAGTAAATTAGTACATTTTAGGATGTCTTAATAAGAAAACGTAATTAAAGGAGCAGGTAAGTTCATTGGTTTTCTCGATGTTGATGTATTTCTGTTTGTTTTATTCACCTTTTTATCCAAAATGAGGGTAATGAAAGAATTGATGGGTGAAATATTCTTTTATTCTCCCCATAGTTACTGAAAAAGAGAAGAATGAAATAAAAAATGTTACTATTTCTTCACTATGCATCTAGCTTATTTTGTGGGAGCGATAGACGAGGGGCCTATTTTGATTGTGTTAAGATATTTTTCTCTTTTTTTTTTCATTTCAAGAAAATAGCGCATTGAAAAAGAGTTTCGAAACTTTTATAACGATACAATAATTAATCAATTAAGAAATTCATTGTTGTAAGATTGAGAGAAAATGCACCACTGCCTTCTCTTTGATAGTTCAGCTTTTTTTTTTTTTTTTTTGTTACTTTGATAGTTCAGCTTAAAAGGAAGGATTGTGAACATCTAACCTTCTATGTAGTCGCAAGAGAACTTTTAAATTATTAGTGATATGGATAATTTTCCAATCCCTTGTTATTGATATTCAGCCACATTTAAAACACAAAGGAATCGAGGCAAAGGGACTGACCTCTCTCAACTGCGCTTCTAGATATGATGTATCCCTTTTAGAAGATCTTTTCAGATTTTCAGAAGCCATTATATATCCTAAAAGGGTTTTTACCCAATAGTATAAATAACACTCCAACAGTCACAGAAAGTAACTTGTTTTAAGCCTAAAATAGTTACTCTAAAATTCTTATTGCATACTGTTTGTGCTTAGACCCGGACTCATTAACTGACTTAATCGTCAAAGACGGTCTCCAAAAACAACTACCAGTGGTGCCTTTGTTTTGCAAGTCTTGTACTCAACTCGAACAATAGATTTCTACCTTAACTATTAGGTTGTTGCCTTATAAATGAGTTTATAATAGATCATAAGATAGAAAGTTATCATTAAAATGAAAATAATAATATCATCAAAAAAATTAATAATAGTTAGCAATTTGCTATATTTTCTATTAATAATACTTTTGAGCAAAGAAAAGAAACTAAAAAACACAAAAATATTTAATATTAATAATTCATTTGTGATATGGGATAAAATAATTGATCCAAACTAATAAATGAAAGTTCTACCTAGTGGACAGGATGGCAAGATTCTAATAATGAGGTTCGACGAGGTCAGCCTTTCCTGACCTCCATGTCTTGATCCGACTTCCGACCATTTGATAAGACCTTATGACTACGCGATAAGATCCCACCAAATCTGGAATACAGTCTTACAAAAATGTATTAATATGACAATCTTATTCACAAGTAATGTAACTGATCATTTACTCATTAATCACTTTACTTTCCATATTTTGATTATCTCTACAATCACTATACTAATTTAAATATTGGAGTACTTATGTGAAAAGACCAACAACTTTTTCACTTGCAGGACCAGCTCAAGAAGAGGTCCGGAAATTTACCATAACAATTTGTTTAGTTAGCAAAAAAAAAAAAATACTAATATTTAGATTCTTAAGTTAGTTGTCCACAATTAATTTTGTTGCAACTCATATAAATGAACCGTGTGTAACACCCAGAAGTTAATTTGTGTATTGCGCCACACTTTTGGTCCTACATGACTTGTATTTTTCTGTTGTGTTTTCTCCATAGCCTCAAGAAGTCACCATCGGTTCACTTTAAAGTGTTATACTCTTCGAACCTATTCATAACACCCCTTTTATGGACAAAAGTTTCTTTGTCTACAATGGTTGCAGCCTTGAGTTCAGCCCTGGACCATCTAAAACGATGGACTACTTAGCCATCTGTGCAAATAATTATTGCAGGCATGTCATGTTGACCGGAATCTCAATTTATCCCTCACCTTTTGGACCACTCGTGAAATTTATAATGCTAATTCTTTTAATCGAGATTGTTAAAAACAATTAAAATATATATATATATATATATATATATATATATATATATATATATATGCATAAAATGTGTGTTAAAAAGAATATATAAAAAAAGTTAACCTCTCTTATAACTTTTAAATAAAGTGATAAACTCGTAATGATCGTTACAAGTCTACATTAGTAGAAGAGCACCCCTCCCCACCCCCAAAGAGAAAGGGAATAGAAGAGGAATAAACTCGAGATTACATATATAAATATCTTTAGGTAGCCAAAGAAACGCCAAGTATGGTGGGTCATTCAGTTCCCCTCGTTAGTGCTCGTTCCCAAACCTTTCTTGCGGTCTTAGGTTGTTGAATTGAACTACCCATGTACCCCCACACACGATATTCCTTACCTACTGATCATGGAGGGAGGAAAGACAATTCAATTAAGCTATCAACAACTTGATACTTGCTTAGATACTAACAATCGAGATTGCCAAATTGCTCCTGAGGGGTAGTCTAATAACAAATAAGTAAAAGTAACATCTAGTAAATTTGGGCTCGAAACTCTTTAGCTTCTTATAAAGTTCACATTCTTGATTGATGTGGAACATGTGTTGAGGTGCATCGTCCCACCGGTGGATTTACCGGTTGGTGGGTCAGACTCCATTAACTAGGTTCACACATTAACCAAAAAAAAAAGATTTCCAAATTAGGATTAGAGCATAATTTTTTTCTGGAAAATAGTTTCCCCTCCATTATTTCTTAATTAGATGTTTATATGAAGCCCGAAGTGACTTAATTTGATCACCCTTTTCCGCAATTTCATGAAAAGAATTATAATTCTTTGATGATGCCGGTTTTTGACTTGCCTCTAAATCTTGTTGTTCAAAGTGATATCCAAATTGATGTTTGTAAAGGGAAGTGGGTTTGAACAAACCCAAATGGGATGATCAAGGAAAAAGCTCAAAAGCAAGCAACAACAATGAAGTGATTTTTGGAGAATAACGTGTGAAAACGAAAGAGCCCTTCCCCTCCTCCCCCGGCGGGATGTGAAGTGTTATTTATAACTCTTGAACCCATGATGATCTTCATCACCCTTAAGACGGTTGTGTGTCTTGGGAAGATGCAGGTGAATAGAGATGGACACTGTTATGAGTTATACACTTAAGTTGTGATCAATAGTTCATCATTTGGTATTTTGAACACTAACTCGCAACAATTAAACAAAGAAACAAACTTTGCAAGTTCTTGAGGTGGCTATTCTACAAATATTACGAGATTAGTATTTTAATCATTAATTTATAAAAAAAATCATATTTCGTATTGAATTATTCTCATAACCTTTCCGAACATGACCCATCTCTTTCTTTTTTTTATGATTCAAAATTACTTTAATACAACTATAGAATGCGAATCTTCTTTGGTCATTACCTTTCGCTCTCTGGTTTTAATTTTGATATAATTCTCCTACTTTCTTTCTTTTCACTATTCCAAAAAAAAACACTATAATTTTGGGCTTCATAATCTTCCACAAGCTAACATAGAGACTTCATGTAACATAATAAATGATGCGGGGTATGTATTCGTACAAACATAGTATTATCAAATAGAGATCATAGTAACGAATTACTATTTTCATTAATGACATTTAATTATAACCGCAACCAAATGTTTCCACCCGCATTGAATGCCGAGCCGTCACTTTGAGATAGTCCGAGGACCAATATCTTAATTGGTCAACAATATCAGATCAAAAGATTAATCATGCTGGGCTTTGCGAGACCACACTTAGCTGTGTTATCCTCTAATCACGTGTTTGTATTAAGTTGTATTAATTAAATCCTTAGTTTTGGGACCATAAGAATTTGACTTGTCCAAGTCACAAGTCTCCTCCAAGCATCTTTTCTAAAGGTAATCACACACTTGGAACACTAAATCCAAGTTCACAACCATATGAAGAAAACAAAATCTTAATATCTTTCTCTTTATCTCTAACCAACTCAATAATTCAAGCGTCTTTTCTTCTTCCTTGTATTACCTACTTGAACTTATTGCTGATGAGCACAATTTTGGCTTGATAAACCAAGAAGATGTGTAGATATTTAATTCAACTAGAGCAAAAAGTTTATGATGGGCATTGAGGTTGATGGTGAGGGGCATTCACAAGGTCTGGTGTGTAATGATTTACATCGAAATCTTATAATCACAATAAGTAATTCTTAAGTACAAGAGGTTATCTCTCCTCATAGATTAGTATTTTCAGTTGGACTCTCCCTTTGGACTTGAGTTGTTGCATTTAGTTCAACTTTTCAATGTAATAACTCAAACCTAAGGGAAAAGTTCAGTCCAAAAGACTAGTATATTAGAAAGAAAAATGTCTTGCATTTAAGGCTCCGTTTGTTTGTCATAAAATAACTTGTTGGTAGAAAATATTATCAGAAGAATATGTTTTCTTGAAAAACATAATATTTTCTGATGTTTGGTTATCACACTGGAAAATATTTTTTAGTATTTGGATATAATAGTGAAAAATTGATTACAATTATTATTTTATTAAAATTATTAATAATTAGTCACTATTAATTAATTAATTTAATAATATTATTAATTCATTAATAAATAAATTAAAAAGTTAAAAATAATTAATTAATAAAAAATTTAATTATTACATAATAATTTAATTAATACATAATGAAAAAATTAGTTAATTAATAATTTTATAAATTAATAATATTAATTCAAAACTAAGTTAGTAGAATAATAGCCGATAAAAGAATAAAAAAATTAATTAATTAATTAGTTAGTTAATTATTATTAACTAATATTAATTAATTAAATATAATTTAATTAATTTTATTATTAAATTAATTAATTTTTATTTAATAATAATTAATTAAAAATATGACGGGAGTAGGGTGGGGTAAGAGTGGGGTCGGGGGTTGGGGATTGGGGGTGGGGTGGGGTGGGGTAGGGTGGGTTCGCGTGTGGGGTTGGGGTGGGTGAAAGTGGGGTAAAGTGAGTAGAAAATATTTTCTTCTCCCAAATGACAAAATAATATTTTTCAATTATGTAGGGTGTCATTGATAATAGTACATGTACTTTATGTGGTGTTGCAGTTGAGGATCGACAACATTTATTTTTCCAATGTGGGATGAGTAAGAGAATTTGAGAGTATGGTATGGGATTATGCCTTCTTCTGTGCGTTACCCTTTCGGGGGATGACATTGGTGACTAGTACAAGCAGTATTGCAAAGGGGATGATCTTCAACAAGTGATAACTTGACTTTTCTTCTGTGTTTTCATCTATGCCATTTGGAGGGCGCGGAATCAGAGGATCCACAAACATATTTTTTATTCGGAAGAGCAGATTAAGAAACAAATTGATAATATGGTTAGAATGAAAATGGCGGATGTAAAAAATTTAGAAGAACCTTTATTAACAATGTCATTAACTCTCAGTGGTGTATTGAATTGTAGTAACTTCACTTTGGTTCTTTTTGGTTAGGACTTTTGTATTGACGATGAGTTTTAACTTTTAATGAATCTCTTTGCTTATTTAATTTGCCAAAAAAAAATATTTTTTAATATTTTTAACTAAACATTTTCCTTTGACCGTAAAATATTTTTCAATTGACTAATTTTTCAGTGTTATCAAACACCGAAGTACTAAAAAATTAAAAAATATATATATTTTTCAAGAATATATTTTACAACAAATAAACGGAGCCTATGAACCACTTATTGTGAGGGTGAGATTCTGATCTATGATCATTACATAGTGTTAAAGGAGATGCCTTAACATAAGTCATTTTGATTTGATATCACCAAGAGTATGTCTTCTGATTTGATGTCACCAAAAATATGTCAAGTGGTAAGTTACTCGCTCAGTATGTGAGAGTTGTGGGTTCAATTCTCACTATTTACATATATGTATTGGACGAGATTTAGGCCCCCCTTGAATCAATAATATGTCTCTCTCTCCCCCTCTCTCTCTCTCTCACACACACACACACAAACACACATACCACACAACATACATACACGAATATCGTTAGATGTCACCTTATTTTTTATCACTCGTTTATCATTTTTTATGTGTATATCTAATTGGTATGCAAAAAAAGAGAGAGAAATGCAAAAAAGTTAGTTAATTTGGTGTACTAATTAGATATACACGTAAAAGATGATAAATAAGTGATAAAAATAAAATGACAATCTAGCTTATACATTATTAAGTGACCATTTGATTTAAAAATTTAAGTTATTAAGTAATATCAATTCGTGGCTCCAACACACACTGTCGTCGTGATAGTATATTCATCTCTTTCTTGATCATATATATATATATGTGTGTGTGTGTATTCTTTTTGGAATCTCAAAGATAAAGTTATGCGTTTATGTGGCTAGAGGGACAAACTACAATCTTGAAATGTCAGAAAATCGTGATCGACTGGCAACTGAATAGATAAAATATGGTAGCGATAATTAAATGCAGTGGTATTTGGGCTTCGTTTGTTTGTCGTAAAATAATTTTTAAAATTTTTTTTTAAAATTTTTTGATATTTTAATAACAACAAAAAATTAGTTAATTAAAAAATATTTCTCAATAAAAAATAATGGTTACTTTTTTTTAATTTTTTAATATTTGGTAACACCGAAAAATTAATCATTTAAAAAATATTTTCCGGTCAAATATTACAGTTAGTATAAAATTAAGGAAAATATTTTCTTGTCCTTTGAGAGAAGAAAATATTTTCCAAAATCTAAATACCATAAAATATTTTTCAGTATTCTATTTTATAGGAAAATATTTTCTCCTAATAAGTTATTTTACGACAAATAAAAAGAGCTCAGAAAAATATTTTATTTTTTAAAAAAAATTTTACAAACAAATGAAACCTTGGTGACCCAAGTGCATAATACTTTGCTACATGTTTTATTTTACTTATATACATCAAGGGAAAAGAATGCAAACAAATTTGTGTCCTTTATATATGGTCCCTTTATTACAAGGCTTCTGACCATCGGACGAATCACAAATTTGGATTATATGGTAATATATATATATATATATATATATATATATATATATATATTACATTGATGCCCACATGTGAAGATTTTTATTTTCTTACATCACTTTTCTTTACCTTGTTCCTTAATTACTACACGGCAGCGAGTATGGCTTCTTAGAAGGAAAATTTTCAATCTAGGAATTGATATGCCCCTCATTGCTAGTAGTGCTCATATTTTTAACAGGTTTTTAATAGACGTTTTCTAAAATTATAAGGTACCTCTATAATTCATAGCTTATTTAGTTCGAAATGTGGTTGTTCCGGATACACTGTTGTAAATGTAACAACTCAAAGCATAAATCCATAAGGTATCAAAATTTATATATATGGGAGCACTAGCTAGTAATTTGACAATCTCATCTACAGATTGATAGTCAATCTGCTATATTCTTTTAAATTTGGCATATTTGCTGAAATCATCAATAAAATGCTCCTGCTCTACGACAATTGTTTCGTGGCTAAATTCGGATAAGAAACGTATGTTTCATTTTTTAAATCAATTAGTATTAGGTCGAGCATTTAGAATCTTATATAACGATTGTAGAATTCAATATTATTTAGAGCTATAAATGAAGCAGTAAACTGATACATGTCATGTAACCTAAAAAATTGATACACATGAAAAATCATCCCCTCAGCTACCAGTTGCTGTAACGTCTGTTAGTTGGCTATCATGGCTGTGATACTAACTACTAAGAAAGTGAAATTTAACCAACAAGCTTGATATTTTGGCATGCCTCGAAATGGTTTTCGCAGTTAATAAGGTTGTTTCAAAGGGATTTTCAAATGGTTGCATCCTTCGTTGAACTGCGAATAATTAGTGTTACAAGGGATCTTTTTGTCCATCCCTTACTATTTTGTATTTTAACCATATATAGGTAGATTTAGGATTTTTGTTCAGTAAAAATTAAAAATACACGATTTAGTACTTGTATACGGATATTCTTTTTTCAGTAGCGGCTAAATTAGTTTTTCAACTTAAAAGTACTTATACATATATTTTTAAAAGATATAACTTTAACTCACTTTTTAATAATTCTTTTCTCGAGACTTGTGAGGGCTTTAGCCACCGCTGCCTGTGATAGATCTGTCTATGATTTGAACAATACTTTTCTATCTTGAATTTTGGAAATCATGAAGCAGTAGTCTTCTTAGCAAACAAAAGTTGATATTTAGGCAACACTATGTACTTTATTTATGGGTTAATTTTAAAACGTCTACATTATTAGTAATGTACAAGTCTCACGCACAAGTGAGGCTAAGCGTGCATCTCCTTCAAAAACTTTGAAATACCATATTTTCAACATACTGAAAGGAATCAACGATTATTCTCAAATACTGCCCAAACGAAAGAACATATTTTTGATATGACGTCATACAAGAAAAATTGTAGGAAATACAATTTTCGATTTTGTACACTCAATAGGTCAGGTTATATAGCATGAAACCTAAACTTGGGGATCCTATGTTAAATTAAACTTATTTCGCCTTTCTATATAAAAATTTTGAAAATGAATAAAATCACTTACTTATTTAAAAGAAAGAAAAAAAAAAAAAAAACGCAAGGGCAACATTCCACACGGACGTTTTGAAACTTTTTCCTTTTCTAAACTTGCCAAGAAAACTATGAATTATAAGGTTAGCGGTGGGACATCCGATACAAAGGGTGACCTCAACTATATACAACTTTTTTCAAATGCGAATATTAGTACAATACATCAAAGAAGAAAGTTGTGATGTTTTTAGGCAAATAATGACTAGAAACGTGCAACCATCGAGAAGTTAGGTCAAAGGTCGGAAAGAAACCAACAAGGGGCTATCAGTTCCATGTTAGAAGAAGTACTTAACAAGGAAACTATTTGCACTGCCCTAAAAGTCTTATAACCCCTATGGAGATAGATGATGACGATGATGATGATCATCATCATCATCACCAAACCTCCAGTTGGATAACAACTCAATGGAGCACTAACAATTGGCCCCCACAGTGCTCATTGTCTTCTATTCTTGAAGCATTTTATCATAGGCTCCGCTACTATCATTTCAAATTTTATATCATTTCAATTTTTGTCTCTCCAGCATAGCATGTGATTGCCCATACGATCAATCCCTTTGAGCACAAGGGTGGAAGAGATTAATGCTTGTTGTTCCACCCACCATCTTTTCACACTTTTACATTGATATTTAGATCTTTGATATTTTTCATGTAGAAGAAATCCTAATGCCTAGTTAAGTATTGGTTTTTGAACCAACAACTCTTTGATCAAGTGATATACTTGTTGTTGTAAGTAAAAGTAGAGTTAAAAAATTAATATTGGGGGGTCAAGATTCAAATAAGAAGATTAATAACAGAAATTAAAAATAATTAGGGGAGCCGTACTCCCCTAATTATTTTTTCAATAATACTACATAGATTTTTTTATAAAAAAAAATAACCTTGGGGGGCAGGGGCTCAAGCCGACCCCCTAGCTCCGCCCCTAGCTATAAGTGTAAAAGATTGTAAGATCAATTGTTGTGGATGATATCCTTTGATATATGTTTTGTATGGTTTAAACCTTCCTTGAATTAAAAAAAAAAATATTGGTTTTTGAAGGATTAGAGGCCGGGCAGATTCAAGATTTTATTTCAGTGAAAATTAAATACACGATTAAGAACTCATGTGTTATCTTTTTTTAATAGTGATTGATTAATTTTTCTAATTAAAAATATCGTAAACACAACTATATATTTCAAAATATTTTGAAATTAATGAGGACTACAACTACCTTTTCTCTAAAGGTACACCTGCCCGTAATCGAAGGCATAATTTCTAACCAATGAGGCAGTGGGGCAGTGGGCAGGTACCACTGATTATTGGCATTTCTTGTAAAATAGGTTTTCTCTATTACACCTTGTTTTCGAAAGTTTTTAATGACACCGACTATCTGAACAAGCCACAAATAGATTCATGATATTCTCGAATTATTATGTGATACAAATGCTTTCTATATGCAAAACATGGTCTATATTAATGTTGACTAGCACTTTGATATTTGCTACAAGGTCTTTACTAGTGGGGCTTAGCATGTTATAATATGGTGTCTATGTAATACGAGATAAACTTTTTTTTTTTTTTTAGAAGGAGGTTCTTCCCTCTGAAATTTATTAATTTACCAAAATGAAATTACAAGAGTGGAGGGGGACATAAAAGGCAAAATCTTTACGGAGGATAGAAAACTTATATGCCCCATCATCGAGTTTAAACTAAAAGAGATCATACAAGTCATCTCTTCTTACAAAAAACTGGAATTTATTAATACGAGATGAACTTGTTCACCACATTATGCATATTTTTTCTTATCATCTTTGAAGAAACACAAATCCCATCTTAAAAATTTATTAGTATGGAATTATTCGAAATCTTAAATAGTAATTAGTAGAGCGGTCTCGAATCTAAGTTAAAAAAAAAAGTTTTAAATTACCAAAACTAATATGAAAGAACAGAGTTCCTAACATAAAGGTGCAAAGTACTGGTCACACGTAGTTAGATAAAGTTGAACTTAGTCCAAATTTATATATTTTTTTCAAAAACAAAAAAAAAAAATTTCATTCTAATTCAATTGATATTAGATAAGGCAATCCAAAGTTTTTTCTAACAACATAAAAATTGAACTCTCTTATTTTTTAATTAAAAAAATAGTCTTGCACCTCATAATTTATCAATTTGTGAAGATCAATGTCCATGACCTATCCGTATAAATTTGCCGGCCACACCTATGCCAATGTAGACAAAGCTCGTACCCGGGTAGAACCTTGCGGAAGAAAGTTGTCATACACTTCCAAAATTAACATTGTTACATTATAATTATTTTGTCTTTATCAATTTTGAGGTTAGGTACTCTATTTATGTTGTACTAGCAAAAGTGGCAAAAACATTGAGCAAACAGTGATATGAAATGTAGATGGCTTTTCGTTTTTTTATGATTGTAACTCTCTTCATAATTCTGCTACACAGCTTGCAAGAATGCATTGACATTGATGGAAAACCTCGATTAGGTCTAGACAAAATTATATTAAATTCACTCTAAAATCATGAATTTTATAATATGACAGCATGCTCCAAATTAAACAAGAATTGAGCAATATTTAAAGACAGTTCTTTTTATCTCTTTTGTTTTCTTTTTTATATGTTCAACTTAGACACGTATTAGTTTAGTTTTCAATTTGTCTTGGATACAGTTATTGTGTGACACAATGGGCTTACATGAGAATTTTTAGAAATACTTTCCTTCTACTTTAAGCAATATGGTTTACAAGATAATTTTAAACACATTGCTTGTCCGGCATCTCAAACTGACTTGTTTCCTTACATGTGATATTTTTTGTTTCCTACAGTCCATATCTTTGTTTTTCTATCAATCTCTAATTCTAGTCTTCCACCCCTTAGACGTCAACCATCATTGATCAGTCATTCAATAGATTTCGACTAACTTCAACCTCTATGTAATAAAAAATAAAAAATAGAATAGTGAACCATTGCCCACGTATTGCCCCAAGCCATCGTTGGTAACAAAATAAGTAAATAGATTACTAAAGAGTTTGGTGAAATAGTCATGTAAACGTGCTGCAATTACAAATTTTAAGTTCCAATTACAACTTCAGCTTGATAATAAGCACAATAGTGATCAGATCAACGAGTGAAGTTTTTACTAGCTCCCCATGTCCATGGATGTATTAGTAATTAAGTAGCTTCTAACAACATCAAACAATGGAGAAACATTGAGACAAAAAGAAAAGGATTTTATGAGATCCAAACCCAAAGGATAACGGGTGATTATGAAAATACAGGGCATTTGATAAATTTTTCCCTAAATTTGCCCGAGAGAAAGCAAGGATGATTGAATGTCGACTAGATGCAGGTGCGCCAGATAATTAAGAATTTTCTTATCAATAAGGGTCAAGTGATTTTGGAAATAAAAACTTATAAATTACGAGGTTTAAGTGATTTTTCAGACATATTATGATAATTTAAAGCCATTATAAAAAATTTATCCGGAATTAGTGGAGACTGTAACCTCATAGTAACTAATGTGGATCCACCCTGCAAGTTTTCATTCGGCATCGCTGGCCCTATACTTGAAGCACACTAATAATTCCTAGCTTCTAAAACGCAGAAAAGTTTAATTTCTATCTTCACATTAAGGCATCAGAGTACCAATAAATCATCAAATCTTCTTGTCATAGCTGCATTTCTTCATTCAATTATTTTATTTTCCAACATTTTCTATAACATTTGAACAACTTTTGGCCTGGAAAAAAAGGGGATTTATCAATGAAACAGTTAATTTTACTGATACTCCTACTATATTTTCTTTTTTCTTTTTTCGGATAATCCTAACTTGTTAGTCAATTGATTGTCCTGAACATCAGAAGCCTCTGATATATATCTGATAAATCACAGAGCACTGCAGAAGATATTTTCTAAATTGATGATCTAATCGATTCATTATCTGACCTACATTCAGTGCAGAATCATATGCAATTTGCATATGAAGTTAGAATCCCGTAACATTCAGTGGTAGTGAACTGTCTAAATTATTTCGTTAAAATTATAAATTATCGACGGTCATTAAATTTTCATAATATTAAAACGTTATTAGAGGATCCAAATCTCCGAAAAATACTTCGTTATTCTATCGAAAAGTATAAGATAGCCACATACCAAAAGACTAAAAACAAAAGTAGACTAAAAAAAGAAAGCAGCACCTGAGCTGGGGCTCTGAGCAGCTTTCTGCAATACTATTATGAGGTAAAATGCACAGAGCTTCTAATGGTGATCTTTCCTCGTTTCACTTTCATTGATGTCGGCTGATTCAGCTCCACTGAAACGTTTTTGTCCATGTTATCTGTGGCAGTGATGATAGAAATGGAAAATTTTGATAAAATTTAGACAACTAAATCTATTTCCTCTTAGTACCAAAATTTTGGTACAATGGTCCTTTTGCTTTCAAGAAGTACTCACTTCGATAAATTTGAATTCCTTCGTAATATTATGAACAAAAATTTTTGCTAGGATTATGAACAAAAATTAGTAGCGATGAACTATACATATAATTATGATATAATAATTTAAATAATTCTCTTTATAACAATATAACATCATGTGATGATTCAAATCCTCAACCTGCTCATGAAAGTATGTCCAAATTTCATCTTAATATTGCCATGTCAGTGATGAGGAAAAAAACAAACTACATTCGTACAAACTAATGTAGCCTCACATGTTTGCAGCACTCCTAATTTTTAATTTGTCCTTTGTTGAATTTTGGAGAGCAGTGAGATTGAGGGCATCATTATTCATCTATCTCTTCTAAAAGGTCATTATCATATATCTTATAAAGTTTGACCAAGATATAATTGAGCAGCTCAGTCCCTAAGGCCTCTTGCTTTCTTGTTTGGCATATCTATGTTTCAATAGTACTTGTTTTTTTTTTTTTTTTTTTGTCAAATGAAATTCATTATTAAGAAAAACGAGATACATCAAACTCAGTAAAGGATCAGGAATGTTCGAAACGCAATCTACAGACAAGGAATTCTTACTCTTAGATTTAACAATCCAGTCACAAGATTTATTATTGGTTATCCTAATACAATTAACTCCAAAATTTGGATTATCCGTCACAATCTTTCAAATGTACTCCACAATACAATGTGCTTGCCAACTTGTTTGTTTGGAATTGCCAACAAGGATAGTACTTGTTTGTTTGGAGTTGGAGCTTTAGAATAGGAATTGGAAAATTTTACATCCAAATTGAATTGATTCTTCCCTAAATTTAATGGATAATACACTGCGTGTTTGAAGTGCAATATAGTCATTTTAACTTTTTTATTAATGACGTTCAGGGGTTGATTTACTTGGGGTCAATAGGAGTTTCATCTTTTACGGACTCTAAGAGCAGAGCTATTAAAAAATAAGGTGGAGCTGTATTATTTGAAAATACAAGTATTTTTAAGTTAAAAAATTAATTTAATCTCTACTAAACAATTTTTTTATATATGAATATTTAATTGTGTGGTTTTAGCTTTTAACAAGCAAAAACCCTAAATCACCCCTATCGAGGTTAGTCTAAAATGAGGTTAGGGCGCAGTTTAGCGCATTATAGACATAACACGGGAGGTGTTTTGCATTTTGTTCAAAATTCTCATCATGATTCTTGTTCTTATAGCTCTCAATATGCAAATTATGATAATTACATGAGTGCATGACTCCACTCAACCATGTAAGTCAAGAGTCAAGAAGGCATTGAAAGCGAAGGGATCGGCTTTCACATTTTCCTAAGTTAATAATTCTAAACAGTGCATCTTCAACTTTCCAACTTGCATGGTTTTGCATTCCAATGAAACGAACATGTTCTAAAAATTTAACAGCATTTTCAGGAAATTACATAATGATTAGTTCGTACGCATAGTTCTCATTATGTGTAAAACTCAAAACAAGTTAACATTACCTTAGGTTTATCATATGCAAGAGTCGATTACCCTATTTAACTGTTTTTTCTCTCCTCTCTAGAGTTTTTTTCTTTTTCTTTTTTTTTTTGTCGTTTTTGTAGAAGAATTTAATTGTCTCACATGAATAAATCAGAATATTCAAAATCAGTATATAAGATCTTTGATTACTCCATCTAACACTAATTACTTTTAAGATAAAACTTAATTTAAATTATTTAACATGGTAATAGAATTGGTCATGATATTATATTATTGATTCACGTATGATCTATGTTGTTGGTCCATTTGCGATCGATTCGTATTTCAATTATTGAAGACCAGTATATTTAACCTCAACAAATCAATTGTAGGACGGAACCTTAACACTTTCGACTCCAGAGTTGGTTAGCATTGCTTTTCCCCCTTGCTTTATTTTGTGTCATTGACCTAAATAGGTGAAAAAGTTGCTTTTGCACGTGCTTAAGATCATTTAGTCAAATTGACGTTACTAATTGTGGTTGGCTAATCATTCGTGAGTTTGTCATTATACAGAGACCACCAATATGATGACACACGAGACTTGGCTGGCCTATAATTTTTGAAAAAATAATAGAGACGTGATTGAAAAATTAAGACTTTATCATAATAAAAATGTTTACTTTCGGTATCAGATCATTCGGTCAATTTATTTGTTTCATTCATTGGCCAAATGATCTGATACCGAACATAAAACATAACAATTTAATGTACAGTTGAATTGAACATAGTGGACCAGTCATTAGAGACACCATAGACAAGCTTGGCAAAGGCCACAAATGGATGCTTAATGTCTACTTGTGATGCCCTTGGAGTTGTACTTCTTACTTATCAATAAAGTTAGCATTAACTGGAACTAGAAGACTGGACCACACCTTTGATTCTGCAAAACAACGTGATGCCAATAAATATTGCACTGTAAAACACAAACAAAAATCAAATCAAATCATATGCAAAAGGAGTTAAAGACATTTACCCCCATGAATGTGGTGTGTGAGTGTGAATGATGTGGTGGAGGTGGTCATGGGTGATGAAGAAAAGGGAAAAGAAATAAAGAAAAAATATATATAGTAAATGAAAAGATAATTTTACCCTTATAACTTAACACTTTTCTAACTCTGTTAAGTTTTATGGGGGAAAATGGGTAATATTTAAAGTTCGTGAGAAATTTTGGGCTTTAGTCATAAATTCATGGGGGTAAATGTCATTAACTCTATGCAAAAGTATATGTGCTACTCGGTGGTTTACAAGTTCGAATTGTAAAAATATTTTTGTCAAAAATTTATGATGTGGTTATGTACAACAAAATTCAAAGTAAGTTCAACATTTCTCTAGAATTTGTTCATAGCAAAAATTTCATACATCAAACTATGTATGTGCATGTGTCTTTGCTTGGTTACGAACGTGAGAGTCAAATTTGTTCTATTTTTTTCAATTACTAATAAAGAGATACCTTCCCTCCACTTTCAAAAATAATAATATAAAATTTGAGAGGTTGTAGGTAGTATAGATCCTTTGATTGTCTTCCCTTATCTTACTAGTGTTACCTATAAATCACGATGTCACTAGAAATAGACCCAAAAAAAAAAAACAGATTAATTATATAGTCCATTGACGAACATTCCTCATATCCAACAGAAAACCGAGAGGTTGAGATCCTTTTTGGTAATTTGACGCCCCATATGTCAAATCGGTTGATAAAACAAAGGTTCTTGGACCATATCTCATTCGAAAAAATAATGTGTATTAAAATTTAGGGTAAATCTCATAATTGGTCTTTATTATTTATTTATTTTAAATAAATAGTCTTTATTATTTTAAAAATTACACAATTAGTCTTTATTGTTTATAAAAATCTCACCATTAGTCCTTATTATTTCAGAAGTCAAGCGATTAGTTCTTATAGTTTGCGAAAGTCTCACATTAGTTCTCATTGTTTACAAATATCTTACCATTAGTCCCTATTGTTTGAAAAAATCTCATCACTAATAGTGAAATATTTACAAATATTAGAGATTAATCGAGAGACTTTTATAAATAATAAGGACTAAATAAGTGACTTTTGAAATAATATAGATTACTGGTAAAATTTTTGTGAACAATAAAAACTAAACACATGACTTCTAAAATAATAAAAATTATTTATCCAAAATTTATAAAAAAATAAAGACTATTTATCCAATTTATCATAAAATTTAACACTCTTAATATAAATTCAAAAGTCTCTCATAGAAAATTTGCCATCATAAAAAAAGAAATATATATATATATATATATATATATATATTCTGAAAAATGAATCGCTCTCACAACAAATCAATCAATCAAATCCATCGAAGAAAATAATACATATCATTAACCTTAGTGGTAATTGATTGAAGCATTGTTTCTGCTGAACTGACAAGCATCAAGATATTTACCATATGATTTAAACAGCAAAATGAAAATGGAAGTGGCCATTTAAAGGAATGATCCACTCGCGACCAGCTAGTTTGGCTTCCTGTCGTAATCACAAGAAAGAATACCGAAATAAGCCATATGTTCTAACCTAAACTATACATCCTTCAAAAGAAATCATGTGTCTCGAAATCTAATAATATTCATATAAACTTAAAAAGCTTTCCAATATAAGTTCCCGATTATCAAGGAAAAAAAAGAAAAAATTCTTGTTTTGTTCCAAATGATATCACCAGTGAACTGTGGGATTTAGTCCTCGAATTGTCCGGTCCCCAAGGATATCCCATAGGGTGTGTTTGGATTGAGGGGGAAGAAGTTTAATAAATGAGAAGAAATGAGAATATAATAAAAGAAATGAGTAGAGGGGGTCAAATCATGTTTGTATTGCATAATTTTATAAAGGAGATGATCATAAAGGATTATGAGTACTTTTTGTTTGGATTAGAAAGAAAATGAAAGGGTTAAAATTTTTTGTGTAAAATGACTTTTATACTCTTTTCTCATTTTATATTAAACTTTCATAATTTGATGAGACAAAAAAGAAAAGGACAACATTGTCATTACAACAAACAATATTTTCTCCTCCCCCAATTTTACCCCAAATCGGAGGGACCATATTCTGAAGGCATGAAAAGGTGAGATTCATCCCCTCTATACTCCTTCCCCCCATTTCCTCACAAATCAAACAGAGTAAAGACTCAACTCCTTCCCTTACTAACCATCTCCTTCCCCCCATTTCCCTCAATCCAAACACGCTGTTAGTGTTGGGGTAGATTAAAAAATCAGCCAATTTCTAACTAATCCCTAATCTTCTATTTGGTCACCTAATTAGCAACTCAATTTGTTGTCTTTTTAATACGTTAAAAATGAAACAGAAAGAACTTCAACTGCTATCCTCTTGATGTTTTTGATCATAGGTCTAATATTCCAAGGAATATCGACGCCAGGGGAGCCAATTCTTTCATGGACAACGGGTGCATCATTTTCCAAAATGATGTAAGAGTGCCATGGTCCTAGCAGAGCAGCAAGAGACCTTGCACGAGTAACCATGATGATTGATGGGTATGCTTGAGCTAAAAGCATGCGTTCTTTAATTTTCCATTTCTAAGTAGATTCTTTAACAGTGTGTTTGGATTGGGGGAAATAGGGGGAAGGGGAGGGTTAGTAAGGGGAAGAATTGAGTCTTTACTCTGTTTAATTTGGGAAGAAATAAGGGAAAAAGGTATAGAGGGGATAAAGCTCACCCCTCCATACCCCTAGAATATAATCCTTTTAATTTGGGAGGAAATGAGGGAAGGTGAAAATATTATTTATTATAATAACATTTTTGTCTCTTTATTTTTTCCTCATCAAATCATGAAAATTTAATATAAAATTAAAAAAAAAGTATAAAAGTCATTATACACATAAAATTTATCCCTCTCTTCCATTTTCTTTCTAATCCAAACAAAAAATACTCATAATCATTTATGATACTCTCCTTTATAAAATTTTTCAATCCAAACATGATTTGACCATCTCCACTCATTTCCTTTATGATTCTCTCCCTTCCTCTCATTTACTAAACCTCCTCCCCCTCAATCCAATCACACCCCAAGGCTGTTAACCGTATTAACATACATAATAATCCTACTTCAAAATTTCCCATAAACTTAAAACAGATCTCACCATCAAAACAAGATAAGCTTTAACTTTAGGTTCAACAGATGCAAGATGCAATGAGCATTAGCCTGCATTGATCTGTCGAAAGATCGATAAGAAGAACACATCTGCAGTGAAACAGTGCTAGTCACAAGTACAGACAATCGATCATTTCATGGTCTCGGATTATCATATGCTAGCAAATTTGATCATTTCATGGCCAATTTGCCAATCAGGAAATGAAAAACGAAAAGACTCCACCAACACCAAATGTGCACAGAGATATGATGCATAATATGCAGACCACCTCCCTGAGGTAGTAAAGTGATCTGCGCGCTGCACGGCTGCATGTAGCAGATTTTTCTAAAGAGCTTATGGGAAGCACAACTGCACAGGAGTGAGCAGATGCATAGGCAGGCTTACACAATACCGTATACTGCATAAGAAAAAAAAAGGAGGGAACAGAACAAAGAGGCAAAGAAGCTACATCTGATTCATTTCTATTGACGATCCAGATAAGTTACAAAAGGCAACATGAAACAATCAAGACAGAAGCATAACGTAGCAGAATATTTCACTTATTCATAATAGGAGTCAAATAAAGAGAAACGGATACTGGAGAAATTTGCTTTGCTTTAAAGAGCCAGGGCAGTCTTTCAACATGTTAGTAAGCACGTCAAATGTTTCTGCAGGTGTCGACTTCACTGCAAATATTTGAAAGATTATTTTGCAACTTGATTAAAGGCAGTAAATAAAATTTGAGATTAGCTTTCAGCATTCTTTTATATTTCCATTACTTTCTAAGTATGCAATTCCTAAAAACAATTAGAATACGATTACATCTATGAACAAAAAAAAGGTCCCAGAAACAAACATAGTAGTATTCTAAGGTCATATTTTAAGGCAGTAGAAAGGAAAAAAAAAAAAAAAGTTGAAATTTATCAATTGGGTACCTAAATGGCTTAAATTTCCAACTATGAGCAACATTGTTCATCTCAAATTACATATTGTCAAACAAGCAGAGAAAAAATGACAACTATTTTGTCAACCTCTTCGCCGTTTAACTAGACATTTCTGGGACCTAAAGAAGAAGAAAACAGCGGTAGAGAACTAGAGCAAAGAAATGGCATCTCAACAAGAAGCATACAATCCCATGCATCAAAATTAGACAGTCATGACCATTTGTAAATGCCTATCATTACATCACAGAACTTCAAGCATTCTTCCATAGCAACCTATGTGATAAAATTTCAAGACAAAACAAGAACCTACCATTGAGAGGCATTATTCCTACATGCAATGAACCACCTTTCGAAACCTTTGCTTATAAAGTCGCCATTTCGTAAGTATACCTTACATTTGATGCTCAAATATATCTAAAAACGTGAACAAACCAAATTCTACAACCTAACATTCCCCATTGACAGTAGTTTTATTTTGCTAAGTAAGAAGCAAAGAATTCATTGAAGCTCAACAAAACATATACAAAGTCCTAACCAAAATCCAAAGTGAAGCTATACAAAGATATCCCCAAGGCTCCAGTTTGCACTAATTGTTTCGTTAATAAGATTTTTTTGCTCCCCATTGACAGTAGTTATTATCTCTATAACAACCCTTTGCTGCATTGCACATATAAGTATGTCTAAATAAAGTTTTGATCAGAACTTGAAATCCAAACACAAAAAACATTAAACAAATCAAATGGCAGAAAAAATCGATCAAAAAATAAATCCAAATATGAAGCGACATTCCATAAATTTCGCATCAAACTATTATACAACCTAAGCATTTCACAAATTCAATAAACTAAATTCCCAAGCCGAGTCACGTTCCAGTGCTACTAATTGAGTGCCAGCGCGTAATTGTGCTGTTAGTAAGCGGTAGAAATTGATCAAAAATGAATCCAAGAATGAAGCTTCATTACACATATTTTGCCCCAACCTATTCTACAACCTAATCATTTCATAAAATTAACTTCACCATTCCATAACTATAGCATAAACCAATTTCTGCAACCTAATTATTCTCCTTTAATATTATTAATCGTTATAACAACGCTTTGCTACATTACACATACAATTCATCACTGATAGCAATAATATTATAAACCATAAGTACAAATAAATTTTGATCGGAACACAAAATCATACAACAAAAATTGAAGGTCCAAAATCAATCCAAATACGTAGCTACATTTCATAAATTTTAATGTCAAAAATTACAATTACAAACACATTGTCAAAAGACAAACCAAGACTTACGATATTTGACCCAAAAATGAAGTCAAGCTATGATAATTAAAAACCCGAAACACAAAGATCCCTTCGACGACACCCACAATTATTCCGGCAACAACATCCAGCAAAAAATGTCGTCCGAGAAGAATCCTCGAAACTGACGTGAGTAGAGCCCAGGTAAGAACAATAGACACGAAATTCTCGGCGAAAAACACTAACATAGGAGTAATAAAGTTTCCTTGTGACTGAGTTGATGATAATAGTAATGGGAAAAGGTGGTGGATCAAAGTGGAGTTTAGGTGGCAGAAGGTGGCGATGAAGAAGACGCGAGAGGAGTGACCACTAGGGAAAGACCAGTGGTCAGGTGAGAAAGCGACGAACATTTTGTTGGAATTGTAAACGGGACGAGGCCGGCGGATGAGGTGTTTGAGGAGGCCGATGAGGAGGAGGTCGAGGAGGCCGCCGAGGAGGAGGTTGAGGAGGAGGATGGTGGTGGTGGTGGTGGGGGTAGTGGGGGAAGGGAAGAAGAGTAGGGAAAGGAGTAAGGGAAAGAAGAGGAAGCCGTCGCCGGAGATCTCCAGGGATTTGAGAAGGGTGAAAGGGAGGATAGGGTGGGTGCGTTTGTAGAGGTGGTGGGAGAGGCTGGTGTCTAAGTTGATAAGGCGGCTGAGGAGGGTGGTGGATGGTGATGGTGGTGGTCGTGGTGGTGGTTTGGGGTCCATTTGGGTTCTTTGGGATTCAACCATTGTGGATGATCTGTTTCAGCAGTTATTAATTTTACTTTTTTCTTTTTTATTAAAGAAGGCCATGCACTAAAATTAATCTCGTAATTATATTTTTTTTATTAACCTAAAAAATATTTTCACTCAATTAACCAATGAAATATAGGTTGAATAAGTCACCATATATTGACATCGGATAAAACACGACAGTAACCTCTCGTTTGCCTAACAATTGAATATAAACCAAAATTTTAAAATATCAACACAACCCAAGGTATATACTAAATAAATCAAGATATATCTCCAATATCATGAAAGTGTTTCGAACCCGAATTGCATGATAATTCTCACTTCCCTCGTAATTATTAATTTTATAATATTTTATACTTATAACAAAGTACATACAGCAAACCACTAAAACAAAAGTGTGTTGGTATTTTTAAATTAGTATTTGCGTTGATCTATCCTGTTGGGGTATTATGCTCGTTAATATTCTCATCCTCTGGGATAGAGGCAGGAGGGGATCACCTCTTCTCACATAGTCCAGGTGCAACTGAGTTAACCTCCCTCTCAACGGAAAAAATAAAATAAAATTAGTATTGAAAATTACATGTCATTGTAAATTGGTTTCTCTTATTTCGTTCCTTAAATGAAATTGGTTTTTCACTGTAAAGTTGGCTGAAATATCAGAAAATTATTAAAGAAAGATAAGAAATGACAAATAAATAACAAAAGATTACAAAATTATGAATGCACTTCCGTAAAATCATATTCTAAAAATCTCTTAAAATTTACAAGTTATAATGCTCTTTTAAAATATCAAAAATTATTTTAAAATTTGAATGAAATTTCAAAAATTAATATACCATTAAAAAGAAAAGAAAAATACTTATAAGTGATTTAGAGTCTGATAAAAAATTAATATACCATTTGTTTCTCTCCTTAAAGTCTATGGTCCTCTAGAAAAATGTACACTTATGTAGCGATGCATATAAGTGATTTGGAGTCTGACAAAAAGAAAAAAGAAATATAAGTAATTTAAAGTATTATATCTGACCCAAAAAAGGATTTATCAGAAAAGAAATTTATTGAGTTATGTATTTATTTACTATTATCGTCAGATAATGTAGGCAAAAGAGACTCCAAAAAGAAAAGAAAAATATAAGTGTTTTGAAGTATTATATCTGACCCAAAAAAGGATTTAAAGTATTAGAAAAGAATTTTATTTATTTATTTATTTACTATTATCGAAAAATAATGTAGGTAAAAGGTTTTTTAATATAGAATAGTTTGACAAATAATTATTTTTTCAAAATTAACATACATTTTTTGATTTAAAGAGCGTTTTAAGTTAATATTACATTATTACATCACATGTAAAAAATATTACAGCTATTGAGAATCGTTTACGGACCTTTCATACACAATGCTAGAACTGCCCAGTGGTACAACAAACATATATTTGGCACTACTTTATGATCCTTGGGCTTGACACAAATTTGATCCATGAGAAGATTTGGTATTGGTATCGCTGTCAGGCCCAATAAGAAGGGGCTCCTTTTGAAAATAATTGGTCTTTACTTGTGTGGATCCTATTGTTTTAATTTCAATCCATTTATCCATCCAAACTCAAAGCAGACCAACTCTGCCAAAATGTAATCCACGATTTTTTGTGTGTGCATAAAATTTCTGTAATTTTAAAATTAAAAAACACCATGAAAATACCATTGATCAATTGGTATAGTTGTATAATTTTCGCTTTAGGTGTAAGAAGTCTTTAGATTGATTTTTAAAGTGTATAATATTTTGTGATTTAAAATTGATTTAAGCCGCCATTTGAATAAAAAAAAACCCATGAAATGCTAAATCAAATGACGAATTATGATCCACTTTAATTGAAATTAAATTAAGTATATTGATTAAGAATTACGAAATAAATGATTTTGAAATTCTATACATTGTTTGTTTTTGAATAAGAGGGAGAGAAAGCAAAAGGAGTATATGGATAAAACATATGGAGAGAATATTATGAGTTACTACTTGATTCAAAAGTTTAAACTTTCAAAATTGTGTACTTAAAATTTGTTTGACATTTTCAACACGTTCTTTTACATATAAACAAGATTTTTGAGTTGTGTATGTAGTAAATAAGAGACTTGGACTCCAAATATTTTTGGTAATAAGATTTTGATACTATGAAAGTGATTAAGTTTAAGTTTTAAGATAATGTATCACAATAATTTGATGTATCCAATCTATGTAAAAATGAGAGAGAGAGAGAGAAAGAGAGAGAGAGAGAGAGATTTTTATCACCGGCAAGTGAGTTAGAGAATTTCAAAGTT
The DNA here is from genome assembly GCA_037974665.1 of Ehretia macrophylla. Classification (NCBI taxonomy): domain Eukaryota; kingdom Viridiplantae; phylum Streptophyta; class Magnoliopsida; order Boraginales; family Ehretiaceae; genus Ehretia; species Ehretia macrophylla. The sequence continues at coordinate 35,592,488 of CM075773.1, read as the reverse complement.
ATTTTATAACAGGAAAAATATTTGAGTTCAAATCTAAATGTCTTTCTATATTAATAAGACTCACATAATATGAACTCACCATATTATATGAAAGTAGTATTTGAGTCCGACGGACTAGATCCAATTACAACCCTGATGACAGATTTAGCTCTAGTACACTAGATAAATTTGACCTCATATAGACGTCAGAATCATCATCACATTAGGAAGAAAATTTTGTTTTGTTAACACATTGTTTTGTCATTGTCCGAATCATTGCATGTCTAATATAGTAAAAGCATGCATCCATGAGTGCATAGTCATATTCTCAATGAAAATCTCCCACTAATATGAAAAAATTTGAAGATTAACAATGATTATGTGTTTTTTGGGGGTTCAACAATGATTATGTGTTGACCATTACGAAAAAAACACATGGCATCAATTATGTTTTTAACTTTATAAAATGAAAATATTTGTTTGTCACTTGACAACCTAACAAATAGTTAAGCTTGGATTAAAAACCTTCTGAACTAAAAATTGTTTCTGATCATCATGGCAAAATGAAGAGGTCCCAAAAGATCTTCCAGACTCAACCCACAAATTTCATAAAATTCTTTTAATTATAACAACTGGATTAGTTTCATCATTACATTCTAGTCTGATATTATAGTTAGTTCAATTCTGACCGCCTTTTAAAATAATGAAACATGTTGTTAGCATGAGTCATTTCTCTAGTTTTCAATAGATATCAGACTCTTAATTTATCTGATTTTTTTAAGATGAACTGCTATACTGTCAGGTTTTCGTTCAAATTTAATCCCTAGGCCAAGTAGTAGGATGCAAGTAAGAGCTCATGCCCAAAAAGCGTAAGTTAATCATGTCTATGTATTGTTGACTGATTGAATGAAAATCTTTCACAAAAAGAAAAAAGTTACTATTTATGCAATTCTTTCGTTGTGATAATGAATAGTCAATTATTACCAGCAGATAAGGTTAGTATAGGAGCTCTACTTCAAACTATATACAAACCCTATGATGTGATTAATCGAGAAACATTAAAAGTTTCACGCATTTATTAAACTGAATTACAAGACAATACATTTATTGTCACATTTGAATCAACACATCAAATGAATTACAGACTCCGTGCATCTAAGGTTGTCTAAATTCGAGGACACCAGGGTCCTTAAAATAATTATATTACAATACTATGCATGTCAAGTCGATGTCAATTTAACTTGAAGGGTTAGTTTAATGATAGAGTATTTAAGACGTATAAAAAAAAAAAAAAACACTAGTTCACATCTCAAATTTGAATCAATTAAACAATTAATTTTTTTAGAGCTAGTATCGATAGACTTTTTATCTAACTAACATAAATCATACATCATACATCTTTAAAAACGAGATAATATATTCTAAATTTAACACTCTAACATAAATATGAAAAACTTTCCAAAAGAATTCATTTTAAAATTGCCCATTTGGCCATGCCACACTACACCACCATCCCTTCGAGTATGCTAGGCAGTAGGCATACATGAATATGACAAACCTCGAAAGGGGTAGAAAACAAAATATCAGAAACTTGATGCAATTTTTAAAATAAAGACGCTACAGCAATGATTGCACTGTTCCATCAATTTTTTTTTTCAAAGAAAAAGATAAATAGAAGACAAAGATTGTGAATGAGAGTGATTTAAGCTAGCTATGGGACCATAAATAATAACTGCTAACAATTTTTTATGATGCTTCCTATGAACACTTTAGTGGTATCAGCCAATAGATGAAAAACTAGAGAAAGAAACAATTTAGTGAACCAGTAGGGTTGGGACAAAAAAACAAAAGAGGGATTTAATGCTTCTAAGTCAATTCTGCATGAAGAAAAGGATTTCGAAAAGTTCACATGATGAGTACTATACTGCTGCTAGGCTGCGAAAATTAATTTCTTTGTAACTAGTTCCGTAGGGTTTTTATTTGACTAACAATAAGACATTATGTGTTTCGAGATTTGATATTTTTAAAATGAACCTTAAAATCTTTTCAAGGGAATTCCTCAATGGGAAAAAAATATATATGTATATTCTTCTGTTTAGCTAAGAACACCTTCAGCTCCTCGCCGAAATATTGTAAAGGAAATCAGTAAGAAGAGATCTTTTACGCCCCAACATAGCATTAAAAGAGCCTAAGAAAAGAGACAGCATATTAATTATTCTATATCGCATGATCTATGCATGCCCTTTTTTTTTTCTATATAACTTCTTTTACTTCATTCCACATTATTGTAGAGATTTACTAGTATTTTAGAGTAACTCTGGTCAATTTGTACTCTTAAACAACAACTTTGAATCCAATATTTACTTTATACTCTGTATGTAGTGACATAAATCCCTCCTCACGACTCATGAATTAAGAATTCTCACAATAATAAGTTCATCGTTATTCCTCTTTTTTTTTTTTGGATACTTAGCTTCTAATGCTTCAGAATCAACTTTTCTAATCAATCAATTCAAATTAATATGTTGGATAATCGCTCACTATATGGCTAAAAAAGGTGGTCTAAAAGTCTCCTCTCTCCCAGTAAGCAAGACAAGATCACCACTTCTCTCAGTAATGGACCATTCGGGTTAAAGAACGTGAATGCTACATATTAGCGAGCAATGACCACCATATTTTAAGACATGATGCACATAGAGATCAAGCACTACGACAACGATATTGTACTTAGTTACCATTAGTCCTTGAAAATTCTCGCTTTCTTGGGGCTCTTGCTACTCCTACTCGTAGGGTGGGAAGAAGATAAGAAAAGGCGAAGCGTTCTTTTGCTTTTCCAACTTGTTATTTCTACAGACTGGTCAAATAGATTTGAGTTCAAATGGCACAGAACTCTCGATTGACCATAGGGCATATTCTAACCTTACCGAATTCATTGTATTGAAGCCAAACTTTTTTTTTTATTATTATTATTTTTTTATAGATCAAAGAGAGTAAGGGGGCGGCAGATCCTAACATAAATAAATACTATCCGACTTAAATAATTGAATTGATTCAACTTTTCACTGAATAACAAGATCAACAAACAGGGAATAAAAAAGGAGAACGTGATGAAGATAAAGTAACCGAAGATGTATTAAGAATTCTGAAGCATGGGTTGGTGGAATATTGCATCGTGCAAGAATATTTAATTTATTAATTTCCATCAAACGTTACCCTTTCTTTAACATACAATTTGTTTAAACTAACTTTAAGGTTAGCTCCGTGGTGCAGTGTTTAGAGTGTAAGCGAGAGATTTGTTCACGTTTTAATCAATGTGAATGAATTAGGAAGATAATTTTTTTGAGATCAATCTTGATTGGCCCTTGCTTGACTAACTTGGAATATGCCTATTTTAAGTGTGATCATATGCCTCATGACTCAGGTGACACCCATGGTATAAGTCCGAAAAACCTCTTAGGAGAAGTTTCATTCCCAACATAAAAAAGAAAACAAAAAATGAGTTTGAACTGATGTGCTATGCTTTGCACTTGTAATTAAAGTAACTGTCGCAATGGTCCTAGGGGTATGGTCTAGCGATAGTGAAGGTAAAATCGCACTTGCAAGGTCACGGGTTCGACACTCTCCACTACTTTAGAGTTTCATTCTTGACTGACCTGTGCTTGTGTGACCGCATTACTACACTCGATGATTTAATTATCAGTTAGTGGTCGGACTCCACTAACTAGATTTTCATGTCATCTAAAAAAAAGTAACTGTTGCAACTCACATCACTATGCAAGAGATACCATCGCACTTTTAGAACATAGAAGTTGTACAAATTGAATGAAAATTGTGCTACTCACTTTGCCCCAACAAGGGACATATAGCCAGATTTGAGTTTCGCTTAGCAATTCCTGGGGTTTCCAAACCTGTGTTTGAGATGCATTGGTGATTGGAGTAGAGTACAAATGTTGAGCAAAAAAGAGAAAAGAAAGTGAAATAAAGGCCATAAAAGGTAAAAAGTGGAAAATATAGGGGGTCGAAAATGAAGCACGCCAATGTACATTCAACACCATTCCCGGTGACTCCAATTGAATTTCAAAGGCCAGGGCCAGGCGTGAGGTCAAAGGCTGGCAAATTCCCCCTCTTGCCCAACCCACCCAGTTTCTACCCACTAACACACCATTTTGGCGAAGCAAAATTTTTCATAAACAAAAACAACCATATTAATGAAGTATAGAGATAAAACTTATTCTGATTACATAAAATGAGATAGATGCCCCCAAAGACTAGGTAAGTGGTCGGGTAGCTAATCGTTATAATTAAAAGTTTTGAATTTGAGCTTATGTCCTTCTATCACATATATTACTTGGTCCTAGACTAACATAGAACATGAAATGGGCGTGTTATTGCACCACTGGGTATGTAACCTTGTTGTGGAACTAGTGTAGTCTTACTTAATGTGAATTTGCATGTCGTTATAAAAAACGAAAGGAAGAAGAAGAAGAGTAATGTGAATTCCAAAGGCTAGGCAAGTGTTTTTTTTGGCTAAACTAGATAAATGAATATCATTAAAAATAAACCATAACAAAGGAGGGTCATTCGACCAAATACAAAAAACTGCTGAAAATGAAGGCGAAACCCGCAAACAGACAAACAAAGACAAACAATCTCAAGACATAGAAGAAATCACATTTCGAAACAACAAAGACTCGAAATTGTGAAAAACCACCTAAATCAAAGACAAATGAACTCTATTGGCGAAATGTCTATTAATACTAGAGTTGTTGTAGCCTTGTTTTGCATGAAATTTGACAAAGATGTCAGCTTGAATCTTCTCGATAATCTGCTCTTTAGTGCTAGCCAGGCAAGTTTGTTTGTACCCACTAACACACCATTTTGGCCAAGTAGAATTCTTCATAAAACAAAGATCACCAAAATAACAAAATATCAATTTTTTCCTACTAATTAATTAGGTTGACTACTGAATAAATTTGGTTGACGAATATGGTTTATGCGCCGCTAATAAAGTGTTGAGCATTTGACACAATACTATTTTAAATTTGAATTATTTCATAATATTATAACATTTCGAATTGAACACCTAGATAAATTTTGTACGTAGACTATAAATCGAAACTCCCACATTTTACTTGATCTATTGTTGTTTAATCATCTAACTTATAGAATTTTTTCGTTTAATCATTTAACTTATAGATTTTATTCATTTCGATTTGTTTTTACAGATATATTAACATCAAAAAAGAGAGTACACTCTAATGATCATATGAATTAATTTTTTCTATGACCTAAAGAGAGTTAAGAATGCCTATATCAATCACGAGTTTTCATGTTTTGTACCTTCACGAGCATTGACATGCATCGCACATCTCAATGTTATTGTCGCCTTCAAGTGAAGCTAAGGCCATTGTCTTATTACACAGCAAGCTTTTGTAAATAGTGACTTGTTACCTGAGTATTTGTGGTCGTGCGTGGTCTACTAGATATAACATCTAGAAAAGCTCAGAGAAGTTGTCGTTTTACTACTCTTGTACTATCAAAATAGTAGTTTAAATTTCAGTGCTTTTTCATATATATGCTTTCTCTGCCAGCTTCTATTCTCTTTTAATTCTTCTATTCTCTCCTATATGATTTCAAACTCCCATAAAAGATTCCACCCTAATCCATTTATCTGACTGAAAGGATTTTCTGACCAATCTAGAGAACATTTGAATTCCATTAGTAATGATAATCGGGCGGAGTCCCTCTTTCAGAGCGAAATGTTTGCTAAACAGTATTTTAGAAAATGGAAGTTTATCCTTGACTTTTTATTTTATTTTTTCATGGTTGATCTAAAATATATTTTTGTTGGTTTGCTAGAACAGATCCAACATTACTGATAGAAAAAAAAAAAAAAAATCATATAACAAGAATGTTTTTTTTTTTTTTTGAAATGCCAAGAATATATATCCATCTTTTTGTCCTTTTGACAGGATATTCGTCTTAAAATGTTTTTTGAATTGACACTAAGGGTGCTAAACTCAAGACACTTAACCCCGTTTAAAAGATATATAATTCAAATTAGTTGAATACAAAATTTACAAAAAATGAACTTCATAACTGATTCAAACACAAAATGCGAACAAGTGGGCTCTCCTACCCATATCTACTTATTTCACATATAGGTAAAAATTGACCATCAAGAGCTGTGAAAGCAATCAAACAACGTGGCCACCGGCCAGAAAAAGCTCATCAACAACTTGCCATATGTCTCTTGACTCAGTTTTGGAGAGCAGAGAGAGAGAGTAGCCTTGCTTGTGTCGCTGTTTCTTAAGCTTTACTCAAAGCAAAATCAGCTTACTTAATGTCATGTCTTTTCGTTAAAGCACCAATCTTGCAGTTAAGTTACTTTAATGCTCCTTTAAAAATGGCAACCTTTTCTTTCCTCTCGATGCTAACATAAATATATCATAAAGAGCTCCCTCAGGTGCAAATGGCTTTTCTTGTGCTTAGAGTTAACTTCTAAAGATAATGCACGAGCCAAATTAAGCCATTAGAATTATGGTTTTAGAATTATTTGCATTCCCAAAGAATATGCTGTTCAATGGTCTATTTAACAAATTTTTACTTTGATTTGTATTGAATGTAATTTGTTAGAATATATACACTTCTTCGTCCCTTGAATCATAAATTTTAAGATAATTTATAAGATATTGGGTTATTTCACTTAATACTATTTGATTTTTAGGATAAAATTCTTTGATTCTTGACATGATACTTGAGTTCGGTTTTAGTCCAAATTTGTAGCTATTTATATCTTTGAAAAACTATGTGCATTTAGATGTGACTAAACTTTCGTAAGCAACTATATATCCATGTTTTCAAGAATCTATTTATTTGATCGTGATCACACATTAGAGGTGTTAGAATATATACATAACTATTCATGATTCTTAGAAACACAAAATGTAGAATATTTCGCCCTTTAATACTACTTATAACTTGCGTTGCTGAGGGAAATAGAAACCTGGGGAGGTCAAAACATTTTTGTAAAAGCTTCTGGTCATATCTCGTTTCGTTAATCGTCAACAATTACATATACTAATTGCAGGATTTTAACTAACTCAAAACATAATTAAGTTAAGAGAAAGTTTTAAAGGTTCACGTTGCGTATGGTGTGTGGTCCACCACAGGGGCAGAATCAAAAAAAAATTTCAGTAAAAGTTAAAATACATAATTTTTAAACTGTATAAGTATATTTCTTTTTCAGTAAAGACTAATTAATTTTTGTAACAAAAAATACATATAATTTAATTTTTTTTTTTTTTAAATATAAAATTTTTAATGTTAATTCAGACCAGTGATGACTCACTGATTGGAGCCTTCATCGGCTCCCATTTATATTGCCACTAGTCCCGAATATGTAAAGTCTACACCCCGCATACATTTATCAGGACTTTTTGAAATTTTTTACTTAAGCTAATAATTTGCACAAGTGACAAACTTGGACTAGGAATAAAAGCAGTCAAAGGTTAGATAGAAAAAAGCAAAGTAAATGGCAGCATAGCTCCACCATCATAGGGGTCACCGTCCTCGTAAAACACAGCCCGTTCCCAAAAGATTTCCTTCATAAAGTTGCAGGGCTATATTATAAATAGACAATTAAAAAAGTTCCTTAAATAGTTGATGAAGAACAAATGTTGTCTTCTCCAAAATTTGCTGTTCTTTTGAAACCTCAGTCTTACCAAGAACACTATAACACGCAATTGATGCTTTTTTAAGCAAGAAAAAAAGGTAGGAAGCATTCAAGTTAGTTGAAATGAGAAGGTGTCTTTATTACCATATGACTTAAATAAGTATCTACCAACCGCATATTTAGAGAACTTTAATGCACATGAATTTCTTACTTCTTTTTACTGTTTTGGTTAGGGGAAAATTGGATAAAGTCCAAGTTAGACACTACAACATTTTAATATTTTTTTGTAATATTTTAATTGAAAAATAAAAATGGTTGCGGAAGATGAAAAATATTGTTACAATAGATGTTTTATTGCAATGATTTTTAATCAATTATTGTATGAATTAAAAAAATTTACAATAATTTTATTTAATTGTAACAATTAAGTTTTTAACACTTTTTCTTAATTAATAATTGGTCGTGAAATTACTTTTTTTTGCAACAATTTTATTTTATTTAATTGCAACAGTTTTTAAACATATACTTATTATTTAAAAAACCATGGTAATAGAGAATTTGCAACAACACCATATGGAATGGCTAAAGTTATTTGCATCGGTTTTAGTTTTTTTGCATTAATTTTAAATATTGCAATAGATAAAAAAAAAAAAAAATTGTGGTATTGACAGCTCATAAAACTAATATAATAGACAATGTAGGGTATGGTCAAGCTTTGAATTCATGCTCTTTTGTCAAACCAAACTAAACTAAACCAAACGCAGACTTGATCATCTTGCAATGTTATAACAATGTGCATTATTACATTAATGAAGCTGATTCAATGCGGGTGAACTATTTATTCAGTTATGATGAAATAAGTTGGACAGTTTACCTTTAGTAGAACTCCATAATAACCAGAGGATCCATCCACTAAACTAACCTTTAGCCCATTAAACAGGTTCATCTATCTGAATTTGCTAACACTACTATTTTCTGCCTAAAGCAATCTCTCCGTGATGAAGATTGATAAAAGAATATATCTTAGAGTGAATGTATGATTTCCTTTTTCCCATTCTTGTTCAAAAGACAACAATTATACATCCATAAATCGAAAGACAAATTTTAAAGCTTCTTTCAAAAGATTCCCCAACTAATAATAAAAGTTAATGATGGATGCCAAAATAAAAATCGTTTTTATAATCACACGTTACATTATTCAAATCTCATCATTGTGCAACATTTAGTGGACATTTAGGCAGAATTTCAAGCGTGAAATTCATGAGAATCCTTTTGTCTTATGTTCAACAGCTAGTAGGGACGATTCAATCATCAATATCAGTTTTGATAAGGTTCAGAATTACATTAAAACTTTAAATCTCACCTGAAATAGAGTTAATTAATTATTTAATTATACCTTAAACTACTCCAGATGTAATATTTAATTTTTGAAATGACACTATCACATTTTTTATCAATTGCAATATTTAAAACTTATTTAAAAAAGTTAAAAAATATTATAAATAATTTTAACAATTGCAATAAGATATGTAGCGCAACGATATTTTTAGTTTTTAACTAAAGGGTTACAAATAGCTAAATGTCATAATGTGAAGCTAATTAATTGTATATATTTTAGAAGAGTTATTGGAGAAAAATGAAAACATTAATGGGACAACATGGACCATCAAGGTCAAACAAAACATACTCCGACCAAGAAACAACCGATGATTAACGACCAATGCAAAGTGTAGGTCCATCAAATCTGAGATTTGTCAGTCCCTCCCAAGAACCATTGATGAATTCTTGTATTACCTTCCATAATCATTTAATGAAATATTTGTTTTTTTTTTTTCTCCTCATGTATCAAGACAATATGAATAGTCTTCAGAAGGGCAATCATGTCATTTCACTTCACCATGCAAGCTCCCTCATTTAATATCGCGCCATGTCCCTTCCATTTCATATTCTCTTCCAGCTCAAACCTAAACAGCCATTAACGTCTACAACATATAATCTCTATGTCTATATATAGATACATATAACTATATCTATACACAACTATATATATACTATATATGTAATATATATATACATATTTATATTTGTAGACACGCAAAGAGAGAGTTCTACAGAATGACGGCAGGGTGGGTGAGATCACTGCAATGCAAGTCGAGAGCTTTAGACGACGTCGTAGACCACCATGCAGCCTCCTCTAAGCATCATCACTACCACCATCTTATACCTGATTCAGCAAGTTGCAGAAAAAGCGTTCAAAGCCTTAAAGATGTTGTTGAAACAACAAAGAGCAGAAAACCCAAAAAGCCCAAACCGCGAGAACCACCATTCAAGCACCCCGGTTCAAGAAAACCCGAACCCGCTTTTCGAGAGGCCGTCGGTCGTGATAGGGTACAATCTGCGACCTCCACGCGCCGGTCACGCGCAGTGGAGAGTTTCTTTCCGGCGCTCACTGAGCTCCCGGGAGGGCACCCTTCGCGTAATGTGGTGGAGATAATCTTCCATACGAGCTGGTCGGAGAAGAGTTTTCCAGGTCGGGTTGAGATGGTATTTAAGGCGCAGAACTTGACCCGAACTTTGGCCCGGTTTGAGGAGTACAGACAGGTCGTGAAGTCTCGAGCAGTTTCTGATGGTGGAGCAGCTGTGGGTGGCGGCTGTGAGGAGCGGTGTGTTGCGGATGGGAATGAGGTGATGAGGTTTTACTGTCTAGGACCCACAAGCGGTGGCGCGTACGACTTAGTTGGTGGCGCGTGGGCGTTTCAGGGTGGCAAGGGGGCTGCTATATGTACATTTGCTGGTAGCGGTGGTGCACACGAGAGTGCAGGTGGTGGTAGAGGGAGGAGGGCAATGTTGGTTTGTCGTGTCATCGCGGGGCGAGTTTGTAATCAACTCGGGTATGACTCGTTGCTCGAAGAACGAGTTGGGTATGACTCAGTGAGTGGAAAAAATGGCGAGTTGCTAGTGTATGATTCACGAGCAGTATTACCATGCTTTCTAATTATCTACAAATTGTAAAAAGTGCGTTTTAACAAGTAAGGCCTATTTGCATATGCAATTTCTTTCTTTTTTTCCTTTGTTTTGGCATTCCCTTTTACTATTTTTTTTTTCCTGATTATCTTTCTTTTGTTTCTTAGAAATTCTGAAGTTTGTATCTATAAATGTTCGGTTAAATATATATTCTAATCATTTTTTTTTTTTCTAAAACTAATATTTCCATTTTTCTTTGAATATGTACCAAATTTGTTCAAGTCATAAGGTTAATATTTCACCCATTGAAAAATCAATTTAGCAGTAAAAAATTATGTGTTTTTAGTATCATTGAATGAAAATCTTAGATCGACCCTTTGACCGTGTCCATCTTCGGTAGAGATTCATTAGGTAAGCTCATTTTAAGTTAGGATTAACATTATATAGATAAAGCATTGGCATGATAACAATAAACTTGCTTACTTTATAACTATAGATAGATTTTTTATTTCTTTTTCTTTGTTGTTAAAATCATGGTATTTTTGTTATATAATGTTTCTTGAGAATATATAAATATATGGGACAAATATTAGACGTTGGAGATTAATTAATAGTGTGATGAGACAGCAATTTGTCTAAATGACAGCTAGGGTGAACGAAACAATCAGGTAGTTAAGCACTTAAGCATGCCTAATCATATGGATTAAGACAAGACAGCAAATTTTTTGCATACTCATTGGTGTTTTCTTAGCCTGCAGGTTGATCCACTTTCAGGTAATCATTCACTTAATAATTCGCATTTAATTTTTTGATAGATTGTTTTCTTGACTATTTAACTTTACGGATGCTTCGTTGTAATTTTTAAATTTAAATATTTTTATAATATTATGTTCGTATATCAAGTAAATAGTGTTAATTGTATGGAATATAATTCATTATATCAATATAATTATTTTGTTAGACGAAGGCTTTAAATATAAAATTGACCGTGAAATCTTTGTCTTTTATTGTTGAATCAGAAAACAAGAGGATCTTTTTCCGGGGCGTCAGGTTTCGTTAATGCTATTTGGTAATAGAGAACCTGGTCCCTCAATCTTCAATTAAGGGCAATTAAGTACGGCGCAAGTTACGCCTTCTAAAATTAGACAGAAACATAATGGCTGGTGGCTAGTGTAGAATCGCTTTCAGTGATGCATACAGCATACTCCGTGAACTTTTTTTTTTTTTGGTTGAATATAAACGTCTTTTCAGGGGCGGAATTATTTTTTTCAAAAAAATCTATATAGTATTATTAAAAAAAAATTACTGTTATTTAGGATTTAAAAAAATTTATGTAGTATTGTTAAAAATAAGTTAACAGTCTCTTTTATTTTTTATTTATTTTTTGTCATAAATGTTCTTATTTGAATTTTGACGTCTCCCGTTTTAAAATTTTGAATCCGCTCTTACGTCTTTTATGGAAACAGAAATTTACACTATCTAACTCCACTGGGTTGTAGGTCAGCATATAATAGTTTTCCAAGATTAGAAGAATCCACTAATTTTACACTTTGTAATTCAATTAGCAACTCGATTGGCAATTCTTCTCACACTCTGAAATTGAGTGGATGGGATTTCAGTCGCCATTAGTTTAATATCTTCCACCAAAAGCTTGATCTTTCAGTTAGATTGGCCTTCAGATTGCTTGGAGAACTGCAATGGCATCATTTTCAATTATGATGCAGTTAGCATCTAGGTGTTTGGCAAGAAAGCAAGCTTTCCACACAGCAAGAGCCTCGGCATGTGGCTAGCAAGGCCACCAACAATTTCTTCTCTCGAATTTCTAGCGATTGCAGTGGTTGCAGCCATTTCAGGTCCAGAAAAAGCAGCATCCACGTTAATTTTTAGTGTACCTTCAAGAGGTGGAAACCATGTGCATCAGTACAGCATCAAGATAACCTCATGTAGATGGAAAAATGGTGCTGCGCGGTCACATTTGACCTTTGTATATTATAAAAGCTTGTGTTAAATGTCAAAATGGAGATGTATATGATAAAAATCTTTTAAACAAAGAAAGGTAAATAGGTAATATATAACAATATCTGTCACATGTAATCAATTTTAAGTTTCTCTTAGCAAAACCTAATTTCAAGCTAATGAGAAGAGAAAGTCTATTGTAAAACTATTCGGTTGTCGTTCAAACCACTAATATACAGGTGGTTTCACATATATGTGAACTCACTTTTGTATCATAGCCAAACAGCCATAAGCCGGACAAAAAAACTTTCCTAAGAAGAATTTCGGTTTCAAGGCAATTCGAGTATTATAAAATCATGACCCCGGACATCTGTTAACGCCAAAATTGGGCTTGGACCCATGGTTCAACCGCGACGGGTCATTTGGCCCCAATCAACACGTAATTCCTGGGCCAAGGCCCATATACGATACTATAAGTCGCGGCCTACTCCCAAGTTAGGTCCAATAAAGCTCAAAGCTCTTGGCTAAGCCCACATGGCGGTACCGTCCTACACGAACAACCAGGGATAAACTCTAATCCAACTCGAACTCTATCAGATATCTCCGGATAAACGATCAAGGAGACATTCCAATAGACTAGACTACTAGTAGCGGATGACTATCAGCAAACTCAAGATAAAGATCAACCCTATCTTACGGGATAAGAGATTACTCGTTTGAAGTAGTCTACTCGAGATACAAGTCTCAAGGGATAAACGACCTTAGACTTATCACAATTGCCCAGCCTACGAGAAGCAGACGACCACCGAAGGACTTGGGATGAAGACTACATCTACCCTACATGATAAGAGATCACGTAGTCTACTAGGAATACAAGACCCAAGAGTCCGTGACTCTTGGCCTACCCATACCTATAAGTAGGCCACGCCTACACAAGGAGAGGGCATCAAGTACTAGTCGCATCTAGCAATACTCTCCCTCTTCCCTCTATATAATCCTGGCCTACACTCTCTATATCGACGCCGCTACCACGGTAGTCTCCTATTTTCCCTTTATATTTTCCATGCATTCTTATCTTTTTCGATAAACTACTGACTTGAGCGTCGGAGTGTCTTCGGCCGGCACCACACCGGTGTCCCAAGACTCACGTCGTTCTATCGCCTTCTGTCCTTGTAGGTTGCTGGTGGCCTGAAATTCGTGATTGTGGATTTTTACATCTACAACATCAATGCATGTTCAACCTACCAAACACATGTTTGTTCACAATAGAATGGTAAATGACGGGTGCCAAATCGTTTTCTTTGTCCTTTTTCATTTCCCTTAATTTCTTTTTTCCGATGCCCATATTTGCTGAAACTCTCAACTTGGATTTTGTCGTAGTAATATATTTAAAGTGGGTCTAATTCCTTTTTGAACTCAATGCATAGCGAGAATTTTAAACACTAGACTGCTCTAAAGACGAGATAACATTTGTCAAAGACAGACTAGGTCCAATTAACATATCTCGAGAACTTGTCAATATCATGAAAATCTGATATCCAGCATATTATGAACTAACACGATAGTTTATGCAGACATGGAACAACAAACTAGAGCATCATATAGCACGGCATAGACTTGGCAATTGCCTCAAACTCCTCGTGTACAGCCAACAAATACTCATTTTTGAAGTGACACCAGCAGGCCAAAGCCATCGAAAAATCTGTTTCACATGAATTAAATTTCCTTCCTACTCTAATATGGAAAAAATAAATAATGTGAAATTATCGAGGTTATTGAAAATAATCTATACAATTCAAATGGAGGAAGAAAGGAAAGAAGATCTCCAATGTATGGTTTGTTATGCTGCAGCAGGTTTTAGCAGAAATCATATCATCATCTGCCATTACTATTGAGACTCCACAAGAACATATAATTGCTTTCCATTCAACCGGTCGCGACCCTGTACAATCAAGAATAGATAAATGTGAAAGAGCGAGCGAGCGAGCAAGAGAGAGGGGGGGACGAGAAGATTTGGCTCCTCTACGATACACTAAAACGAGAAACCTCATTTCCCTTAAAGCAACTATATAAACTCTTATGGAACTGTGCAAACAAACCAGACTAGGAGTAACACTTCTTACATAGTCACGAGGGAACTTGGTACAGGCACAACATAGAACAAAAAGTTAATTCAATTCACCATTTCTGATCTAAGCATAGATTAGCTCACCTTTAGATCTGGTATTTCAATCACACACGCACATTCAACGACTTGAGCTCCAGCGCGTTCTGAAGAAAACCAACATGAAGTAAAATGACTCAGAAAACATGGTTCCACTGTAAGACATCCATAACTAAAGATGGATTATGGATTATCACATCTTTGACACTGGCACATTAATTTTGTTTTCAAGATGTCAAGATTGGTGATTTTCCGAGTATGAAATCTTATGCAGACATAACTACATTTCAGTAAATATCCATTAAATAGATTTTCAGAAGGAGCGTCATTTTCTATCCAAATTCTGATTTCGTTTTGCTTCTCCTAATCGTCAAGCCTGAATGACTCCACTCTTTTCCTTGCCCCCGGCCTCTCACTTCCTTTCAAGACCATTAAGAATAAATAGAGATTAAGAAAAGAGAGTACCTAGTAAATCCATAGCTGCACAGAGGGTGCCACCAGTAGCAATCAGATCATCAACTACCAAAGCGCATTCACCAGGTTTCACTGAATCAACATGCATCTCAAGACAATCGCTTCCATATTCCAAGTCATATTCTTGCCTGAAAACTTTGCCTGCAGTCAAGTATATTTATATCAAAACAGATCACTTCGAAAGGGATCAATTGAAACTCAAAAGATTTGTAATTATACTGTATAGTCCGGCCTAGTAACTACTGCATAAAAAGACACACCATCACATAGTTCTTGAGGCTTTTCAGTATGTCCAAATGAAAGTAGATCAGTTTTCTTCATTTCCAAGGAGGTACATATCTTACCGGGATCTTCTTCCATAACGGTATGCAACAATAGTTCTTGAGGCTTTTCAGTATATAAAATCTGGGTCACTTCAATTAATATCAATTAATTTTAAGATAAAATTTTAGGTAAATTAATATAGCATCAGAGTTGAGTCTTCATTTTATTTTATCTATTCACGTGCTATCCATTAGTGTTTCAGCTGTTGACTTTAACACGCAATTTTCAAAATCGATTCTCTTATACATATGACATAACTACGTACACAGAATCCATTTCTGGAGTCTGAAAAGTACCTGGCAGCTTCCCTGGTTTTCTCAAGGGAACGAACTTAGCTCCAATTGCCAATGCAATGGGAGGACCAAAAATGAAACCTCGAGCTTCTATGCCTGTTAAAACAAAATGATAGAAAGGCTTGTCAAATTTTTACAAATGCAATAGTATTAGAAGTAATTAATGAGCAAATTATGATTTTAATCTTAATCAAGTTATTGTTTACTTCCTCATATTTCCAGAGTCGAATAGTAATTGAATTCTTTATCTTTGTTAATATTAATACAATTAAAGCCACTAAAATCATAAATACTATTACATTAATTAATTAGGGACACTCAAATATTTTACATTTGTGAGACACTGTTTAGAAATGGTGGTTACTTACAAGAACAGAAGTTCTATATACACAAAACAATAGATAATGTAATACATATCGGTGAACAAAAGTATATATAAGTGATTTATAAATTATGGGTGTTGTGGGTAAAAAAGAAGTGCGATGCCTCATTCTACCCAAAAAAAGAAAATTAAAGATAACCAATTGAGGCTCAGATTCTTCTCATCAACCCACACCATAATGTTCCTTAACAAAATAAAACTCTAAGGAGTCCCGAATTATGTATAGTGATCGAGGCTCCGTTTGTTTGCTGTAAAATATTTTTTCGGAAAATATTTTTTTGAATTTTACAATGTTCGGTAACATTGAAAAATTGGTCAATCGTAAAATATTTTACGATAAAAAATTGCGGCTGCTTTTCTAAATTTTATGGTGTTTGATAACACCGTAAAATTAGTTAACCGTTAAATGTTTTCCAGTTAACAATTGCGACTAGTACAAAATTTTGTAAAATGTTTTACGGGACTTTGGGAGAAGAAAATATTTTACGAAATTCACGATACATTCAAATACCAGAAAATATTTTTTAGTAATCTATTTTTCAGAAAAATATTTTTCCTCAACAAGTTATTTTACGGCAAACAAACGGAACCTTGTAAAATATTTTATTTTTTAAGAAAATATTTCTAAGAAAAATATTTTATGAAAGTAAATTATTTTATGATAAACAAACGGAGTCCAAATAATAATTTATTGTAACTAAAATTTTAATTTTAAATTTATATATTCTTATCACAAAAATTACTTTATTTTTGACGAATTTAAAACAGGCATTCGTCCTTAAAAAGATAAAAAAGAACAAGTGGATAGAATGAAACAATTCCATGATTACGGCGGGTGGGTCCGGGGCCTTGTTTCAGACATTGTCGACCATTGGCCCCCCTAAATCTAAATAGAGATTTTGGCACATGCCCCCATTCTACACTGAACCTTTCATATCTCATTCTTCATACAAGGTAGCCATCAATAATTCTCCCCACCAAAAAACACAACTGACGAATTTCAACCATTATTCATCAGAATTCGATTATGAATTATTAAATTTTAAAGTACAATGATGTACTCTCATACATACATTAAAACAGTTAAAAATAAAATTTCAAAATAATTAAAAATGTTAAATTTATGACCTTTTATGAATACTTTTTCCCCACTACTTGACTATGTCCCTAGGGGCTAAACCCCATTAAAGATCATCACAAAACATACGTAATATTATAAGTTTGATTTAATAATTGTGAATTATATATTATATCATTTTATTATAATCAATTATATCAATAATTCACAAATATTGAATTTTAATCATAACATCATAATATTATTTATCAGATTCCTTTCTCTCCTCCCCGGGCAATAGAAAAGGAAAAGAGAAACACATAAAAACACACAAAAAAAGTACAATAAAGTTTTGTTTGGCCTAACTGTGAAATTTTAGCATTTGAGTTATAGAACTTTTGTAATAGAACTTTGGTTAAAAGTGTTGTTGAACAAAAGTCGTTGACTGTTTAGCCTATATTTGACAATATTAAACTTTTAAAAAATTTGAGAGCAATATTGTACTTTAAAAAATATGAAAGGGTATATTTGAGAAAGAAAAAAAAAACAACTTCTCACATTATATAAAAATAGTTTCGCAAAAACTTATTTAGAAAAACTTGAATTTGGAGCTTCTTGTTTTTCAACTTTTTTCAACTTCAACTTTTACCTAAAAACACTTTTAGAAATGAGCAAAACAAGTGAGATTAGTTTCTAAACTCACAAAAAACTCTTTTGAGTGTCAAAAAGATAGGTCAAATAGAGCCTAATACTCACCAAAACCAAACTAAGCAAAATGTATAGATAACCACATTATAAATCAATAGAAAACTTTCTTTCCTTTTCTTTAAATTTTAAGCTTATTCTAACATTTTTTGTTTGGTGGAACTCACAAATAGAATATGTAATGAAATGGATCGAGAGAAGAAGGGATAATAAAAAGAGAAGGGGAAACTAAAACTATTGAGAGAATTTATACCAGCAACAACAGAGATATTTTTGCCTTTGTAACGTTCCACAAACAAGTCTATAGCATCCTTGAATGCTTTAGGGTCTAGCAAAAGCGTAGTTATGTCTTGAAACATAATCCCTATGAAAAACAATTCACAAGATATGAAGCAAAAAATGATATATCCTAATATTCATTTTTAGAATATATATATACATACAATTATATAAACATGCATATATATATATATATATATATATATATATGAATGTGTGTGTGTGTGTGTGTGTGTGTTTACGCGTGTACCAGGTTTAGGGAAGTTGGGGACGACACGGATTCTTGAATGGATGCCATGAATACGAGGATCGTTGTCTTTACAAGCTGACATTGTTTAACATGTGTATGCAATCTTGTTTTTCTTCTCTCTCTATATATTCTATGTACAAAGGCTAACACACACACACCCACAGAGTGTGAAAGTGTGTGTGTGGAGAGATGGACAATGGTGAAGGTAGGGAAAGAAACGATGAAGAGAAGAAAGAGAGGTGGGTGGACAAGGGAAGGGAAAAGAAGATGAGTTAGGTTGGGGGATTTATAGCAAAGTGTTTATAGTGTGAAATGTGGACAGTTAAGGTTTACGAGTGTGACAATTTACTATAAATTTCTTTTAGACTACATGCCCTCATTAGTCTTTTTAATATTTTGTCGTTATAACACTTTGGTTCCTGATCTTTAAAAATAAACTTTTTAGTTCTTAAAGTTAATTTAGTGTGACAACGTTAATTCTAATAGCAAAATTTTTGTATTTTTTGACGGCTTTATCACATGGCTGGCACGTGACTCTGATGGATTATAACAGTCACGTGCCAATTTTGCCATCAACTATAATAGATTATAATAATCACGTGCTAGTCACGTGATAAAGCAGTAAAAAAAATAGACAAATTTTGTTATCGGAATTGATGTTGTCCAACTAAGTTAATTTTAAGGACTAAAAGATTTATTTTTAATGATTATGGACCGAAGTGTCTCAACAATAAAATTAAGGACTAATAGGGACATTTACTCATTTTTTTATTTGGCAGAATTGTTTTTGTCATTCACTTTCTATGAGTCCTAAATCATTATGTTCATCTTTACTAACTGTATCGATCTACTATAATTATGGGATGACAAGCTTTATAGTCCATAGGTCCACAAACTTAGAGAATTTTTTTTAATTTGTTTTTCTGTGACAAATTTGACCCTTTTTCTATGTCATTTGTTAGCATGATTAGATTACTTTCTAAGAATTATGACATATATAGATAATATTGTTAAGTAAATTTATCATTTTTTTTTAAATAAAAACATCAATATTAAAACAATGAGTCATAGAAAATTAATTAGATATAAAAAAATTCAAGAAGGATTGTGGGAGTATATAAAAAGCGGTTTTGTAATGTCAGAGAATCTTATTATTGTACATGGATAAATTAAGACTTTTAAGGCTTTTATAAGATATGTTTGGCTAGTCATCCTAATACTAATTAGTTTTAAAATAAAAACTCAAGTTTTTTTTTATTATACTATGAAAGTTGAGCCTCCAAATTATCATTAATTACACCTTCCATTGTAGGTCATATATGAAAAGGACGTTAACTCGTATATAAGATTCTCAATTGGAAACAGGACTCTCCAAACTACTATAAGACGGACCTTTGTTTTTCCTAGAGAAAGAGTAACTTCCCAATTTAGACCACGTCTTTTTTTGCAAATTGAATCCACATCTATTAGCTTATTTATCTTAGTATGCTAATTTGATTAAATTTGTGGAAGAATTAATTTATTTTTCTTTTAACTTGCGTATCAAGACTCCTAGAAGCACTAGCTAATCCTTAAACACCTATATCCAACACTTTACTGTTGGAGAAGTGTACGCCTCCTTTTTTCTTTTTCTTTTTTTATTCAGTAGAGGCTTAAGGCCATACAACATAATCAGCGAAATTTGAACTCGTAAGCTATCGCATAATAGCGAGTAATATTACCACTAGACAAAAACCTAGTGTCAATGTACGCCTTCTTGGAGCAAGGGTTATTGTTTGTTTGGGATAGAGTGCTCTGCACAAAAAGAAGCAAAATCTACTCGATATGCAAGAAAATCATTCATCAAAGATAAAGATATAGCAGAAGTACTAAATAATTGGAGTAAATGACAATTACTAAAACAATTCATGGGGAAAAGTTCAGACAAGGCCCTTTTATTTTATTGGCGTCTATGTTAGTTTTATTTGCCTGTATTTTTTGTGCCCGTGGCTATATAGCAACACTGATATTTGGTTTAACAGTGATAAAGTGATGATAATAAAAAATAATAATTGTTATTTTATTAATTTAAGAAACAAATGATTTAAATTTTATCATCTCATAATATGATACATATTATAAAAGGATTCAAATTCTGCTTCATCAACGAATTGTTTAGAGGATACGTTTAGTGATGCCTTGTCTACTTTTGAGCATCCAAAACTAATACTTATTCCACCTTATCGGTGGTAGCTAAATTTCTCCTATTGCAATGTGGTATTATGAATTTTTTTTATTAAAGATTATTCTCCTATTACAAAATAAAAAATATATATTTTTGAACGATGCTCCCTTTTTAAAAAAAATGAAGGCTAAAGTCGTAATTTTAACAGTTTGATCTTGACTAACTAGAGGACTTCAACCAGTAGCACCGATCTCCGGAAACTGAGAATATAATGGAGAAAAACTTTTGGTACAGGGAGAAAATATCCGTCTGAGTCACAAGTCAATTCTAACAGGGTCCACAGACATAACTATGGTGAAAAATAACAAAAAAGAAATTTAAAAAAATCACTAAACGGCTCAAAAATAGACATTTTCGTCCGCCATAACCCTAGCGAGCTAACATGACTCTGGCATAGAGCTCAAAATAAGGTTTTCGCAAATATTTAAAAAAATTTGATTAAGAAAAAGCAAACTACCTAGTATTTTACCCAACTCTTAGACATATTAATATTCCTTTGGATTTTACACTCCCTTATACACGAAGCATGTATAGAATATTTTGGTTATAAAAATCATTAAATAATTATTCCCTAGTCTGTAACATGGACATACGAGGCCTAAATTGTACTGAGTTGTGTTGACTCCATCATATTTCAGCAGTGCATATATATCAACAAGCAGATACTTTTTAAGTTCAACTGCATTCTCCTCTAGGATGTTTCCTTCCCATCTACTTCATTAACCATGCCAAATATATGCGCAAATCCTACAAACACTCATCTGCGTATATATATCATTTAAAAAAAAAAAAAAAAATCGTTAAGATTAAACTCTATTCTTAAAATCATTGCAGAAAAATAATCTCATAAATAATTATTAACAAAAGTTGATTAAAAAACAAGAAGAATTTATTGTTGCGATTAAATAAAACTGTTGTAATAAGACACCTACTGAACAGTTTTTTCATTTTACAATTAGGGTATTGCAAAAGAGCTAAAAAAAAATTACTATATAAACATGGATAAAATAACACTATATATAAGATTAACAGAAGAGGAATGATTGGTCATTTAGAGGGATAAGATTTGGTTTAATTTAGTTGTTAATTTATTTAAGATTAAGCATAAGAAAACCTAATCACTATCCGGTATTTTTTTTTTTACTCGACAAGTAAATCATTTTAGTACACACTATCTCAAACATTTATTATCCAGTGTTTTACCCAACAGCAGAGAGGATAAAGGAGAAGACATATAGTTCGTCTGATTGATAATAAAGAAATCAGAGCATTGCAATGCTTGCTTAACCAGCTAGAGTGTTCTCCACCCAAATTTTAATACATCATCATAAGCAACTAATAAAGTTCTTGCACCTACCTTAAATGCGTTATATTAATTTCATATTCATCCTTGTCTGCCTAATGACGCAATGAGGAATTCACCTTTAAAGTAATATATAAATTAAGAAAGATTCTCTAAAAGAGTTGGTGTGCATAATTGATTCGTAACGAAAATTATGCATTGTTTTTTAAATTAAAGAATTACAAATGTGAAAAAGGTGTGAAGATGCAATGCTGCATTATTTGTTTTTACTAATTCAGCCGTATGTATTTTATTAACCAAGAAAATAAACAAAGGCAGGACTAGCTAAACGACCATTTACAAAAAAAAAAAAAAGAAAAAGAAAAGGACAACAAAAATAACTAGCCTAAGATGATAAGGTCCTATTAAGCACAAGACTAACTAACTGTTCAAGTTAGTTAAGTTAGTCGGTTAGTCGTTTCTGCACCAGACAATCGGTCAGCATTGTCGGTCTCGTAATGCTGCATTATTTATCAGAACAATTCAACAAATATTTATATTCTAATATTTATTTAACAATGTTTGGTTTCTTGGTCTCATGTAGTGACAGAAAATGAGGAGAGATTAATTATTGGTGCCAAGTTGACTATTTTCCAAATTGTTAGTCTATTCTGGGGTCTTTAATTACTACTGTTCTTTTATGCCTGAAAACTACATTTACGTACCCCTTCGTAAGACTGAAAGGTACTATCTGCATGAACAAGAAGGAAAAATGGAATTATAATAAAGATAATAATCAAGTCAATATCAAAAAGAAAAAAAAAATGTATGAATGGCTAGACCTAAAGAATACAAATTATTACTTAATTCTTAAGGGATCACAAACAAAATGAGGTTTTAAGGGTTATCCTTAACCTCTTAATGTTGTCTGATCACAACAGTACAATGATATCATATATATGTAATGAAATGGACTGTCTGAAGATGATATTTATTTTTAAGGCTAGCTTTCAAAACGGTAATGATAAGAATAAAATTTACATATGACAGTTAAATGGCACTATATATAATGATAACATTTCTTTTTTTTTTTTTTGCTGGGATATAATGATAACATGTTGTTGCTGTGTCTAAACGAGATTCTCTTTAAAAAATCAGCTAGAAAAGATTACATATGAGATAAACTTTTTGCCATTCCATGTTCCAAATGAGTCCTTGCTTCACATATAATATTGGATTTTGTGTAATTTTCTACTCAATTTACTTTTCAAAAACAATTTACATGGGCACGAAAATGATATATTCTTCCAAATGGCTAACATTTTTGGTAATCAATGGCAGTTTTTCATGTATTGACTCACATGGTACATTTTTTAGATGAAACTTTACATTTGAAATTTTACCAATTAATAATCGATTCCGTCAAATAATTTAGTAATCAAATTTCATCAACTGAGTTTCCAAATTTCCTTTATCATCCAAAATGGCACTTTTCCATGTCCTCACCGAATTGTCATTTGTCGTATGCCTTTGTCCTAAACAATATACTATCCGTCTATCTACAACGTGCGCATCTTTTTCTTCAAACATCATTATAATTAGTTGCTTTCAATTATCTATGGCGATATTCTGTGGCCAACTACTTTCCCCTCCCGAAAATACATTTCTTACATTTTCGGGTTGCTATTCATTCAATTCTTTTGTATGAAGTGTAGAGCTTATTTCTTCTCTGATGTTAGTTCAAACTAATCGAAAAGTTCTTCTACTGTTTTACATAAATGGCAATATTATAATTATGCCAAACAACCAACCAACTAATCATCAAACTTATCCAAGTCTTACCTCACTATAAATAAGATCAACTCATTTTGTCGTAATATAGATGACCTGCCAAACTAGGTATATAATAATACTCCCTCCTGGTAAATACTATTACCATTGTTTATAACAATGGAAAAAGAGATCTCTTGACCCCATTGCTGCTGCTTTTTGTTTCACTTAGTAAGGCTAGTTGGTTAGGTCTGGCCCAACTTCAATTTTGATTCCAGCAAGTATATCTGACCACAGGGACGGACCTAAATACCCAAATTCAAGGTATAAAGTCGTACAATGAGATAAGTTAAAGTGTACACTCATACACAAAAAATATTTAATATAATAATTTTTTTTTTCAAGTTGAGCATTTATCACCCCATTGGTCCACCACTGTCTGAGCATATAATTTCTCCAATTTTTCACTCATTAGGATATGAATGTTTTCTATTTTGGTTGGTGGAGTGTCCCTTCAAAAGAAGTCATCTTTTCGTGGCGATCAAAACTCAACAAAAAGAGGGACAAAAAAAATTTAGATGAAAAGAGAATCTTTCTTATAATATGTTCCTCACTTTCACAGCATAACAAGATATGTACGGCTAAACATTTGTGCTTACTACTTGGTGTAGTACCTAATTAAAATTTGCAACGGAATAGTGATGAAAATCTTTCGTCTTTCACATCTGTTTTTCTTGTAGTATTTTTTGCTATACATGGCCTTGACATGAAAAATATTTCGCGTCGTTGAATTCATATATTTGGCTAAACTTATAAGTTTACTAATCGCTCAATTGGAGAGTACTTGTGAGCTTTAAAATCATTTTACCCCCAACCTTTTTCACTTCTTAAGCTTGTAAGCCTTTTTTTTTTTTTTTCCTGTCATACTTTAGCTTGTAAGCTATTGAAGTAGCTTTGACCTTTAAATTCGTCTCAATCCCTACTTATAAACCAATAAATTTACGTACCTAATTTTATAAGTCTTTTTTTTTTTTTTTCATTTTTAGCTTTTAGACTCTCTTTCTCCCTCTCTTAATTAAATATCAACCACACTGTAATGGCCTAATTTGAGCTAATCAACTATCCCAAAATGTTTAAATTCGTGTTAGTTATAATAGTAAACTCAAATTATTATCAAAAATCCCGTACATAATCAATGTGGGTGAGATATCGTACAAACACCATATCATTTTCAGCTCCCACATATTTTGCATAATCACTCTTCCGAGGATTGGACTGTTCATGTTACACTGATGGAGAAAGCTGTAAAGAACCGTTGCAAGTGACATTCATACTGTTTATGGAAACAACAATAATAGCACAATTTTGGACCATAATAACTCAAATCTAATTGATGTACGATGTTGCAAGTGATGTAAAATCAATCTGTTTCCGAAAACAAATACTTGATAATTTTTGGACCATATATAATCCGTCAAATCTAAATGATATGCAACTGTTAAATTCACACAATCTAATGTTCGTTGCGATTGATAACGAAGGTTGTTTTTACATCAGCAAAAAATCATCTTTATTGGAACACAAAGATCCACAAGACGTTGAAAATCTTTGGAAAGCTACATAATAACAACCTTAGTACACTAAAAAACAAAGCTTTGACAGATGATACAGATGCAGCATTTAACTTGCATCTGAAGGCTAGATGTACAGTATCAAGCTTGTATGGAAATTCGACACTGTATTAGCACTATGAGGACTTTTTGTAAAACAATTTAATGGAGGTCTAGTCATTTTGTATTACTTAAAATGTTGCACACGAAAACAGATATCGGGATTCTCGCACTTAAAGTGAGAATAGACCAAATGGCTAATGGTGCAGCATGTGGACTTTGTGATGAACATTTTTGTTTTTTGTTTAATCTGAAAGAAACTATTATTAATATATACAATCGTATAAAATGTGAGAAAATTGAGAGCATGCAAGGCAACCAATACTAATTATAAATCAACTCATATATAATGGAAGCAGAAATCAATATATGCTTACATACTCTTTGGAACAAATGAAATATTTCATAAAATTTTGCAAAATTCAATTGTAAATCCAAATTTTTGTGTTTAGAAGCACCTTTTTAAAAAATTAAAAATCCAAGATTTGCAAATTCTGGATTTACTCAAACTTTACCCAATTCCTTGCTCAAAATATAGAATTTACAATCTCAAGCCACCAAATTAGCTGCTCATTTTTTAAAGACTGAATTACCCTCTAAGTTTCTTTTCTTTTTTACTACTTTTATTTTTCGCTCTTATTCTTATGTAGTTAGTTTTTCTTATTATTTTTATGAGTTTCTTCACGATAAATTTATTTTTCATATATTTTTTTAATCCAAGCTTATTTTTCTTCAAATTAAAATCCAAATCTTGAGTTATTTATTTATCCACCCTTATTTTCAACTAGTCTTAACATACTTAGACATCTAAAATTATAAATTATTTATTCGTATTATTTATTCATCAATATTAATTAATTAAGTTTAATCTTAAAATTAATTATTGTTATTGATGGGATATATTTTCCTGTCAAAGTTTCAAATATAGGGATAAAAAAATAATACATAAAATAAATATATTTACAAGTCACAAAATTGACTTAATACTGTTTTACAGTTCCAAATAAAAGAATTTATTTATAAATACAAGTCCTTATAAAATTTATTTATAAATAAAATTAATTTTACACCACAAATGCTTCCAAACAATCGCGAGAATTAAAAGTGAGATATTTTACTTTCCAAACATCAATCTAAAATAAATTTTATTTAATTAGTTGTGGACCAATACGCAATCGTGATCAGTTTGCTTTGATCTTCTGCACGGCCCAGAGTATATTTTGTGCCCAGCTGTTTGGTCCTATATATGATGGTAAAAGAATTTAGCAACTTTATTCTGTCAAGGTCTTACTACTGGTAAGTACTGGTAACAAGTTCATTGCAGAATGCCCGGAAATTGATAGGATAAAGAATCACGAGATTTCATTTAAATTAAGTTCAGTTGTTGATGGATGAATTTATTTCAAAAGTTAATATACTAATCTTAAAATTTATGATTTATTTATGTGGCACTTAAATTCTTCTACTCTCGCTTCAAGTGTGACTCGTGATGTGATTGGTTATTGAAAATGCGATAACTTGGCACAAGAAACAAAAAGAATGGGTCGAATATTTCTGGAAACATGGTATTCGTTCAAAAACTCAATTGGTGGTAGGTGGGGTAGTCTAACAACTTAGACTCTGTTTGGTCTAACTTTTAGACACTAAAAAGCGCTTCTTGTGAGTTTAGAAGCTAAAATAACTTGTTTGACCCATTTTTAAAAGTGCTTTTAAGTAAAAGCTGAAACTGAAAAAAAATAAAAATTGAGAAGCTCTAAATTGGAGATTTTTTTAAAAAAAGCTTTTGCGAAGCTATTTTACATAATACAGGAAACTATTTTTCTTTTCTTTTTTCTCAAATTTACCCCTCTATATTTTTAAAGTCTAATATTATCCTCAAAATTTTTAAAACTCTACGTTGTCTAACACAGCCAACAGTCAACGACTTTTGTTGAACAGCGCTTTTTACAAAAACTCTACAGTTCAAAAGCTGAAATTTCACAGTTAGGCCAAACAAAGCCTTATATATTTATCTTAAAATTTATGATTTATCAATGTAAGACAATCGTATTTTTCAACATAATGCACTTTGGGAACTTACAATGCATGTAAAGACTTCCAACCTTCAGTTCATGGGCTGAGGCTTCCGCAACATACACCTAATCTTTCTATAAGATTGAGCATGAATGAACAAAATTATATCAGAATTTCTTTGTAAATGATGTAAATTTTACTACGTAGGCCTCCCTTTAAATTTATTAAAAAAAAAAAAAAAAGACCCACCAGAATTACCAGGCTCATGGTAAGTGAATGAATTCATATGTGAATTTTAACATTGTATCAACGGTGTTAAAATGGAGTTTCATATTATATCAGTAATGCATTAATTAACCAGTTTGATTATTCACGTACTACAGGCTCTCGTATACAAATTGTTTTTAATATTGGTTTTTCAATTTTAGTCACACGTGTCGAGAAATATTAAAAGTATTTTTCCACATAGATAATAAATAATTTTATAAATCACCTTATACGATTTTAAATTACTTTACACGTACAATCAATTGATTTTAAAACGAAACATCATATTTTTTCACAAACCCTACAGAACCATGTTACGTTACACCCATTCTGCTTTTGAACACAATGCTATTACAATTTTGGACCATAATAAGCGAAAAATAACTGATGCACGAAGCTGCAATTGATATAAAAATCAATCTGTTTCTGAAAACAAATATTAGATTTTTCGAACCATAATCAGTCAAGTCTAACTCATACACAATCGTTAATGTTTTTTTTTTTTCTTTGTCAAAACACAATCGTTATGTGATCGAATTTTTTATTGTGATTGTTGAAGAATTTCTTTTGTACATCAAAAAGTATTTGGAAAGCTACATAAAAACAAACTTAGGACATAAAAATTATATAGACCAAAGTCCATGATACTGTCTGTTAGGACAACTCTAACCCAAGAATTTAATAACTCAAATCTAAAAGTAGAGTATAACCCAAAAGACTAATCTGTTAGGAAAAAGATATTTATACATTTAAAAGCCACCCCTTGTGAGAGTGAGATCCCGATGTGAGATCATTACATTCCACCCCCTTTAAAGAGTCGACGCCCTTGTTGGGCTAACCTATCAATACTGTCTCAACGGTAGCCATTTTCTCTTGGCGGCAACACTATCCCGATGGTAGCCCTTTCTTCTTGACGGCTGCACTCACCTATCAGTATTCAATGTGACACTTATCACAGCTTAATCTAGTCTATAGTCTCCTTTCCATGAAGTTCACTCTCAATTAAAGCACCAATGTAACAACTTTAACCCAAGAATGTAACAACTCAAACCAAAAGAGAGCTCAACCCAAAAGACTAGTTTGTTAAGAAGGAGAACCATTTGCATTTAAGAACCATCTCTTATCATTAATTCTTGATACTGTTTCAACCTTTTCACCAATTGTGGAAGAATAAGTATTTAAGTCAAAATATGTAAACATCAGAAAGTTACTTTGATATTTTTAAGGTTATCGGATTGCATGCTAAGTAAGAATTCAAAAGCTAGCTCTTTATATAAAATAATTTTTAGACGTGAATTGTTCAAATTCAATAGTGTTGAATTATTTATACAGTAATTATGCAATCATTTAATTCGTTGATCATTATTAAATTTCTCTCATAATATTATGTGTTATTGGAGAATTCGAACCGATTGACCACTATTTAAATTGGTCATATAGTGACCCTTATAAGCATAGAAGAATAAAATAAGAAATCCCACTTTTACAAGTAAACTTCATGGACTTGTTCTTAGAATTCGTCATTAATTGTTTTTAAACCTTTGCTATAAAATGCCTGAGGAAAGGAGATGAAATGGAAAGACACATCTCACCTCTTCTGCGTTGCCACCCACAAGTGATGACGAGATTGCTGGAAGATGTGATAGTAGAAAATACTATGAAAGTTGTTCGTGAAGTCATTATTGCGTTTTAAGTGTGCTTGTAAAACTTGGGGCAATTTGATATAAAAAAAAAAAAAAGATTAAAATTATTTTAATCCTGAGGTTTGCCCTAAAGATTAAATTGGTTCCTCAGTTTTGCGAAGACCAAAAAGGTTCCTCTGGTTAACTTTCGTTGGTCAATTACTAACAGTCAAACTGTTGACTGACTTAAAAAACTATTATATCGTTAAGTAACATATATTATAAAGAAAAATTATAAAAAAACCATTATTCACATCATTCACAAAGAAAAAGAAAAAGAAAAACTAAAAATAATCCATTTAAATATAAACAAATTAAAAGTCAGTAATATATAGATAAAAAATAAACAGTTATGATTCATTATCTTCTCTAACGGGTATTCTCGCTGCTAATTACTTGGAATCTGAATGGTCATTCACCCATTTCTTCAAACACACACTTATCGCCTATTTTCACATCATGGCATTGCGTAGCGCAGACCAACCAGAAGAGGTAAAGTAGGTCCCTGCCTGTTGTGGGAAATATACATGACAATTAAAAATAATTGCGCAGCGAAAAAATTTAATCATGTATCCGTTCATGTTTAATTATGCAGATTTAAATCAGATAATAATTTAATCTAATTAAATTAAACCTGCAATAGTTCTAGGATTACCTCTTTAAGCGTAGTTCAATGTAGAATCTGAATCAAGCTCTCCACGTGTGAAGCCTCCAAGATTGATCCACACAGAATCCGCGCTTGCTAATTGGATTTCTACCCCCACTAGGTTTTTAGAGAAATCCTATATATATTTTTCTGACTGATAAAATTGTGCTAGCTTTTTCTCATGTCAGAACACTACTATATAGAGGGAACACATATGACCTAGGGTCATATATGGACTGGTCTGAAACTCGAACACATATGACCTAGGGTCATATATGGATTGGTCTGAAACTAACCAGTCTTGGATTACACAATAACCAGATCACCATCTAATTACTACGAACTCAATTAAATTAATATTTAAGACGATTCTAAATTTAATTTAATCTTTTCTCTAATCCAATTAATCTACAAATTCCATTTGTGTGTGACCTCTCGGGTTCATAATTAATCGGTAGCGAATAATTAATTCAACTAATTAATTAAATTAGAACTCCTTCTAATTAATTCGCAAATCGTGAGTGACACCTACCAGTGTATCGCGATTACCCAATTAAAGATGAAGTACAAGCATGCGAACCCAAATAGTAATTTATATGCAATCAAATCCTACTATCTAAATTATCCCGATCGAGCCAGAGTCATGGATTGGGTCGTCAAACTCTCTTACTCGACCATATGCCGAAAACCCAATTAATTAGTGACTAATGAATGATTTGTGGAACGACTTTCACTATCCTACCTTGGCCAAGGATTTCAAGTCACTCAATTAATCAAATTGCATAAGACACCCAATTGACAGTTTTCGTGTCTACACACACATTTCTCCATGACGGAATAAATCACAACTACTGAATACATTGTCTAATCCATGATTAAGACTATCTTATTCGCACCAGCAAATCATGACAATACTAATCATGAGATAATTGCAGTATCTCAGGTCTGAGGATTAATTGCATGATTACATGATACAACGAATTATTAACATTCCATGTAATTCGTTGTATCGGTGGTCAAGTCCAGTTACTTATTCGCAATAAGTACTTATACATCTACTACAACGATATGAGATAAATCGCCCAAACTAATATCTCATATAATTTGGTTAGAAGACTGTAATCCGATTTATCCCGATAAACTAACGCCCAATTAGTTTATCCTATGATCGGGGACAACTTTTAAAATATATTTATTATTATAGATTCTGTCACTCATATCTTTACTCCTAATGATAGAATCTATAAATAGTATTCTAAGGACTTTATTTATTTAATTAAAATATTTATAATAAATAAATAAATTGTCCATATTAAATAAATAATATAATTATTATGTCTTAAAATTTGGCATTTAGGACATATAATTCAACAATCCCCCACTTGTACTAAAGCCAATTACTTTGGTATCTCATACCCATCTTCTCAAGATGGTAATCAAATGACTGTTGAATTATTGCATTAGTCAGTGGACTAGCACCATCAACTATTGACATTATTTACTGCGCAATATCATTCTTTCCACAATCTCTGATCGATGTGGTAATCTCTCTTTAACGCGCTTAGATCTCTAGTGAGACGTAGGTTCTTTACCATGTGCTATAACTCCATTGTCGTCACAGCACTACCCATTTGACTTAATGGAAAGAACCATCCTTAGTTCAGTTACGAACTCCTAGATCCAAACCCCTTCCTTTTGTTACATCTGATGCAACGATACATTCAACCTTTGAAATTTGCAATTGCACCAATATTTGGAACATTTCCAAATTGCTCTTCCATTATAGGTGAGTATGAACCCAGATGTGGATTTTCAATCATCCACTTCAGACTCTCAGCCTGAATTCATAAAACTTTAAGTTTCACCTCCTCCATATATCAAAAATATTTCTTTAGTGCTTCTCAAGCGCTTAAGAATGTTCTTGATTGCTTTCCAGCGTTCTTAACCTGGATCAAACAAATGTATGCTCATAACACTTATAGCATTTATGATATTATGTCTTTGTACACAGCATGACGTATATAAGATTCTTAATTGCTGCAACACTTAGAACCTTATGTGTCTAGTCTCTCTCTCTTTAGCAGTCTTATGACTCACAGCCCTAGAGAGATAAATGTCATGTCTTAAAAGAGAACAACCCTCTTTTAGAATATGTGTACATGTTAAACACCTTTAACACCTTTTGGAAAAACCTATTAATCCTTTTGATCTATCGCTATAGATCAACTTCTATAGATTTAGGCGGATTATCCCAAAATTTACTTGGAGAAATTATTTGAATAACTAGACCTACTTGTGTAGTCAAGATTCATCTTCATTCTCAATGAAGTCAATCAAATGTTCTAGATTCTTTAGGCTTGGTTAAGTCCATAAGTGGACCCTTTTAGTTTGCACTCTTTGTGACTCATTATTGGACTCAAAACATATTGACAATCCCATATTAATGTCTTAATTAATGAAGTCATTATGGAATGTCGTTTTGACATCCATCTACCATATCTCATAACAGTAGTGTGCAATTCTGGCCAATAAATCTCAATGAATTTTAACAATTGGTGAAAAAATTTCCTCATAATCAACTTCTTGCCTATGACAATAATCTTTCACCATTTGTCTTAAAGGTCTCCACCTTTGTTCATTTAAGATTTTATAGTCTCAAGCCATTTAAGCTTATGTCAAACATAACTTTTCATAACTGACAAAATCATCAATCATGATTATTGTCATCTTACTGATTTGAAAATCTTGTGAAATTGACTGGTTGTTCTTGGATTAGGTTATCTAGGATCAAATCCTATATTCGACTTGGGTTAGATGGTTGCTTAGTGACTCCTACTAAGTCATACTTTTCTTCTCACATTATCTTCTTAGATGAACTATTCTTCCAAGAAGAAGTTGTACTTGCTAATAGACTCTCTAGTCAGCAAGGGAATAAAAGTCATATCCCAACGAATCTTTGGAATAACCAATTAACTTTGTCTAATCTCATTTCCAATTTATCAATCTTAAGCCTTTGATTAAAAGCAGGATAACCCTCATTCTTAACACCTTAAGACTAGGGATCGTGTTTTCTCATATCCTATATGAAGTACTTAAGATTAATTTGGAAGTGAACTTATCCAAGAGATGGACTGTTATAAGGAGAATGTAGCCTCATGGGCTAAATTATAAATTAATATAGTTTATCAATTATAGACCATGTCCAACAAGGTCCAACTCATTCTCTCCGTCACTTCATCAAGCATCAGAGTACTAGAAGGAGTTAATGAAATAACTATATTATTTTCCTTTGAGATACAGCCAGAAATTGAGGCTAAGAAATCTTCATGATCTCATCATTGAGTCTTACTTCTCATTTCTAGTTTGATTTACTACTTTAGCTCTGAATTCTTTAAACGCTTCAGATTCACACTTATGACAGTCATAAATATCTGTAAGGTAGCTAAATCCTTATTGGGCTATTTCACCAAATGGCCCATATATATCCCTATGTATAAATCCTAAATATTTGTGGTCTTTTGACTTTGTCCCACAAAGGCCGATTTGATCATTTTAAGAACATAAGATTCACGCGTTGGGAATATCTCGAGGTATCAAGGGCTTACCAGTCTTCTTTCACCAATTGAGTGATTCTTGTTTCTCGTCTATGACCTAATCGTAAGTGCGACAATAATTTTCTGTTATCTGTATCTCTTGATTTCTTATATTATTCGTTTATCGTGTCATCGCATTTTACATCATGCATATAAAACCCGTTCATTAATTTACCAGTGTCAATTCATTTATTTCCCAAATAAATGAAACACATGAACAACAATTATTCCAAAATTAATGAACATCCAAAAGGGCAAACGACAAGATGAGATATATTTATAGAGGACATCCATTTCTCTTCAAACCTTTTTGAAGATCCTTTGGATTTTCCTCTCCTAGTAGTTCTCCTTTTCTTGCAGTGGAAAGAATATCATTTTACCAATTAAATTTCACCTTTTCAGATCTACCCTTGAGACAGGAGTCTCATGTCCAAAGGTTGTGTCAAATGTATTCACAAGGATAAATCTATTTTCAATGACAAGAGAAAACTAATAATTTAGTTTGAGGATTAGATTTGTCTGCATATGATAAACCATGAATAAACTCAAGGACTCATAATACTCATCCTGAGAACACATGCTCTCAAATCAATTCCTCTAGTTTTTCTTTGGAACAATTTTCTAGATATCTCATATCTGTCACTAGATATCTTATATCTAGTTGTCCTATCTTGCTTACTTCACAATTCTTGTAATTAATAATGGATACATTATCCATGTTCTCTTGCATCCTTTGACAACTTATTTAGGTATCTAGAACGTGTATGACTTTCTCAGATTTTGAGAACAATTTTCAAACTATTGAGCTAGTCATTGAAGTTTGGTCTAGTCAAAATAGAAGGTTGGGTTCACAAATGATATTATATATATACAGTAATTTCTAAAGATGTCAGACAATAATATTATTAACTATTTGATTTGGGTCTTTAAATCAAACAGTAACCCCCACTAAATTTTTCGAATCCCACACTTCTTTAGTGGAAAACAAAAAAATAATAAGGTATTTTTCTTAGTGAAATTGGGGGCCCATTCACTTTAACCCACCTCACATTTTAGATTTTTGGTGAAGATAAAACAAATAGGTGAATAACTTCTTATTCAATGTATCTCATACAAATTCTAATTGCTCTTGTCTCCAATCATTTCGACCTCACATTATATATTTTTGGTCTTCAAGATTGTTTAAGTTAAACCCATTATCTTGAAATTTTGGATCAATGCAATACCGACACCTCACATGATAGATTTTTGGTTGATAGTAAGAATCCAAAATTTTCACATCTCATGCTTATATAGACTTAGTTCATATGTTGATACAAATAAATAACTCATATGTGTCCATAGCCAGCTATTTACTTGTCTAACACATAAACTAATCTATGATAACGGAAGGCAATGATATAATCTTCCCAAGACTACACCATTATTAACTTAATATTTAATTTGGGAAGGTTTGCTTGGTCTTTAATTTAGGTATCACTTTTCACATGCTTCTAATTTCAATTTATCGCATAAAATAAAATAGAAACATACATGCATTCATCATATATTTATTGCATAAATAAATAAATGCATAAAATAAATAGGATGATCATGGACTAGGAGCACTATCAACCTGAGACACTGGGTTGAATTCCTAAAATAAAATTAGGGCCTAATAGTTGGGCTACTCCTTGTTAGGCTTCACAAAACTCCTTCTGCAAACCGGGTCCACCAACTCCTTGATGCGTCCTGCTTGGTCTCCTTGTTACATTTATGTACATAGATTCCTAATCTAGTGGGATACATAAATGAGAATAGGGGTTTTACATTATCAAAATGGGTAAGAGGCATGCAAGCCCCATTTAAATAATTACATAAAACCGAAATGAATAAATAAATAAATAAACATACATTCATTCATTCATCCATCCTAATCAATGATCATCCAAGCACATTATCATAAAATAATAGGTGATCCATGAATATGACACAATTAATTATATAATCTCATTATATTAATTTTTCTTATTTAATAAACCATTTATCAAACAAGCAAAAACCCAATAAATAAAAACCCCTTTTTATTTATTTAAATTAATAAACTATTTATTAATTAAAGTCTCAAACTATTATTTAGGCTAAAATAAATAAATTTGGGTAAGAATAAAGTTGGGCTAGAATTAAATAAAACAAACTCTATTTAAAAACATCTAACCCAATAACTTTTAAAACTCCTTTTAAAATAACCCAATAGCCCAATATGCTCAAATAGCCCAATCAAAAAGAAAAATGCCCAAGCCCAAAACCCATCAACCCAAAACCCTTTTTGGGTCATGGGTTTCAGACTTGAACCCAAATCCAAAATGGATATGGATCTGGGTTTGGGTTAGAAACCCTAACCCTAAAATTGACCAAATTTTTTTTTTTCTTTTCTTTTCCCTCAGCTGCCACCCTTCCTTTTTTTTTTCTTTGTCTATTACAGCAGCGGCGCCGCCGCTGCCTCCCTGTTTGTGGCTCTACTACACCCTTGCAACAGCGCCGCTGCGCAGCGGGGCTGCGCCGCCTAGCAGAACAGCACACGGCGCTGCTACGCAACACCTACCGCGCTGCTGCGGTGCAGCGCAAGCTGCACCGCCGACAACAGCCTTGTGCTGTCGGCAGATGGAGGAAGGAGAAGGCAAAATAAATTTTTTTTTTCAAACTGTTTCTCAAACAATTTAATATTCTGAAAATTAAAAACAAAAACAAAAATATAAATTTTTCAAAAAACTTTGTTACTGAAAAATCATAAATCATGTAAAACTTCTGTTTACATAAACTGAGGGATAGATTACGGGCTAATCATCTAGACATAATAGATTAAATAACTTTAATCAATAATATAAGAGACAGTTATAATTGTGGCATAAACTTAAAATCGCATAACAAACATGAACGGTGGCTCTGATACCACTGTGGAAAATATACATGACAATTAAAAATAATTGCGCAGCGGAAAATTTTAATCATATATCCGTTCATGTTTAATCACGCAGATTTAAATCAGATAATAATTTAATCTAATTAAATTAAACTTGCAATAGTTCTAGGATTACCTCTTGAAGCGTAGTTCAATGTAGAATCTGAATCAAGCTTCCCACGTGTAAAGCCTCCAAGATTTATCCTCACAGAATCCCTGCTTGCTCATTGGATTTCTACACCTACTAGGTTTTTAGAGAAATCCTATATATATTTTTCTGACTGATAAAATTGTGCTAGTTTTTTCCTCTGTCAGAACACTACTATATATAGGGAACACATATGACCTAGGGTCATATATGGACTGGTCATAAACTAACCAGTCTTGGGTTACACAATAACCAGATCACCATCTAATTACTACGAACTCAATTAAATTAATATTTAAGACGATCCTAAATTTAATTTAATCTTTTCTCTAATCCAATTAATTTGCAGACTCCATTTGTGTGTCACCTCTCGGGTTCATAATTAATCAGTAGCGAATAATTAATTTAACTAATTAATTAAATTAGAATTTCTTCTAATTAATTCACAAATCGCGAGTGACACCTAGCAGTATATCGCGATTACCCAATTAAAGATAAAGTGCAAGCATGCGAACCCAAATAGTAATTTATTTGCAATAAAATCCTATTGTCTCAATTATCCCGATCGAGCCAGAGTCATGGATTGGATCGTCAAACTCTCTTACTCGACCATATGCCAAAAACTCAATTAATTAGTGACGAATGAATGATTTGTGGAACAACTTCCACTATCCTACATTGGCCAAGGATTTCAAGTAACTCAATTAATCAGATTGCATAGGACACCCAATTGACAGTTTCCGTGTCTATACATACATTTCTGCATGACGGAATAAATCACAACCACTGAATACATTGTCTAATTCATGATTAGGACTAGCTTATTTGCACCAGCAAATTATGACATTCCTAATCATGAGATAATCGTAGTGTCTCAGGTCTGAGGATTAATTGCATAATTACATGATACAACGAATTATTGACATTCCATGTAATTCGTTGTATCGGTGGTCAAGTCCAGTTACTTATTCACAATAAGTACTTATACATCTACTACAACGATATGAGACAAATCGCCCAAACTAATATCTCATATAATTTGGTTAGTAGACTGTAATCTGATCTATTCGGATAAACTAACGCCCAATTAGTTTATCCTATGATCAGGGACAACTTTTAGAATATATTTATTATTATAGATTATGTCACTCATATCTTTACTCCTAATGATAGAATCTATAAATAGTATTTTAAGGACTTTATTTATTTAATCAAAATATTTATAATAAATAAATAAACTGCTCATATTAAATAAATAATATAATTATTATGTCTTAAAATTGGCATTTAGGGCATATAATCCAACACCTGTTGCTTACACACGCTAAGACTGTATTGATTATTATGACAATCAATTACGGTCATTGTCCTAGTCTTAGATATTCCGGTCCCTTCTGCAAAATTATTTTTTATTGATATATTACTGACTTTTAATTTGTTTATGTTTGAACAGATTATTTTTAGTTTTTCTTTTCCTTTTCCTTTGTGAATGATGTGAATAATGGTTTTTTTGGACTGATTTGGACTTTTTTTATAATTTTTCTTTATAATATATGTTACTTAAGGGTAGAATAGTCTTTTAAGTCAGTCAACACTTTGACCGTTAGTAATTAACTAACAGAAGTTAACCAGATAGACCTTTTTGATCTTTTTGCAAAACTGTGGGACCAATTTGATCTTTACAATAAATCTCACGAACTAAAATGGTTCTAACTCAAAAAAAAAATCCTAATTTCATTACCACGCATCTCAGAAGGAGATACTATTGTCTATATAACCTCGCAATGAGAGAATTCAAAGTACTTCCTACTAGTCCCTTTCCGGGTCCAGAGGGATGGAATTTTCATACGAAGGCAATGGGATTTGGCTTCGATTCCAGCACAAATGATTACAAGGTTATTAATATTTTGAACCTCCATTTAAGGGGTGGATACATTCTTAAAAATAAAGCTGAAATTTACAACGTTAGTACTAATTCTTGCAAAGAACTCGACCATGATACTAAAAATCCACTTCCACTTATGATTTACTCTCAACATCATGGTACGGTATTAAACGGAGCATTCCATTGGACTGCTAGAAATAATAGTTGTGTTGTTATTCTATCTTTCAATATGAGCACTGAGGTGTTTCGATACATAGAGTTTCCCGATAGTTCCCAGGCCAAATATGGAAAGCGCATATTTGAACGGTGTTAAATGAATATCTTGCCTTGGGAACCGAAAATGTTTGTTAACGTATGGGTAATACACGCATACGGCGTGAAAGAATCTTGAACAAAATAATTCACTATTGGACCTTTGATCGGAATCTGGTATCCTCTTTTATAATGGAAGAATGAAGCCATTTTTCTGCTAAGCAATGAAGGACGATTGGTGTCATATACCCTTGACACTCGAGAAATCAATAATTTAGAAATTCATGGCATTTTAGGGGGATTGAGAGTCATGGTTTATCAAGAGAGTTTAATTTCTATCAAGTGAAATGGCCCGACTGAAGCAAGTAAGGAAGTGTATTGAGTTTTTGTTTTCAACTGCTAAAACAGCATGTATACTGCCTTAGTTTCTGCTTTAAACTTATTTTGATAGTTGATAAACAGATCAGCAACCAAGTTGCCTCACTTTGCATGTCTGTTGATCAATTGTTTGAATGCCCAATCTTAATTCTCACAGGCATCTATTGTATGGGAAAACTATGAGCCGTTTGTGCCCGACCTACCAGGCCCAAGTTTTTTCCTATTGTATTATTCCTGTTGAAGCTTGTGAACATCTACTGTCATAATGCCACATAATAGTATATATTATTGGATGGTGCGACACTCAATTAGAGTGAAGCTGGTTAGGCACGATCTTTAGCTGGCGAAACTATCTTAAGCTGGTTAGCAGGTAGCGCATGATCTTTATCAGTATGAGCTTCATTTTCAAACCAGTGACTGCTTAAGATCATGTAACCAGCAAGAGGGCAGTTCGAGTAGCAGCGCTTTCTGAGCGAGGCTCAGTATTAAGACTACTACGATGCACATGATACGTGAATGCGCGTTGTAGGGGCAAGAGAAATGAAAATACACATATAGATCAACCCATTTTAAGAATAAGCATAACCATGTCCAGAATTACAATGCTCAAGGTAAATGAATGACTTCATGTGTGAATTGTAAAATTTGTGTCAAAGGTGTTAAAATGGAGTTTCAAATAATCTCCAGTATTATCAAATGATATGAAGAGTTTTTTACGAATAATACCTTCGACCGACATAATTAGGTTTGGATCTCCTGCTTCTTACAGGAGCAGACCAACTCGCCGCATTGTTCATCTTGGATCTTAGTCTCTTGTATTCTCTTGATCTAAGCACTCCCTCTATTATTTTCATATCCTCACATATCTCATTCGAAGATAGAGATCCCAACTGCGGCAGAATATCCTTCTGGAAGTCTTTTAATCTCCTCCCCCTCCTCAACTTAATCCCAGAATCTTTTTTGCTTGAGTCATCTACTTCATACAGCTTTGATGACACGCAGTAGTCGTCCACACTGCATTCGGGAAGCTTTAGCACCATGGATTCATAAGAATCTGAAGAATACTGTGGCTGGTCTTTCTTCATATTTCCAACTTCATCTGTTTCCTCAGGCTTGGAAAGTCCATCTTGATCTCTGGATGAACTATCTAGTAAAAAATAAACTAGAGATACCGCTCCTTTTTGGACCATAACATCCAATTGAGCAAATTCTTCTTCCCTCTCATGACAGGTTTCAGAATTTACTTCACGGACAGCACAAGATTCTGGTTCCTGCTGGGGTGAAGATTTTACGATTCCAGATGGCTCAGAATTCAGCAGTGTATCTTGCGAAAATACGTTTGATTTTTCTAGATCAGTGCCAGATTGAATAGTTTCTGTGCTGCTACAGTTCTCAGGAATATGATTAGACTTGCACGAGGCAAGAGATCCGTTACTACCTGTATCTTCTCTTTGACGTAAATCTGAAAGTACTATGTCTTCTTTAACCTTCTCAGTACTGATTTCCAGAACGGCTACATCAATGTTGTTCCCATTCAAAGGCACTGGTTTATTTATATGCTGGGAGTTCCCATTGTGGCTATCAGGATCTCCATGACGGTCTGGTGGCACCTCAGAAGTAGACTCAAGATCTATTGGACACATTATGCTTCCACCAATAATTTTACCATCACTCTTGCAGTCGGAACCAACCAGGGTAGAAGTCACAGTGTCTTGTTGGAATAAAATAGACGTCTGGTTGGAGCAGTTAACATCTACTTTTTTCCAACATATAGCACTTGGAAACACGTCTTCTTGAAGCACGCAAAACAATCTTTGTCCAGTAGAGTTACCTCTTGGAGGAGAGACCATGCTAACGTCACTCAAATGAGAGTATGATTCATCAACTAGATCCCGGTTAAGGTCCAGTTCTTCCCAGTCATGACAATTAAGCATATTATCCTTAGCATCTCTACACACAAGGTCACCATGGAATCGTTTAATTCCTGCAGAAGGTGCAGACATTAGAATGAAGAAAAGCATAACTTGGCCGCATGATCGATAAATACCCTGCCTGTGGTTTACAACTATAGAAAGCATGAATAAACTGCCAACCTTGATTAGAGGCGTTGCTCTCCAAACAATTTGTGTTTCCATTTGCCTTACGTTTATTCATGCTGTTAGCAAAATTGCAACTTGATTGGATCGATTCTGGTGACTCTTGCTTATCTCCAAAACAAGCAGGAGGTGTAGCCGAGAAAAATGCAGATGTAGCCCTGACATCTTCTCTTGATACTGTTTCTGTTGATTCTTCCAAATCTATAATATATTGGGAGGAGAAATGAATATTTTTTTCGCTGCAAGTTCTTCTGCCACCTCCATTTTGCCAATTGTCCCTACCGATACTCAAGGAGAGGTTAAGACCGCTCCGTGAATACTCTTTTTCACAATGAGAGTAATGCTTCATTTCTGCCAAACTTTCTGAAGCATCCCAACCATGTCTTTTATTTAGAACATCCTTCTCGGTGTCATGAATGCATTGAGTGGCAGGAAGTTCAAGATCTAGAAACCTTTCATTACGTCCTGCGCTACTATCACCGTGCTTCCAATGCTCTTCTAAACAGTGATTTATAGGTTGTGTCCTAACCAGCTGAAAGACATGGAAAAATGAAGCCACAGATTGTAGACTGCAAATGTCGACAAGAGGACAGTTTCTGACTACCAGTCATAGATTTATCCTTCTATACTTAGATTAAATAATAAACGTTGCTACATGACCCATTTGGATTACTGTTCATTTGTTGCGAAAAGTTTTAACCATTACTTTTTTAGAGTAATGCTTGGAGACCCTATTTAAGTGCAGCAAGTCCATGATGGCATCTGCACTAAACTATGTATTTGCAGCTAGTGGCGACAAAGACGTAGAAAAAATGAACTTTGAATATTCTCATATTTTCAATATAATTGTTTAGAAACTTTGAACATATTTATGTAATTCCCAGAATAATTTCTTCAAAGGTGAGGAAAACCAATTGCTACTGCTGATCACAATTTTCCTTTTTCCCTTGATAAAACTTAGCGCATGGTGCTACAAAAAGCACAGAGGGACTGATCAAAGCAGAAGAACAAAGGAAGGGGGACAGAAAGATGAAAGACTATATGCAGGAAGGGGGACAGAAAGATGAAAGACAACCTGCATATAGCATGACAACTATTTTTATCAGAGTTGAAAAGTATCTAAAAAAGAGCATCATGTTTTTTCACCTCAGGGAATGTGAAGAAAGCCTTTTCCGTTGTCACTGATTGATTTTTCATATGATTTATGCATGGGCCGAGAACTGGTTGTGTGCTTGCTTGGACTAAATTATATCCATCCAACTCTTCCCGGCCAAAATCCTTCATGAGATTCTTCTGCACCCGGTATACGTGGTGGAGTTCAACGACCTGAATGATTTAACACCAAAAGGCAATAAGCAGGGACTTATCATTCATCCGTAGCTTATAGTTTAATTCCACAAATTGATCCATGTTACAAGCAGTAGGACATATATTTTAAGAATGCGAATTACATTCTAAGCAGACAGTCTTTTTTCTTTTTCTTGTTCTTATTTCGAATAAAAGAGATTCGCTGTAATGAAAAAATGCAAGGAAAACATAAGTTTCCAGATCAAGTTCTTAAGAAAAGGGAGAGATAGTTTTGACTCTCCCGAGAATAAGGCAAGGGCTGGATAACCAAACAAAGTGTTCGGATTTCAGTCAAATGAGAACAACCACCATGTTCTCTAAGTAATCCTTCGGAAAATAGACGAAGCCAGAGTGTTTCAAACATCAAAAGAAAAGATTTGCTACCACCACAATGTTGATTGGACTTTGGAGAGACATAATTCTTAAAACGTACAGATAGGATACCTGCTTCCTGAATATCTCCTCCTGATTGAGCAGTTTTTTCCTTGAGGCTTCTTTCACAGAATCATTAGATTTTTCATCAAGATTCAGATCAAAATCACCTCTAACAGACTTTGAATCCTTCATAGCCATCAAATTATTGTTAGCATTATGGCTAAAGTTTGCATCATTAAGGACAGCCGACTCTTGAGAAGGAACTTTGCTTTGTAATTTAAGCCCCATTGCTGCATACCTGTCATGCAAATGCTAGTAATGAGACCAGCAAGATCAAAACTTACTACAATGCTGAATACAGATTTATAAGCAAACATCCTCATCCTAATGAAGTTTATCATTTACCATAATTACAACTTCATATGCCAGTAATTCAACTTTATGCTAGGCTGCTTCATACGACATACAACTAAAGAAAAGGTATTGTGTTCTATACTATCACGCTGCTAAGGAAGTTAGCATTTAATCTAACTGCCAGCAACCTTATACAGTCGACTAATAGTTATGCAAACCCTTTCAAAAGCATATGCAGCTTCTCCTAATAGCTGCCTTTAAAGTGTCATATCGGCTTGTCTTCTGATTTCAGCATTTCCCATTCAACTTCTCTTCCAACAAACTAACAACACTAAACTCCTAAGATGACCAAATGCAGAAAAACTTAATTCTGAAAGTGCTACAAACTAACACGTTCTTTCACTTGTTTCAAGTTGCTAATGCAGGCGAATTACTAATCCCATAAATAAATAAAAAATGCAAAATTCTCGGCTGGCCAAACAGTAATTTCAGTAACTACAAAAGAATATTCATTCACAACCTCTCAAGATACAATATGATCCTGCATTCCTGCTACACATAAATAATTAACCTTCAAACTGAAAATGAATAACGAAATAATCAAACCTC
This sequence comes from Ehretia macrophylla, assembly GCA_037974665.1. Lineage (NCBI taxonomy): Eukaryota > Viridiplantae > Streptophyta > Magnoliopsida > Boraginales > Ehretiaceae > Ehretia > Ehretia macrophylla. The sequence continues at coordinate 35,548,454 of CM075773.1, read as the reverse complement.
TAAAGAAAAATAAATAAAAAATTGAAGCGACACCAACAACATTAAAGTCATTAATATAAAATCCTTCACGGGTTTATGAAGAACTGGAATTACAAATGGCCCCTCTAAAACTATATACATTTATCTGTGCGCCGATTATACAAGTGTGATTTGTCATCTCCTACCGTGGTGGGCTAAATAATAACCCGAGTTAACCATTTTGTAACTAGTGAATATTTGGTAAAAGACAGTTATTTTCAAGCCTACACACTATTCTTGTACTAGGACGTGACACATAAATATGCAAAAATAAAGTAAGATTCATTTTTCCATTTTCTTCTTTTTTTTTCATTTTTTTCTGCACATCTTTTTCCAGCTACTAAAAAACATTAGTCCTTCACCATTTCATTAGCTCATTTCAGCTAATGCATGTAAATTACAACACTATAGAAATATACATACATATCAATACACAAATGTGACAACCATATATACATACATATATGCATAATATTTACAACTTTTTGCTATAGAGATCAAGTTTGCATCAAACCCAAGAGACCCAACATGTAAATGTGTGTGTATATATATATATATATAGAGAGAGAGAGAGAGAGAGAGAGTGAGTGTGTTTACCAGGAGAGAGATGAAGAAGAAACAGAGCATTCACCCATTAAGGAGCAAACACAAAGATAGAATCTTGGAAGGCCTAAGCAGTTGGACACATTAAATTGGCCATGTTTAGTGATCCTAGAGGAATAAAAAATATATATTAAATGCTTTACTCAAGTATAGATATATACATATATAGATATAGAGAGAGAGGAGAAGAGAGATTTTAGAGAGAGAAAATGAAGGGAGAATCAGTTTGGTAGGGACAAATGTGGGGAATGGAAAAAGCATACATAAATAAAGGTCCTCTCTTTTTGTGTGTTTTTGTCTGATTTACCCCAATTAAAAATAAAAAAGGGTTGAAAGTATGTGTTTTGAAATTTGATAAATTAATTTATATGTATCGTGTAATGACAAAGAAAAATAAAATCATAAAATATGCATTTTTAAAAGAAAAATTGTAAGGTTCAATAGTCGTAGATTAAAGAGAAAAAAGAGTGAAAGTAATTTATTTAATCACTCGATTAATAATTCTTTTTTTTTTTGACAAAGATTAATAATTCATATTACTATATTGGCATGATAGTCACCGAAATAAGAGTGATTTATTTAACTTACACGAAGATAACTTCATTGTTATGATCATTATCATTGATTTTCTCTTACAATGTTGCAAGAGTAATCATTTTTCTTTTTATTTTGGGTACAAAATGAGATTAAGCGGATATTTTTAAATAATTATTCTCAAAGATGTATCACTAAACTTGTATTTTTCCAACAAGACATACAATAACACAGATAACCAATCCTACTAATTCTGAAAAATTAATACAAAAAATTGACAAATCAATTCACACCGCGTTTTACGTCATCATCTCCCTTTTTCTATTTCTTACTTTCTTTTTTCCCCCTTACATTTGCTCTTTACACTTTGCGTAGGATTCTTTCCTTTCTATGTGTTGAAACTATCTAGTATATAATTGATTGTATCTAATTTCTTGTTTTTTTCTTTCTTGGGTCTGAAAAAGTGTGTGCTTTTGGATTTATGGGGGTGACCAAGTCAGACTTTTAAGTGGGGACAGAGGCAGTTACCCCACTGCAAAAAGTGTCCAACTGAATGTGTCATGTCAATTTACCATTTTGTCCCCATAGTTCACTCACAGCCTGTACTATCACTATTGACTCCCATGTTGTGGTACCATCGATCTTGTGACCCTACTTGTTCTTTTCATAAATAATCGCCGTCAAGGTTAGATAAAGTGGTTAAATAATAATTTAGTTTATTTAAATATATAAAATAAATTTTATATAAATAGTTTTATTATTTTTTTAAAATTTTAAATTTATTTATATTGTTTAAAATTAATTAATTTAGTTTTTATTATTTTTTAAAAATTTTAATTTTTTTATTATTATTTAAAATTATTCAATTTAGTCTTTAGTATTTCTCAAAAAATTCTAATTTAATTTCTGTCTAGATTGGCTAAATTAATTTTTTTTATAAATAATAAGGACTAAATTAAATTTATTTAAAAATAATATATACTAAATTAATTAATTTTAAATAATAAAAACGATTTGAGAACTAAATATATCATCCAACTATAGTTACCAACTACTACTAATAAGAAAGTCTCGCTCTTTCTATTGTCCCTCATTCATTTTTTATTTTATTTTTTACCTTTAAGCCTAATTACTTTGCAAACCTCTAAGTTTTGACTAGACCATCTCATTATAATGATCTTTAGCATGATAATCTTGAAGAAGATTCCATGTATACTAAAAAGCATTTCGCTTTTTGTTGGATATGCTCATAAGAGTAGCATGTTCTCTACATTTATAATTTTAATTCAATGCCACTAGGGAGAATGTAAGCATTCTTTCAAGTAGCAGAACATCCACTCTTTCAAGTAGCAGAACATCCACTAAGTTACCTCCACATTAAAAAGAATTTGCAAAAATAATGGTGGAAAGTTTTCCCATCTTGCAATTGTGTGAATGTGCTAATTTTCATTATGCTGGTTAACATATTGGCACATTATTGGAAAAGAAAAGGAAAAAAAGAAAATTTGAGAACGATGAGTCATTGTTAACAATCCTCGTAACAAATAAGAACTCATCACGTTTCTAAAGGTTGGGTGAATTGTTCGAGTTGCAACTGGTTATATAAACTTTTATATATATATATATATATATATATATATATAAAAGTTAATTTTAAGGTGAGTTTCTCTATACAAAAGGGAAAAAAAAAAAAAAAAAGGGAACTTATCAAGCATTCATGCTAAGTATTGGAATGAGTTAACTTAATAACATCAGCATGAACATGGCTTTCACTAATAATGGGCGATAATAAGTTGATGGTGGATATATATAAAAATCAGCTACGAGAAAAAGTAAACAACTATTGTTGGTTCAATTGTTTATGTGTTCATCAGCAGCTAAAAATAGCTCCTAGACTATGGGACCAGCCTTGTAACAACCAGATTTAATTAGCAATACCACTAAGAATATTTATCATTTTGACCACATATGTTTATGCAACTTTAACTAATTGGCACTCCTTTACTAGAATTTGTCACTATTGGTGCGAAATCTTGTAATAAAGCATATGTGATGTTCGATATTGATAGAACACATGTTATGAACATAAATAAAGTGTGTGTCATATATTTAATTAATATCTCGAGTTAAGATTATAATATTAGTATCGCTCATAAATTTGAGATTCTGCATTTGAAATGTGATAATGACAAAAAAAAAAAAAAAACAGCAATTAGAACATTTTTTAAGTGTCTTCACCAGTTAATTAATGGAAATGTGCAAATTTTCCACATAATACACACATGATTAGGTGTCTTGAATTTATTACGTAGCTAATCTTTGAATTCTTATGTTAATGCCTATCTAAATCAAAGTTTTACTACTTTTTCAATGTCAAAATCTATCATAACCAACACATGGATTATTTAAAGCATATCTAAAACTACATTAATATCTCGAGGAAAGGAATAGTTCATCTATCACTGCAGCCTCATCATGTAATCATTTTCTCCCTCCAATATGAATGTTGTAGTCAAAATCATTTTCGGATAATGAATTGAATTTGAATTAATTTGAACTCACGTGATAATAGACTGTTTTTGAGCAACAAGTTAATAGATTTTTATAAATAACTTTTTATTACCTTACCAACAAGTGGAAAAACACTCTACTTACATCGTTTCAAGTTATTGATCCTTACCTTAAAATGAATCACGAAACTTTGAACTCGTGATCTTATTACAGATTTGAGGCTTATAATTAAAATAAAAATATGTGTTGTGATTTTTTTTCCTTTTAAAAATTATTCCTTTATGTGAAAAATTGTGAAATGGAAGAAATAAATGTAAAATTTCATGACTTAGCCAAAAAAAAAAAAATGTAAAATTTCATGAGAGCAAAATTGTCATTTAAATGGTATTCACGTGGTCTTTGGACGAATCTCTTCATTCCATTTTTCCCAATGTTCTGAATAAAATATTATTTCAGAAATAATGTCTAAAAGTTTGAACAATTCATAATTAAGTACCACTAAGCTCCTATTATTGCTGCTTCAATTGAGGGGACCAGACAGACAACAGTTTTAGCTCTTCGTGCTGTTGACAGTTGGTTTGTTGAAAATTTCAAAGACAAGGATTAAGATCTCTCCGTCGACCAGCGTGGTTAGTTGGATTCCACATTATCATAAAATAAAATAAAAAGATTTCTTTTAACTAGATATGGATTTTTTTTTTTTATTATTCTTTTAAAATTTATCGCACTCACAATTTAATTCACTTCGTTCTTCCGTCACAAGAGGACCACCATTATGTGTAGTTTTTTTTTTTTCTTAAATAAATTGCTCAACACCCTCTAATGTACTGATGTTGCACCCAATTGCTGTGTGTTTAAATGACCCTTGTGTTTTATTTTTTGGTCAACCCTTCTGTTTAGTTGAGGGTAAATTATGCATATAGTCTCTATTATTTAAATATTTTTTAAAATTAGTCTTTAATATTTTAAAAAAATTATATTAGTCTTTAATATTGATAAAAGTGATTCAAAATGAGCTTTATTATTCAAAACTAGTCAACTTAGTTCTTATTATTTTTAAAAAAAATTAATTTAGTCTCTAAATAGAAATCACGTGTAAGGACTAAATTATTTTTTTTAAAGAAATAATAAGGACTAAATTGAATTTTTTTAAAAATAATAAGGATCAAATTGACTCATTTTGTATAATAGAGACTATTTTAAATATTTTTATAAACATTAAGGACTGTTATTATTTATTTAAAATATTAAAAATGACAGTGAAAAAATATGTAAACTATAAAAAACTAAATGTGAAGTTTACCTTTAGTTAAAATAATCGTTGTTTAAGTATGACGTTGGAGTTGCTCTTCATCTAACCAAAAAAAAAAAATGTTACTCTTCATCCAGTCTCGACATTACATCACATAGGATACTTCTAAAATATTGTCTGTACAACTTTTTCATCGTAAAAAGTTCAAGGGTCATCATTTATATCGTTCGTATGGAAAAGACAGTCTACTTAATCTTCATGACAACTGCTGATCGACAAAATTAAGGCAATGGAACCAAAGGACTATTGAAAAGTTTTCAAAATGACTTTTGAGACACAAATTATGGGGTCACCTTCTAACGCATGAGTTCACATATTAAAGTGAAAGAATGGACTCAGGAACATTTTTAAAACAAACTTTAAAGGGAACAAATGATTGTAGTAATTAATTCTTAGCTTGCTAGGTTATCCAGACTCGGATTTTTATTAACATTATGAGAGAAATTGAATATTAATGAATTGTTTATGAGGTTATAATAAACGATTTGAACAGTTTATATAATTAAATCTTTCTCATAATATTATATTTAAGAAATGATACAAATTCAGACGGGTCCCATATTGTTAGCTTGCCTCCACACAGTAGACATAAGATAATAGGTCAGGTTGGTGAACAATTAGCCTAGATGATTGAAGGTTAATGGGTGCATGTGTGTTATATAAGAGTGTGAGACCCGCACGTATGACATACACGACCTGATGGTTGGTCGTTTTAAAGAATTCCCCTCCTCTTTGTCCTTTCCGGCCTATCTGTGATGAACATTTAAATATCATCTATTTTTTGATTGTGCATTTAATTTGTGAAATGTCTGGTCTCAGATTTTGCTAATGCTTGACGTAGGAGACCGGCTATATGGGATCAGAAGATAATGGAATGGATATGCAAAGAGGCCGTATGACCATTATGTTACTGGATGTACTAAATTCTTTCAATTATTTATAAAATTTTTGTTGGTTAATTACAGAAAATAAAAAGTAAAAAGCTCCAAAATTCCATGGGAGGATATAGTTTCCGAAAATTTCCTTGTATCGGGTGCTAATATATGGTGTAAAGTGCATACAAATAACACTTAAACGATATCTTGTATATGCATAAAATTAATAAAGCTGGAGATTTTTAGGTTCTCAACAAAAATTGACCGTAAATCATGTAAAGCATGAACAAATACCATTCAGACAAAATCTCGTACACGTTAAATTAATAAATGAGAAAATTCTTGAGTTCTCCACTAGAATCAATAGCGTTGTCATATCGATTGGAGTGGCCATCCCAGCTAGAGGTGGCATTTGGATTGGGTCGACACAACCCAGCACACGAAAATTCTAGCCCAACTCAGCTCATTTGGTAGTGGGCTCGCCTCGGCCCAACCCACCACATATATGTGGGTCAAGTTGGGTCTTATAATTTCTGACCCAGTCCATTTGAGTCCAGACCCATTTGAGTTCAGACCCAGCTCAACCCAGCCCATGAGCCTAATCCAACTTGAAGTACAGCCCAGCTCAGAGCCCGACACAAGCCCAACTCGAGCCCAGATAAGGCCCATCTCGAGCTCAACTCGATTTCAACACAATTTGAGCTCACTTATTGAAAGAAATTAAAATATAATACGTTATATATGCAATGCAAATCGTAGTAACTATTTAAAAAAAAAAACAAACTAGCAAGTCGTAGTAATTATATTTTTTAACAAACTAATAATTAAAAGTAGCAAATGTATTTTTTAAGTTAATATTAAATAACTTGTTATCAAACATTTTTTTATAATATTGCAAGTTTGCAACTTGCGACTTTAAATCCCTTCATACAATTTTTTTTTTAAAATCTTAGGTACAATTTTTTTTACAATTTTTATAATTGTACATATAATTTTTCCTATAAATACTTAGCAACAGTGCTTTAGTCACTTAGTATATTCAACTTTATTTTACTACAAGTTTACAACATTATATATAACTATGTCCATGGAAGAATAAAATCTTTCACGACGATTACATTAGTTAAAAGTTTGGAATCATCTTACGTACTTTAAAGAACATGGATATGTAATTTGTAACTATTATCAACATCAATTTATATTTCTACGTAAATTTGATATTATCAATTTACAGTAGCTTTCCTCAAGCATTTATGTAATGTTTGATTTTCATATTTATATCACTAATATACTTGTGTCTCATTAACTTGTAGTTTGTTATGTTGTGTTGTATTTTATTATTTAAGTTAATTATTAATATTATCAATTAACTTGTGTACTGTTTCGTTAATAGTTAAATTAACTTTCTTTAAAAAAATTAAGTTTAAATTTTAATATATATGTATATAGGCTAGCCCAACCCAGCTCACGACTCGTGATAGCAGGCTCGTGAGCCGAGCAGGGTTCTATATTCTAAAAATTGAATCCAACTTAGCTCGGCCCACCAAACATATGTGCCAGGTTGAGTTCAATTTTCTTGACGCACAATTCGCCGGGCCGTGTCGGACCGGCCCAAATACCGACACGGCCCGGCCCAAATACCACCTCTAATCCGAGCTACTTAGCAAGCAATCTTGGCATAGAAGAGAGATGTGTACTGATATCATGGTTAAAGCAAAATTGAATCCAACAGAAAACAATTGCACCAGCCGGGAATCGAACCCGGGTCTGTACCGTGGCAGGGTACTATTCTACCACTAGACCACTGGTGCTTCTTGTGTGATTAACTGAATGCTTATTTTTCTATTATTTCTTATTAAACCTATAATTTTTAAATCTAAAAGTTAATGGTGGAAGTTCTGAATCTCAAATATGAAAATGATACATCCGAAAACCTTTGAAAAATCACATATTCAATTCATAATTACTAATCGAACTACAATAATAAGTTTATTTTGACAACCATAGAAGTATAATTGCATGTAAAAAAATAAAAAATAAAAATGATATGGCATGACTATATTTTACGTTTGAGAGATTTTCAATTTAAGAATTAAGCTAATCTTTTAAATTCAACACGAAAAGAAATTTTATCCCTTTAATTTCTCTAGTTCTTATAAACATTCATATTTCTTGTTTTAGGATTTTGTAAGATAATTTGTTTTGAGTTTTGAACGTTTACGGGATAAGCGAAATAAAAATTCTTGATAAAATAATGTTAGTATTCAAATATTTGAAGGTAATTATTACAAAATGTAATTAAAAAATATGATAGACATTTTCATAACTTTTAACGGCACCAAATATGAGAAACAATCTAGTACTTCCGAACTTAAATTCTTTCGTCATATTAAAATATTATAAAATATTTAAGAAATAGTCTAAATCTCTTGAATTCATAATATTATAAAGTTACAAGAAGTACTTGTCCTAGCATCGATTTAATTTCTTTAGAACTCGGTAACTTCTTTATGCTCTAACATTCTTGCCAGTATCTTCATTTTGCTCCGTAGTGTAATCTCTAATGACCCAAAAAGCAAACAAGAAAGAAAAACCTTTTTTGAACAAAAATAATGTAAGACACAATTTTTCAATACTTTCAGATTTAAATTCTCATCACACTATAATATTATCAGAAATTTTAAAAATAGTCTAAATCTCTTGAATTCATAATATTATAATGTTATAAGAGATACCTCTTCTAGCATTCAATTCAATTTCTTCGAAATACGCCACGAAAAGAAAACAAGAAAAGAAACATTTTTGAAGGAAAACAATTGTAAGACAATTTTCTAATACTTTCAAACTTAAATTTTTTGTCACACTATAATATTATAAAAAAATTTAAGAAACAGTTTAAATATATATATTTTTTTGGTCGAAATGATATTTCGTTTATTAATGTTCAATACGGAAAGTCAACCAATCCCCATCAATTCAAACACAAAGTACAATACATTATACAGACCAACTGGAGAAATAATCATCTAGTTATGATACAATGAATCAAATCTAATATTATTCACCAAACAATTAATTACCATATTTATATTTTTACAAATGTGCTTGATAGTAATGTTACTTGTCATAAATATTTTTCCACCACAAGAAAAAAAATAAAAAGAACAGAAAAATAATTTTAAGACAGTTTTCTAGTACAATCATTCGACCTCGTAATCATCACCATAACTTAAAAGAAAAAAATAAAAATTGTGATACACTTTCCTCGTCACATGCATATTGAGGTATATACTCCTCCATGTGACACGATGACCATCTCAATTCCAACAACTACGCTTCACTTCCCTTCTCCTCCTCCGATGCCAACCTCCAGAACCGTCGCCGTCATCGGCGCCGGAGCCGCCGGTCTTGTCGCCGCCCGCGAGCTCCGTCGGGAAGGCCACTCCGTCGTAGTCTACGAGCGCGAGAACCAGCTCGGCGGCATCTGGGTCTACACTCCCCAAACAGACTCCGACCCAATCGGGCTTGACCCGGCCCGGAACATAGTCCAATCGAGCCTCTACAATTCTCTCCGGACCAATTTACCGCGAGAGGTGATAGGTTTTCGGGACTACCCGTTTGTGGCGATCCGGAAACCCGGGAGAGACCCGAGGAGGTTTCCGGGTCATATGGAGGTGTTGGAGTATTTAAAGGATTTTGCGGGCGAGTTTGGACTCAGTGAGTTAGTGAGGTTCGGGACCGAGGTGTGCCACGTGGGCAGGTTGGACGATGGAAAATGGCAAGTGAAGTCAAGAAAAAGAGAAGAAGGGGGTGATAGTGATAATAATGAGGTGTATGATGCTGTGGTGGTTTGTAATGGACACTATACGGAGCCCCGAATTGCAGATATACCCGGTAGCTTAACTTAAGAATTCAGTATTTAATACACTGAGATTCTTTCTATACAAATAAATGAAGTATCGTTACCAGTGACAGATTCAGGAATTTTTTTCAGTTGGAGCTATAACATAAAGTTTGACAATCATACTAATTCTATTACTTTTAGTGTAGGCTAATTAATTTTTATATTAAGTATATTTAGTGGTGTTAGTTCCGTCACTGATCTCCACTGCCGGCGATAAAAATTATTTTTAGTATTTATCTCATTCGTGTTAATAGATGTGATTTAGTTTGGTTGGATACTTGAATGGTGAAGGGGGTAATTGTGAATTTATTACTTTCAGTTATGTTTTTTTGTTATATGGATGTTAAATATTTAGATTAGATGGATATGAAATGGACCATAAGTTTGTATTATTTGGAAATGGATATACAATTAGAGAAGGTTTAGTGTTCAAAAATGAATTTTGACTGAACGATCTTAGCTTAAAGCTGTCAAGTGTCTCGTCTTGTTTGTTTTATAGTAGGAATTGATATGATGATGCTTGATGCATGATAGGAGCCGAAGTGGCTAACTATGAGTTTGTGATACTAGAATAATTAAGCACTCTCTCATTCTTCCCCTGCTTTGCTTTTAGAAATATATTATATCGATGCCTTTTAGTTAATTGACTTCACTATTAGAGCGAAGGAAAGGGCTCGGGAGTGACTAAAGCACTACTAAAAGGGGAGGTCTGGTAGTAAATAATCGTTAGTTTTTAATGCTTTTCTTTAATGGAGTCGTCTAATTGATTGGTTTGGTTGGATACTGAATTTTATGATGCTTGTTCTGAGAATATAAATTTAGTTGTGTTGTTTATATGACTGTTGTATCTTTATCTTAGATGGATATGATGTGGCATCAAGTTTGTGTTATAAGGATATAAATATATAATAAGAGAATGTTTAGAGTTTAAGAATGAATTTGTACTAAATGGTCTTAGCTGAAAGCTATTTTTTCATGGATAATGTTACTGTAATATTTGATATGACGCATATCTCCTTGTTACATGGGACGAAGAGGCAATTTCTGAATGCTATTTAACAGTATTGAAATTTTGTTTTAATAATGGGAAGCTAACATGCGATATAATCTGTTTGTAATAGCAAGAGAGTGAGTTCTTGAATGGCGATGAAATATTTTTTGCTGGTATAAGAATCTTGTTCCTCTAATGAAGGTTAACTTTAGAGTTTTTCTTATTATCTCATACTGTCTTTCTGCTGAGACTTGACCTCGTCCTAGAGAACACCTGTGGTGGATCAATGTAATGTTATGAACTTTGATGGCTAATTTCTTTGTCCACCAAATAATGCGAAAATGATGCCTAATTGTGGTGGAATTAATAATTGATTGTCTCTTTTGATCTGATGTAGGCATTGATTCATGGCCAGGGAAACAAATTCATAGCCACAATTACCGTGTTCCTGAGCCTTTTCGAGATCAAGTATGTCTCTTTTTTTTTTTTGATCAGTAGAGATCAGGTATGTCTCAGGTGCCTTTTCTTTTTCTATTAATTTTCACAGATTGAATTTAAAGAAAATAATACTTGGGTACTCGTTATATATTTACTCCGGCAAATAGATCTTGCTGAATAAGTTCGTTGTTCTTTTTTTTTTTGCATTTGATTTCTCCTCTTAGATTTGGCTTTAAAATTTGTCATGCGATCATTTCATGGGAGAACTGAATGCTTGAGGAAAAGAAAACGGGGATCCAGAACGGTTGATCCTAAATGTAGTTCAGTCCTCACAAGAACTAGAAAAGCTTATACTTCATAACTTCGATCATAGAACTTCCTTTAGCTATCTGGAATTTTACCTTGATTACCAGCAGTGCAAGTTTGCCATTATAGAACCTGAAGTTGACCACTATTCTGGAAATGAATATAGATTCCTGGAAGAATATAGAGATATTGATTAGAAAAAAAGAAAGGACATTATAAATTGCAATTAGCCATTGGCATTAGAATAACTTACAGTCACACTCTCTTACTTTGTTGAAGTGGTCTTCTAATCTAATGTTTTTCCAGATTGTGGTTTTGATAGGAAATGCTGCAAGTGCTCATGACATCTCCAGAGATATTGCTAAAGTTGCTAAAGAAGTCCACATTGCTTCGAGATCAGTTGAAAATGGATTTTCTCAGAAGTTGCCTGGCCGTGATAATCTTTGGCTGCATTCTATGGTAAAGTTACTAGGTCCATTGTAAGTATGTGCAGCAAGAGATTGCTTGGCAATGCTGATACTAATTAATTATGCAGATCAAGAGTGTTTATGAAAATGGAGCTGTGGCTTTTCAAGATGGGAGTACAGTCTATGCTGACGTTATCCTACACTGCACGGGGTGTGTCTCATATAAATGCACTTTAGCTTGGTTTTGCTGCACAAAGTTATAAATTAAGAGGGCGGTCTGATAAAAAAAACAAGAGAAGTTCATAACACGTCTTTTTTGTTTTTTATTTTTAATTTTCTTTTTCCAGATACAAGTATCATTTTCCATTCCTCGACACCAGAGGCATTGTCAGCGTGGATGACAATCGTGTTGGGCCACTTTACCAACACATTTTTCCGCCAACTTTAGCTCCATGGCTTTCCTTTGTAGGATTGCCTTGGAAGGTTCATTTCTTTCATGCATTCATGCTCTAATTTCTCAATATGATATTTGATCCAACATCCAACCGTCTATTGACATGTATCTTAACGATTTGAATTAATTGGCACCAGGTCATTCCTTTCCCTCTATGCGAACTTCAAAGCAAGTGGATAGCAGGTACTTTATCTGGTCGGATATCACTCCCGTCCCCAGAAGAAATGATGGCTGATGTTGAAGCCTTCTACTCATCATTAAAAGCAAATGGTATTCCAAAGCGATATACTCACAATATGTCTGGCTATCAGGTACATTCTTCCACTAGATCAGTGTAATGGTTGAATGCTTTTGTTTAAATGGCATGCATTTTGGGAGTCCTACAGTCAACCAACTTGTAAGTTCTCTAGCGTCAGAATATGGATACAAGGATCATGATATGATTCGTTTAATCAACAATGTTCTCCTTGCGTGCTTTGATGAGCCTGGAATACGTCCTCTAGATAAAACATTAATCCCTCTCCCTTCCTCCGTTCTTCATCTTGTGTCTGTATGTCTGCTGTGTTTGTACACAGCATGCATGTTTCTTGAACCTACTGTTATATCTCGTGTCGTAACCCCAATATTTATTCCATCTTTATTACACCTACATCATAATCCATCATATATATAATACACTTTGTGGTACCTCTTTCCAAATCATATAATTCCTCGTTGCTGCAAACTCCTTAAGTATGTAAATTAAGTTTTATGATGTGTTAATGCATATCTCCCCTTCCACCCCAGAACACGAATATATTCGTGCTCGCCCTGGTTAATACATCATTTCACATCTGCAGTTTGATTATGACGACTGGTTGGCTGAGCAGTGTGGGTGTTTCCTGTCTGAGGAATGGAGAAAGCAAATGTACTCTGCGACGAGCAAGAGAAAGAGAGCTCAGCCCGAGACATATCGTGACAAGTGGGACGATGAAGACTTGATCCCAGTGTCTCATAAAGACTTCGTGAAATACTTTTCAGAGATTTCTTTATAGTTATGCTCCAAAACCCTGATAGCTGATGCCTTGCAGAAAAGCTTTCTGTGTGTAATTTTTTTCATTATTTTTCTGTAATTGCTTTCATACTACAATTGTATGATAGCAAATAGTTGCACAACAAAGTGATGGTTAATAAATTGTGTGTAATTTGTTTCCCTCCTTCTCCTGGTTGAGAAGGCAAAAGAAATGGTTCGTCATCCATTAATAGGTATTGGTTATCATGACTCGGAGCTACCTCCGTGTTGTAAATAATCTATTGATCAAAAGTTGTAAGGGCGGACTGCTCTACATTCAGCCACACCAGTGACCCCGAAGCCCCTGACTGGAGTGGCCATTCCCAGCTACTTATAATACGCAATCTTGGCATAAATGAGAGATATATCAGCAAAAAGAATTCCAAAGAAAAACAAATGCACCAGCCGGGAATCGAACCCGGCTCTGTACCGTGGCAGGGTACTATTCTACCACTAGACCACTGGTGCCAGACGTTGCTTGGAAACTTGGCCATTTACAAAAAACTTTTTTCTTCCTCAATGTTGCTTTCTCTCACGAATGGACTCACAGCTATCTATCATATTTATTATCTGAAGATTTTTCATAAAGTGGTGACGAGACATGTACAATTTTTTTTTACCTTTCAAGTCGATTTGATAGATTGAGCAGAATAAATTAATCACCTATTTAATAAAAGGGGAATAATACTGATCAAAACAAAAAGAAAAGATAAGGGGAAATTATTGATGAGGATATACCATATCAGGTAGATATTATCAACTCAATTGCGCCTTTGTTGGTTAAAGGAAAATGGATCTTCTAAAGGGATTTGACAACTCTCACTTAAAAGTTTTTGCTAAAATAAAAAGATGGACATTTTACCTAATTAACTTAGTTTTTCCTATTAGAATATTTTTAAAATTATAATTTGTATTTGATTAAGATAAGGTTAGATCTGGTTATGTGAATTAAAAATAGTTATCTCAAATTGATTTTTTAAGATAAGATTACATTATTATATATATAAGAAGAAATATATATTTTTAAACCAATAACCAAATGGGTTTTTTTAGTAAAATAATAAATTCCTATTCACTTTTTTTTTTTTTTTTTGTATTGATTGTTGATATAATCATATAATTGGAAAACAACCCAAGCCAAAGGCGCCTTTAATTTTGAATCACGGAGTAATTGTTTTCTTCCTTATGGATGAGATATGATTAGTAACACTTTATTCATGTATATGTAGTGTAACATTTTATCCCCTAATTTTTACTATGTAAACTTTAACCGCTCTCCATGAGCTAATAAATAATTTTTTTTTTGGGCTAACCTGGGTAAACATTCCACTCAATTAACTCACGAAACATAGATTTAGATTAGTCATCACCTATTGACAAAACGTAGATAGATTCAAGATATATGTGATATATGTGCATATAGCTTTTTCCGCTAACGTTTTGTAAAAAACATGATTTCGAGTATTAAACTGCATCTGGATTTTTACACCATACTTGTAGCAGAAAAAAACTCATACATGCATGAGCAATATTTATGTTAATGTAATTAATACGATAAAGGCTGACATGTTTTTCATAATTCTGAAATCTTTATATGTGCAAAACTAGCAACTTTTAATGTCCAAAAGGATAAATTGATGATATTAAAAAACGGGGTTAATAGATGTATATTATTTGTAGAAAAAGATATATGTTAAATAGCTAGGACGAAAGTTAAAAGGAAACTGATACATTGCATACAGATTATTAAGTTTTATTAACCTGAGAAGATATATATATGCAATAAACTAAAGGGTAATATTACAAGAAAATTAACTTCGACGTAAATTAATTAAATTAGCTATAATAAATAGATTAATTGGTAAACTCAAAGGTGTGCGTCTCTCAAAATCTCAAACATATACCCTTTAAGAAAACTTTTCAGTTAATCGGACCAGGCAAGTAGGAGCTAGAAAGAGACGTGAACCCAACTCCATGTTAGTGCTGCGTAGGCCATTTGACGGATTGAAAACGGACCAATCATCTAATACAACGGAGACCTTTGAGGTTTGCCCTTCCGCCGATTAATGCAAGGCAACATTTCCGATGGGGATGAGCACATTATTGAGACAGTCCCAGAGGCCATTGCACCTGTATAACTACTTGATACAGTCGATGGAAGGATTGAATCAGGTGTCATTTGCTCATCTTCAAGATTTGGTGGAGTTTCACATGTGTAGAATTGCTCTTTTATTAGATCTGATTTACCACTTACTATGTGATGTACCTGCAATATGATAATCATGCATGCATGAAAGAGTAAATAGTTAGCACTTTGATACATGAATGAATCTTAAGCGTTTTTTGATGCTTGTAAACACTACAAGAAATCAGATGTGGATCCAGAAGTTTTGTTCAGCGTTGACTAAAAACACACAATTTAACACTCCTGCACAAATAGTTTTATTTGGTGGGGACTAAATTAATTTTTCAGACTAAATATACTTTTAAAAAAAAAAAAAAAAATGAGTACAACCACAACTCACTTATACATCCCTCCCCCTTGTGTCAGAGAATAGTCATTTCTCCTGGCGGCTATAGGGGAAAAAACCACAAGCTTTATATTGATCAAATTTTATTGAGTCTGACTGACAGTGATCATTTGCTAAAGAATAATTCTAATTATCAAATGATTGAACAACCGGGAGTAATGTACGTACTTATAAAAATTGCCCGACAAATGTCTTATTTCTTGTAGTGATAATTTAATCTCCTAGGGAAATTATTTTTCCATATGAAGAAATTGAGAAAGGTGAATATATAGAGTTGTGTTCTGAAGGCATAAACCTTGCAAGAGATGGAGCAGAAGAGGTAAGGGTTTTGGAGGTTTCTTTCGCATGTAATGCATATGTTTCCTGAGCCTTTTAATCGTTTTGGCACTGGAGGCCTTGGGATTAAAAACACCACTTTTGCACTGTTTGTTGTATAAGGCTGCACAATCATAGAAAACAAGACTGGTCATTAGGGTTCTTCATTTGGATTCATGAGGGAAAAAATAATAAAGGAAAGGAAATGATATACAATTTGTAAAGAAACGAGAAAGAAGGCCGGATAATTACAAAATCACAAAGGAAAAAATTAATAATAATGAATAATTATGTATTTTATTTGTTTGAATCGAACAAAATAAAGAATTATAAGTGCCTATATATATATATATAAGATGGCTATATGGAATTAAGTTGAAGCTTTAGCTTACTTGAATGGAGGAACAATCCATCAATTTCTCAGCGTCGTGCAAGCGTATAACGTCTTGATAAACATATCTTCTTATCTAAAACCCCAAAAAATCAAAGCCAAATTAATCTAAAACTAATTAAGCTAAATTATGAAATTTTGTTGAATTAGTTTGTTATTTAACTGACTTCGGTAGTAGTGATGCTGTTGCAAGATTTAAGATTGTCAGAATAAAAGTTAAAAATCATTAAAAATGACTTTAACCGTTGCATATAGTCTCATTGTATAAATTATCTATTGCAAACATTTAAAAGATTGTTTTAAACAAAAGAAACAATTTAAAAAACTATTGTAATTAAACTATAATTTTATAAGTATTGCGAAAGAGTAATCTAATAAGCAATTATTAATAAAAAATAAAAAATAAAACTTTTAACGATATATTGCGATTACATGAAACCATATAATACAAAAATGATTTTTTATTTTTTAATTAGAGCATTATAAAAGAGTTAAAATGTCGTAGTGTTAACCTGTATGCGATAATGGCAGACATGTTGTAGCAAGCAATGAGGGCATAGACTAACGCAACAATCCAAACAGAATCTGTTCACGTCGTTGTTCTTGTGAGAATGATGAAGTAAACATGGTACAAAAAAGTTTGCACGTAGAAGTACTTGAAGCCACTGAGGTATAGAATTTACACGCACCTGTAAGACAACAATGCAACAACGTTAATCACTTAACACACTAAAAAATATTCTTAATTTCATCATGAAGCAGTTAAGACGACTAACCATTTCTTTTTTTTTTTTGTTTTTTTTGTTTTTCTTCTTGGCGAGTGGAGAGTGGCTAATAGTATCTGAAATCCAGAATTCACAGCATTCTTGATATATATATATATATATATATATATACGCACACATATATATATATATAGAGAGAGAGAGAGAGAGAAAAGAATATGCACTATACACTCCGTTCACACAATTAGCATAAGAAAATTGGCAACAAAATTCTCTAATTATAAAAAGATATAGTTTTTATTTTTTATTAATATAAGACAAAAGTATAATTGTCTCTCGTTTAAATTTTAATTCTTTTTATATAGATCTAATGTCACGTTTCATCCTTGTAAAAACGACCTTCGATAGAAATGATTTGTGTATAGTCAATTCCAGCAGTGGAATAAGACTCGATGTGATTTGGTTTGGTTTCTTATGCAAAAACATTATGAAGTCTCTTCTTACAAATTCACCAGTTGGAGGAATTGTAATTTCCTTAATTTTACTCAAAGAAATTGTATGTTAAATAGATTATGCATTTCAAACACCAACAAAGTTGAAACTTAAGTGAATCGATCATTAAAGTAGTCTTATAATTGTTGGACGATACATCTAAGTTCATCCCAAATGAAATTAAATATTAAAAACGTCTAGCTTTGATATGAAAATTTCTTAAACAAAATATATTTGGCATGTAGAATGCAAATACATATATGACCAAACAGATTGAAACTAATAAATCAAATCAACACGTAATATATGACATCACAGCGAAATTTCTCACTAGACCTGGGACCTTCACAATTTCTTTTTCGTATGTTCTTTTGGGAGTCAAACCTGGTGGCAACCTTCACAAGTTTTTACGCACACAAGCCAGTAAAAGAACTATAGGATCTAATGTTTAAATTCGTAGGGGTCGGGCTTTGACTATCACCTTTCATTGACTATACTAATAAAAACAAAATTCTCCTTCAAGCTGTTGGGTGAGTTAATGAGTTTGCGGTTGGTTATAATTAAATATTTTAAATTTAAACTTATATATTCTTATTGTAAATATTGTTTAATCCTTGATCAATTTAAAGCATGTTATAAAATACATTAGTTCACTGCTAAATTTATATTTTTAAGATAAATTTTAATGGCTAAGTTTTTGTGGC
This sequence comes from Ehretia macrophylla, assembly GCA_037974665.1. Classification (NCBI taxonomy): domain Eukaryota; kingdom Viridiplantae; phylum Streptophyta; class Magnoliopsida; order Boraginales; family Ehretiaceae; genus Ehretia; species Ehretia macrophylla. The sequence continues at coordinate 35,529,892 of CM075773.1, read as the reverse complement.
TATAAAAAATTAAGTTGAGATCTAGTTATATATGATATTGGTTTTACTTCAAAATGTACATAACATGGTAAATTTCACACTTAGTTTCTATTGTTTATATATTTTTTTAAAGTTGGTCCTTAATATTCTAAAAAAATCATATTAGTTTCAAATATTTTTCGTAAAATTTAATTTAGTCCCCAAATAGGGGTCATGTGTAGGAATTAAATTGAATTTTTTTAAGAAATAATAGAGATTAAATTGAATTTTTTAAAAAATAATAAGAATCAAATTGATTAAGTTTGAACAATAGAGACTATTTTAAATAACTTTTATAAATATTAAAGATTATTATGAATCTTTTAAAATATTAAAAATTATATTAAAAAATTATTTAAACAACAGACACTAAATGTGAAATTTATCCATTGTAACATTATTCAACAATTATTAGTTAGTGTAATGTCAAGATCAAACATCTTTTCGCAGCTCTAAGCATAAATGCTAGCTTCCTTTTTGCAATTAAAAAATTCGCAAGCATGCTTTGGTAGATTTTGCTGGTATTCTCCTAGATTTTGCTTGACTGCAAATTCTTACTGTCTATTTTATTACTTCTCATACAAAGACGAAATGATAGAAATATCTGTGGAAAAAGTGTAGAATTTGCATAGAAGAACACTCCACCAACATGTGTGGGACTTACATCATATGATACAGAAGTAATTTTATTTAGACGGACTTAACACCGTCTCATTTGTATGTTGAAGTTGAGGTTTTTGATGTCCATGATGCTTGACAGAACATTATGTATATCACGAGGTTGATACTATATTAACCATGATGTAACTCGAATACATCCGAGAAATTTTAAGTTTAAATAATTAAACAGTAATTTGTTGTAATTAAAATTTAAAGTGTAAATCACGACTTCAATATCAATTGTATAAAAAACAAAATAGCAAATTCTTCTGAGGTTAGGCAGCGAGCAGCGAACTGGTCTCTCAAGAATTTGATTAGTGAAAATTAAATCAAACTAATTCAAGTCTTATTCCATTAATTTGAGTCAGAATTATGAATTTGATTAGAGCACTTGTATAATGATATAACAAGGTACCTTATTCCTTTATTTAGGTTTGAAATCGACAATACCGAAGATAAAACTCCAACAACATGATTTAATAAATTTAGCTTGAATTTTTGCATAAATCTGTCAACAGATCCGAATTACATCCATGTCTTCCTTATTTGTGTAACGGGGGTTTTTTTTTTTTCACTTTTTCTTTGTTTGCTAAGATTTGTCTGTGTTGATTGGAAGTCGAGTTAGCTCATTAACAAAATATGAATATTTGCATCTGAAAAAGTGTTGAGTTTAAATTTTGTTCTTTTTTTTTTTTATTTATGTTAGCAAAGAATGAAACTTCATTAAAACAAGAAATTTACAATGTCTCATGAAGATACAAATCATTACAGAAAAATAGAGTTGAAAGCTACTTTTTGTTCCATTCTAAATGATTGTCCTTTGCGGATATTGTGCATCATTTACCTGAACTGTTTTTCAGTTCTGATGTATACAAAAAACTGAAAAAGTGAAAATGACGATGGTAAATTGATAATGTAATTATAATAATATAATTTTGATAATTTATATATATTAAATCTATCTCGCAATGTAATAACGAATTTTTTTGGTCGGAAAAAGATTTGGTGCATCCTGCAGGCAAAAGAGAAGAGGGGTGATTGAATACTAATAGCAATACATTCAGCGGCTGAATCTTGACTTGTGGTGTCTAGTTCGGCACATTGCGGTTGTCTTCTAGCTGTTGCCTCGTTTATGGGTATTCGATGAGGCATTTTGAGGTGGGACCTGCACGCAATCAGGCTATATTCTGTTGCAGCTGCAATTAGGCTTCACTGGCTACAGTTGTCCCATTAGAAGAAATACTGTTGCTGTTCTGAGTCTGGCTTGTAACTTTCAAATGGTTCAGGCTTCTGAACCATCATCTATTAGAGGTTTGTGAGTGAGGCTCTATGAGACGTATGGGTCACACACATAACTGATTAATGGTATAGTTTTAAAGTAAATTTCCTTTCAGAAACTCATTTTAGTTAACCAGATTGGTTACTCTACTTCTCCCAGTACTCAAACCAACTGCATTTATACCCTGCCTGCAAACTTTGGACGCCAATTTGATTTCCAAATTTGCAGGATCAAGACTTCCTCTTGTTACAAATTTGTTGCATTAGAGGTTCAGTTTGGCTTCCAAATTTGCAGGATCAAGACTTCCTCTTGTTACAAATTTGTTGCATTAGAGGTTCTCCCTGTGTCTACCTTATACTGTGATCAAAGAATCGAGACAAAGTCCGTAAGGATAACAACAAACAGTAAAAGTATTGAGCCGTGGATCAAAAAATTCCGATTTCAACCTATTTCTTGATTAAACTGGTGTATGTATGAGTGTATCATTATGACATGGGTTTGTCAACTTAACGCGTTTGTAGCCTTAGACCGAAACTAATGTGCTAATTGGGAAAAGAAAAAATTGAGACAAAGAAACTGCACATAAGATCTGCTCAAATGTAATTAGGCAATTCTAACATACAAGTGGGAAAATGGAATACAAAACACCTCTTTACAGATGTTGGCCAATAAATAATTAACAGAAGGCAAACTATAAATGAAACTACAAGAGTTAAATTATAGAAAAGAAAAAAAAACGATACAGAGTTTTAATTCATTGTGCTGCAACTTCTTCAAGTCTGGACTTGATCCTCTGAAGAGTCCCTTCAATTGCAATATCAAATGCATCTTTTTTGCTCCTTAATTCAATTGAACTTCCATGCTTCCTATACATCACTCTAGGTATCATCTCAATAGCCTTTTCTCTCATCCTCCTAACTTCAACTCTTGGTATACTCATCAACAAATCCAGAATCTTCAATCCATTGAACACCACATCTTCTTTTGGTATAAAAACCGAAAACTCCTCATACTTCTCCTCCGGGAGATGCCATTCGTACTGTTTTTTCGCGGACAAATCCTCAAAAAAAACAGGGATACATCCAGCAATGATCCCATCAAACGTAGATCGCCTTGTTGGTGTATCCCCTGGAGGCTGCAGACAAAAACTAGCCTGCAACATTGGCTTCATAAACCTTATTGGATCATGCTCACAAACCGCATTTGAACAATCCACAAATTCACAAAATTTAGCATCTGCAATTGCATTAGCACTCATATTAGCAGCATTGTTACACTCAAGCCTAATGGTTCTCCGAACATTCGGATTCTGTGAAAAACCACCCCCACCAGCAAACAACATCAATGTATCCCTTCTAGCCCTCTTCACCCTCTTCATCCATGATTCTAAAAACGCTAAGCTAGGTGGATGAAACGATGTCGGATACGGAATCGCTCTCTCTTGCCAAGGATAAGCCCTGGCCTCTAATGTCAATGCTGTCACATTATAAAACTCAGGCAGTTCAAGAAACGATGTGCCGAAAACTTGACGATCGTTACTCAGAGGCTGACTAAAGTCCCACGCAGACCGTGCCATTACAAGAAAATGGTCGTGGCCATAATTTTTGTACCATATAGAAGGCGAATCTAGGTGTACTAGGTAATGAAACAAATCTAACCCATGTTGGAAACTATTGTTATACTCAGGACCAGAAAGGTATCTAAGACTATCTATGCCAGCATAGTATGGGATGTAAATGGCATTTGCAAGACTAGGATCAGATGTTAGACATGGATATTCAAGCATTCTTCTATGGAAGATGAGTTCAAGCATGGAAGGGTCAGTGCGGTACCAACTGTGTGATTTGTTGTGTGTTTTTTGGCCGAGGCCATGGTTGGGAAGGTAAGGACAGAAGTTTTCAAATAAAGGGTAGGCTGAGCAGTTGGTTAAGAGGTCAAGGTTGAATTGGGGTGGGAGGTTTCGGATGTGGATCCATTTGTTGGTGCAGTCTGATGATTCTTGATCAGATTCTTGGCCTGTGGTGGTGGTGGTGGTGAGGAGGAGGAGGAGGATGGCCAAGAAAGTGGTGGCGATGGTGGTGATGTTGGTGGTGGTGGTGGCGGTGGAGATGGTAATGGGTGGTGGCATGGTTTTGAGGGAGAAATGGGTGGTGGAGAAGAGAGGAGGGAGAATGCGTGGTTTTTGGGCGGTTTTTGATTAGTAATGGTTTTTTATAATTTTATTAGTCTTTTTGCTCCTTTATTAAAAGACTTAAAAAAAACTATTTTTGTTTGTTTTAATTTCCTTATCTTACGCATTGCTAGATGGAGTTTGAAGTGCGTTCAATTAATTCAATATTTGATGAGTCTAAAAAAATGGTTGAGGTTTGAAGTGCGTTCAATTAATACAACTTGATGGACCAAGTCACTAAGAATATGATCTAATTTTATCTAGTCTCATGTCTAGTATTAAATTTGTGGGGGAAAAAAAATCAAATTAATACTCGAGTTCGAATTTTATAGGACTAGCTTTAGTTACAACTTGATGGACCAAGTCACTAAAAATATGATCTAATTTTACCTAGTCTCATGTCTAGTATTAAATTTGTAGGGGAGAAAGCCAGATTAATACTCGAGTTCGAATTTTATAGTACTAAGAAAAAAGGTCAAACACAACACAAAAGGGATAGATATGTAAAATAGAAACTTATTATGTTTGAAAGTTGAGTGTAATAATTGAATAGTAATTTATAATAATTAAAATTATAAATTTGAACCAAAGTTTTGAATTTCATTTTTACCAAAACAAATGAAAAAAAAAATCAGGAATCTATTGAAAAGAATGAAATGGAAGAAAAAGGGGTTCTAGCATCTTTTGGGAAGTTTTTAGCAATGTTAGCCAAGTTGCTTCTCGCACCACGTTATTTTAAATAGTTCGTACCCAAGAAGTTCTGGACGTTTATAAAAAATAGATGTGCAAAAATAAAGCTTTGCTTTTCATCAAAAAAAAAAAGGTTTTGCTTTATTTTATTTCCACCTCTTTTTATTTTAGTTTATTTATTTATTTATCATTAAATTTGAGTATTATTATATATTATTCTCTGATACTTCATTATTTTTCATTTATTATCTCTCACTATATATATATATATATATATATATTACATACACAAATTTTTTTGGTACGATAAAATGTCACAGATGACAAAAAATAGTTATTCCATTTGTTGAGGGCGGGGGAGGTGGCGGTTTTTTTTTTTCTTTCTTTTTTTGATATAAAAAAAATCTAAATCATATAATACTTATTTAAAGATGTAATCTATAAAAATAATTTTATAATTTTTTATATTATTTCCCCCCTCTTTAAACGCTTCTACACTCTCCCGAATCTATCTCACTGGCTACAATAGATCAAAACAAAAACAAATCACCTTCCGAATTTTATGTTAGTAGTATTTTTTATATTTATAACTAGAGACATACTACTAACATAGAATTCGGAGGGTAATTTGTTTTTGTTTTGATCTATTGTAGCCAGTGAGATAGATTCGGGAGAGTGTAGCGTTTAAAGAGGGGGGGAAATAACTACTTGTTGACCAGAATTGTCGGTGAAGGGGAGCAAAGTCTAGTGGGCTATCACTTACCCTTAAATCCTCCCACCTAACGCTGCTTTGAGTATTGCCTTTTCATGGATTTCATCATGGCCGTCCATCTATTCTTTCTTTCTTTCTTTTTTTTTTATGTATATATATATATATCAACGTTTGCATGGTTTTAGCCTTTTGGCTGCCTTTATTATTATTATTTTCAGTACTCTTTCGGTTTAATATTAGGCTCTAGAAACACAAGCGGAACCAAGAATTTGATTTTGAAGGACTAAAATTCAATTAGCAAAATGAACGATAAATAAATGTAAAAAAATAGAGGGTTTTAGCATTTTTTTTTTTAAATTTACATATTGTTGACTAGATTTCTAATTTTGAATTAAGACAATCTCTTGGTAGTTACTCTATAGATCGTGTCCCTGCGCAGTTACGTGAGTTTTTGAAATTAGACAAGTGAGGTGTTTTTTCACATACATTTGTGAATAGTTGATCACGGCTTTTACCTGTTACTTATCAATTAAAAAAATTACAAATATTTTTTTATTTTGTTTAAGAGATAAAAATCTTTTGGTCCCTCAGGTTTTGGAAAAATAACTTTTTAGTCCCTCAACTTTTGAAAAGTGATCATTTGGTTCATTTTAATATTAACTTTTTATAATTTTTCTATTTTACCCTTGGACCATTTTCTCTCTTTTGCATGGTATTAAAGACATGTTTGAGATATCACAAAAAATCAGAAAAAATCACCAAAAAATTCACAAAATGAGATTAAAGACACGTTTGGGATATCTCCTGCATGACCATTTTAGATTATCAAGTTAAAAAATAGGAGATTTTATTGTGGATTAAAAGCAACTGTTCGCGAACAGTTATTAAGTTCAAAAATTATAACTTATTTTTGCGAACAGTTACTTTTGACCCACAATAACATCTCATATTTTTGAACTTGATAATTGTTACGTTTATTTATTATCTAACTGTAGTAGATGATGATGTTGAAGACATTTTGTAGAAATTGTATTTTTTTTGTTTTGGTTTGAACAAGTATATTTTGTGAATTTTTTGGTGATTTTTTCTGATTTTTGGTAATATCCCAAATGTGTTTTTAATGTTATGCAGGAGAGAAAAATGGATCCAAAGATAAAATAAAAAAATCACAAAAAATTAACATTAAAATGGACCAAATAATCACTTTTTAAAAATTAAAAAACTAAAAGATTCATTTTTCAAAACCTAAAAGACCAAAAAAAATTTAACTCTTTTTTTAAAGCTTGGAACCCGACCCCTCTAAATGGGCTAGCCCCACGCCTGTCTAGAAAAAAAAAAAGATTGTACCCAAGACATCTGTTTTGCCAAGGAATTCTCACTTGTTATTGCACGCGTGATGTTGTTTTTAATCACTCCATTATATATATATATATTTTTTCTTTTTTCTGAGCTTAGAATCTATTTGCAAATCTAACAGTGTTATCCATTGTGGTAAAAAGTGATAAAATATCTTATTTTCATTCAGTAATTCAATTAACTTTCAAGCAAATGGGCCCCAGACGTTTAAGTCCATAATGTCTAGTCTATGGATTTTTATTTTAAAACGACGAAACTATTTATCACTTTCTATGTATATGCTTAGTGATTATGCTACAAGAAATATAATAAAAATATTTATTATTTTAATATGTTAACTAAACATTTATATAAAAAATAATAATGAGTAATGAAACTAGTACGGTATCTAACAACGTTCAATTCTTATATGTTACGTATAAAATCGACTTTCAATCTTACGAACTATTACTATTTGTAAGGCTAGCCCCCAATTTAAACGAATTGGAATGGGCTTGCTATGAGAAAAGTATACATATATGGTAGAAGGCCCAATTGTATCTTTATACATACTCTCGAGTAATACATCTATATTATAGATCTCTCTATCTTAACCATATGAGACATATATAGGTCTTAATTTCCAATTTGCTAAGAAAACCACCTTTATTCTTCACAAAACCAAATTTTAGAAAAAGCTGAAACTCAAATGTAACGTGAAGGATTTGAATTCTCTCCAACTAATTTAGTTAGATTTATCTCTTAACAATCTTTTTCAAGATCAGGATTTCTCAGCTTTTAAAATTTAGATAGTTGTCAAAATATAGTGATACGTACCATTACACGCCACAGAGGATATGAAAATGAGTATCGTTATTAGACTATATAGTCAATTCTACTTAGTGGATGAAACTTGATTTAGTTCGATTTGGTTAGTGCATTACATACAATAGCCTCTTTCAAGCTCTAGACTCTGGCCCATAGGAATTAGCCCAGTTACTAAAACCCTAAACTCCTGATCCAATTTATGAATCAAGAATCTATTTTTAACAGCCCACCACAATCCAATTATGTCATCCATTTATTAACAACATTATAGTGATATCTTCATAACAGCCCCTTCTGCTTCATCTCTCTGAAACAGAAAAAAAAAACCCAAGAACATATCCAAGATTCCCTCCTAGTTAAGATGTTCAATAGGGTAAGAAGAAGTGTTGTTGCTGAGATTTTGAGCGTGACTAATGTGTATCAAGCTGCTATTTTTCTTGAAGGGCTAGCTCAATTTCTTTTTAGGTTTAGAAGCCACAAATTGCTTAGAGAATTTGACAAGTGCAAAATAGCTATCAACTGATCATGTGTTCACTGAAATTTTATGTGATCAACATTTTACATTTTCTAGGGCAATTCTTAGATAATTGCTCTGCAGTAAAATTGTATTTAATTAATCAAGATTTGTAGTAAATTTGAGATTAATAATGCTTCTTGATTTTGTTACTATATAATTTTGTTCTCGAATGGTGTCATACATCTGTAAACTTGAATTGGATCTTATGATCATATATGTGTATATGTATATGGAGATACTGTTCAATGTTAAAATTGGAATTTTCTTTTTTTCATTTTTATATAAAGAAAGTTCCATTTGGTGGTTAGGCTTCATGGCTAACTAATAACCTGAAACATGCTATACTGCGAAATTTTTATTTTTAACATAAATTTAATGTAACCTAAGTTTTTGTGGCTATAAAAAAATTGAGTCCGATATCTAGTTATTATATATGATATATGGTTTCACTTTAAAATGTACCGCTGATTGTAACATTATTCAACAATTATTAGTTAGTGTAATGTCAAGATCAAACATCTTTTCGCAGCTCTAGCATAAATGCTAGCTTCCCTTTTGCCCTTAAAAAATTCGCAAGCATGCTTTGGTAGATTTTGCTGCTATCCTCCTAGATTTTGCTTGACTGCAAATTCTTACTGTCTATTTAATTACTTCTCATATAAAGACAAAATAATAAAAATGTATGTGGAAAAGTGTAGAATTTGCATGGAAGAACACTTGAGTCCGTCTAGATGAACTCTTGCTGCGAGAGGTGTTGGGTGGACCTCCACATATGTGGGACCCATTCCATATGATACAGATGTAAGTCTATCTAGAGGCACTTAAGACCGTCTCATTTATATGTTGAAGTTGAGGTTGTTGATGTCCATGACTTACATCTAGAGGCACTTAAGACCGTCTCATTTGTATGTTGAAGTTGAGGTTGTTGAAGTCTATGATGCTTGACAGAACATTATGCATATCATGAGGTTGATGCTATAATAATCATGATGTAACTCGAATACATCAAATTTTAAGTTTAAATAATTAAACAATAATTTGCTGTAATTAAAATTTTAAGTATAAATTACGACTTCAGTCTCAATTGTATAAAAAACAAAATAGCAAATTCTTCTAAGCTTAGGCAGCTAGCAGCGAACTAGTCTCTCAAGAATTTGATTAGTGAAAATTAAATCAAATTAATTCAAGTTTTATTCCATTAATTTGAGTCGGAATTATGAATTTGATAAGAGCACTTGTATAATGATATAACAAGGTTTACTTTGTCTATCGATTACTCAACACTACCCTATTCCTTTATTTAGGTTTGAAATCGAGAATACCGAAAATTAAACTATAGCTTGATTTTTTTGCATAAATCTGTCAACAGATCCGAGTTACATCCATGTCTTCTTTATTTGTGTAACAGGGTATTTTTTTTTTAACTTTTTTACTTTTTCTTTGTTTACTAAGATTTGTCTGTGTTGATTGGAAGTCGAGTTAGTTCATTAACAAAATATGAATATTTGCATCTGAAAAAATGTTGAGTTTAAATTTTGTTCTTTTTCTTTTTTATGTTAGGCAAGAATGAAATTTCATTAAATCAAGAAATTTACATTAATATCACATGAAAATACAAATCATTACAGAAAAATGTGAACAAAGTAAACAAACAATCCAAGACATAACAAGGCCTAACAGGAGAACAAACCAAGCCTTTTACATTAGTATGCCATCATTGAAATTCGCATATGAGAGTGTTGATCCGATCCCTAAGGTATTGCACAATGGTGTTCAGATTGCCGTTGAAATTTGCAATTGAGAGCCCGTCGTCCCACACAGAAAGAAATAGCGCAGAGCCATGGCCCCAAGGGCGGATATAATAAGGGGTCAGTGGGGGCTGCAATTTCTGCTGATTCTGAGAGGGAAAATATTAAAGAGTGAGCTGGAGTTATATTTTTTGAAAATGTGTGTTTTTTAAAATGTGTGATTTTAGCCTCCAATAAAAAAAAATTATTCATATATGAGTGTTAAATTATGTATTTTTAGTCCCACTAAACAAAAATTCTAAATTCGCCCCGGTCTAGCCCAATCATTATTGATAACGTCTACAACAAGAGATATGTAAAATGCTTCTACCATTTAGTTGGAAAAATAGAGTTGAAAGCTACTTTTTGTTCCATTCTATATAATTGTCCTTTGAGGATGATCTTGTGCATCATTTACCTCAACTGTTTTTCAGTTTTGATGCATACAAAAAAAGTGAAAAAGTAGAAATAACAATAATAAACTGATAATGTAATTATGGTAATATAATTTTGATAATTTATAAATATTAAATCTCTCTTTTAATGTGATAACAAATTTTTTGCTCCTAAAAGGTTTCGTACATCCTGCAGGCAAAAGAGAAGAGGTGTGATTGAATACGAATAGCAATACATGTAGCAGCTGAATCTTGACTTGTGGTGTCTGGTTCGGCACATTGCAGTTGTCTAGCTGCCACATCGTTTATGGGTATTCAATGAGGCATTTTGAGGTGGGAGATGCACCCAATCAGGCTATATTTTGTTGTAGCTGCAATTATACTTCACTGGCTACAATTGTCACATTACAAGAAGTGATATTGTTTGAGACGGAAGGCGCGTTTCGATCTAACGCAACTCACAACTTAACCGAAACGTGCCTAAAATGGAAACGATGGTGTATATGCAAAAATTGCAAGGCATTTCATACCCTCACCTAGCTAATTCTAGAGCATTGTAAGGCAGGGAAGCTTCTTCAGCAAGCCTTGGACAAAAATTGGTGGGAAGAAATCATATTTGAATGGAGAAAGTTTTAGAAAATTGGCTAAGAAAAAATTTGCCTAGTTTGCTGATGTCATGCTGAGGTCAGATTCCACTAAGCTGCCTAATCTGTCCAAAATTTTCTTAAGTACTGGATTAGTGGCTAAGTCTGGAAATTTCTACCAAAATCATCTTTGTATCTTGATCATTACAATCTGATTGTGACAAATGTAAAAATCATAGTGGTGCCATTTGTATAGATCATAGGCATTGATCAAGGCTTGTAATAACTATATATATATGGCATTGTATAACAATTTTGAGCAATGAAAAAGAGATACACACAGCCATTTTTGTGCATCCTTTCAGCTCTCTATACTTGGCCAAATTCTAGCATTCTCCAAGCAAATAGTCCCTGATTTCAGTTGCTTATTGTGTTAACTAGCTCTTAAGTACTTGCCTACCACATTGAGTGTCTAGATTAACCAAGTGTTAGGGTCTACAAACCTCTAACACCCTAAAAACGTGTTGTTCACTCTGATATAAACCACACACAAGCACAACTTAGTCATCCACAGTATTGGCTAAGGTCGTACAACAACGAGATTTTCGGTCTAAATCTCTGATCCCGTGACATGTTGCTGTTATGAGTCTGGCTTTTAACTTTCGAATGGATTATGTTCCCGAACGATCATCTATTAAAGGTGTGTTAGTGAGGTGCTATACGAGACGCACACGCCACACACATAACTGATTAATGGGATAGTTTTAAAGTAAATTTCCTTTCGGAAACTTACTCCAATTAACCAGATTGAATACTCCTCTGATATTCAAACCAGTTGCATTTATACCCTGCCTGTAGACTTTGGACACTAGTTTGGCTTCCAAATTTGCAGGGATCAAGACTCGCTCTTGTTACAAATTTAGTGCATTAAAGGGTCTCTTTAAATCAATTGAACTTCCTATAGCCTTTTCTCTAATCCTTCTAACTTCAACTCTTGGTATACTCATCAACAAATCTAAAATCTTCAATCCATTGAATACCACATCTTTTTTCGGTATAAATACAAAAAAACTCTTCAATCTATGGTTGAGAAAGTAAGGGCAGAAGTTTTCGAATAAAGGGTACACTGAACAGTTGGTTAAGAGGTCAAGGTCGAATTGGGGTGGGAGGTTTTAGATGTGGATCCATTTGTTGTTATAGTCTGATGATTCTTGATTAGAGTCTTGGCCTGTGGTGGTGGGGGTGGTGGTGGTGGTGAGGAGGATGAGGATGATGACCAAGAAAGTGGTGGTAGTGGTGGTGATTATGGTTATAGTAGTGGTGGTAATGGGTGGCGGCACGGTTTTGAGGGAGAAATGGGTGGTGGAGGAGAAAGGAGGAATAAGAATGGGTGGTTTTTGATTAGTCATGGTTTTTTACTATTTTAGTCTTTTTGCTCATTTATTAAAAGACCTAAAATTAATTTTCTTTTTGTTTGTTTTAATTTCCTAATCTTACGCATTGGTAGATGGAATAAGTGTTAGAAGTGCGTTCGATTAATTCAATATTCATAAATTTAGAAAAAAAGGTTGAGGTTTGGACGCATATGGAGAGAAGTTACAAGAGCTTTAGTTACAACTTAATGGACCAAGTCATTAAAAATATGATCTAATTTCACCTAGTCTTGTGACTAGTACTAAAATTGTGTGGGATAGATATGTGAAATAGGAGCCTATAGCGCTCGAGAGTTAAGTATAATCGGGTAGTAATTTATTATAATTAGAAATTATAAATTTGAACCAAGACTTTGAACTTCATTTTTACCAAAACAAATTAATAAAAAAATAGGAATCTATTGAAAGGAATGAAATGGAAAAAAAGGGGTTTTAGCATCATTTGGGAAGTTTTTAGCAAAGTTGCTTCTTGCACCACGTTATTTTATAATAGTTCAAACCCAATAAAGTTCTGACTGTTTATCAAAACTAAATGGGCAAAAATAAGGAAAAGCTTTATTTTATTTCCACCTCTTTTTACTTTAGTTTATTTATCATTAAATTTATAAAATGTCACTTACAAAAGTTAATCTCGTAATTTTTCATATTTATAATAGGGAGCATACTAGTGAGATAGATTCGGAAAAGTGTAGGTGTTTAGGCTCCGTTTGTCTGCCGTAAAATGTTTTGTAGAAAATATTTTACACATTTTTCGGTGTTTGTTAGGATGTAAAATTTGGTCAAATATAAAATATTTTTCAATCAATAATTGCGGCTGTTTTTACTTAATTTTACAGTGTTTGGTAATACCAAAAAATTGGTCAACTGTAAAATATTTTACAGTCAACAATTATGACTAGTACAAAATTTTGTAAAATATTTTTCATGTCTTTTAGGAGAAGAAAACATTTTACGGAAATATCCAAACACCAGAAAATAATTTTCAATATTCTATTTTCTAGAAAAATATTTTCTCCCAACAAGTTATTTTACAGCAAACAAACAGAGTCAATAAAAATATTTTATTTTAAAAAAAATTATTTTCCACTAAAAATATTTTTTACAAATAAATTATTTTACGTCAAACAAACGGAGCCTAAGGGGGAAAATAACTACTTGTTGACTAGAATTGTTCGGGGAAGGGAGCGAACTCTACCGGGCTATCACTTACTCTTAAATCCTCCCACCTAACGCGGCTTTGAGTATTGCCTTTATCATGGATTTCTTCTTGGCCGTCCATCTATTCTTCCTTTCTTTTTTATGTGTATATATATATCAACGTCGCATGGTTTTAGCCTTTTGGCTGACTTTATTATTATTCAGTAATTTCCCTTTTTTTGCAGATGAATTTTCACTCATTATTGCACGCGTGATGTTGTCTTTATTACTCACTCCCAGGGGGCGGAGCTAGGAATTCTTATTAGTGGAGATTAAAATTTATAATTTTTGAACTATACGAGTATTTTTTTTTTCAGTGGGAGCTAATTAATTTTTTTAACTAAAAATACATATATATTTAATTTTTTTTTTAAAATACATAAAAATTTTAACATTTTAATGAGTCAGTGGGGGCTAAATTTCATAATTTTTTAACTATACGAGTACTTTTATTTTTTAGTGGGGGCTAATTAATTTTTTTAAACTAAAAATACATAGATATCTAATTTTTTTTTAAAAAAAATACATAAAAATTTTAACATTTTCATGGGTCAATGGGGCCTGCAACCCTCACTAGCCCTTACGTGCCTCCTCGCTTGCTCACTCCATTATTTTTTTTTCTTCTTTTTTTTTTCTGAGCTTAGAATCTATTTGCAGATCTAACAGTGTTATCCATTGTGATAAAAATTTATAAAATATCTTATTTTTATTCAGTGATTTAATTAACTTTCAAGGAAATGGGCTCCAGAAGTTGAAGTTATAATGTCTAGTCTATAAATTTATATTTTTTTAAAACGGCGAAACCATTTATCATTCTCTATATATATGCTTAGTGGTTATGCTACAAGAAAGATAATAAAATCATTGTTATTTTAGTATGTTAACTAAGCATTTATATAAAAAAAGTAATAATGAGTAATAAAATTAGCACAATATCTAACAACGCACAATTTTTATATTTTAGGTATAAAACAGACTTTAAATCTTACGAACTATTACTATATTTGTAAGACAAGCCCCCAATGTAAACGAATTGGAATGGGCTTGCTATGACAAAAGCAGTACTCTAATACATACATGTGTAGAAGGCCTAGTTTTAGCCAGTTCCAGAATATAAGGTCTGTTTTTCACAATTACGATGTGTCATATCTCTATACATACTCTCGAATAATACATTTATATTATATATCTCTATCTTAACCATATGACACATATATAGGTCTTAATTTGAATCCAATTTGCTAAGAAAACCATCTTTACCAAAATTTAGAAAAAGCGGAAACTCAAGTGTAACTTGAAGGATGTGAATTATCTCGAACTAAATTAGTTAGATTTATCTCTCAATGATCTTTTTCAAGCCCAAAATTTCTCAACTTTTAAAATTTAGCTAGTTGTCAAAATATAGTGACATGTACCTTTACACTCCACTGGATATGACAATGAGTAACGTCATTAGACTTATATAATCAATCCTACTTAGTAGTGAATGAAACTTGATTTAGTTCGGTTTGGTTAGTGCATTACATACAGCAGTCATCCGCGCTAACCTTCTCCTTGCTCTAGACTCTGGCCCATTGGAATTAGCCCAGTTGCTAAAAACCTAATCTCCTGATCCAATTTATGAATCAAGAATCCATTTTTAACAGCCCACCACAGTCCAATTACGTCAATCCATTTATTAACAACATCATAGTGATATCTTCATAACAGCCCCTTCTGCTTCATCTCTCTGAAACAGAAAAAAAAAACCAAGAACATATCCAAGAATATTCATCTCCTAGCCAAGATGTTCAAAGCCTTAGGTAAGCTTACTACACCTCCCTCCACACACACACACACACACACACACACACACAGAGTAACACACAAAATCACATACTAATGCACATGCAGCAATCACAAGTTAACACTGTATATTGTTTATGTGAAGAAACAGCTCTTTTTGGTCGCAAGAAATCATCAAAGCCATTCAAGGACTACTACAACGAATGGTTTCACACCTTGAAGAAAACCCTCCTTCCACAGCTCCGCCAAGCCATGTTATCAAACCCTACATCGCCTACCCTCCTCTCCATCCACGTACAGACCATGCAGCAACATTTCCAAGCCTACTATGAAGCTCTAGACCTAGCAGCCATGGAAGATGTCGCACAAGTTCTATTCCCTGAATGGCGTAACGCGATCGAAAACCCTTTCCTTTGGCTAGGTGATCTTCATCCTTACATCTTCATAAACCTCCTCAGATCATTTCTTGATCATGAAGAAACCGAAGATGAAGAAGATGATCAACACGTTACTGAGAGTGTTATGATCAACATTGGAAAGGACAGTGAATTCTTCGAAAGGCCTTACGATGTTGTGATGGCATATAGGAGTCCGTCCAAGACCTTGACGACAAGGGTTGATCAGATTGAATGTGGGTTAAGGCTTATGGTGCCTGCACTTGTGGTGCGCGCGAGGAAAACGCAGGCGGCGTTTGTTGAACGAGTGGGGGCTGAATGGGGGAGATGTGAAGGGAGGAGAGAGGCGGCGGTAGGCGAGGCAGTGGTGGCGGAGATGGAAGAGCTGACAAGTGTTGTTCTTGATGCTAATAGGGTAAGGAGAAGTGTTGTTGCTGAGATTTTGAGTGTGACTAATGTGTATCAAGCTGCTGTTTTTCTTGAAGGGCTAGCTCAATTTCTTGTTGGGTTTAGAAGCCACAAATTGCTTAGAGAATTTGACAAGTGCAAAATAGCTATCAACTGATCATGTACTATTCAGTGAAGTTTTATTTGATCAACATTTTGCATAGTCTAGGGTAATTCTTAGATAATTGCTCTGCAGTGAAATTGTATTTAATTAATCAAAATTTGTAATAAATTTGAGATTCATTTCATCTCAATTTTGTTCTTAATTAGAAGTTAGCAGTCAATGTCTGATTACTGGGGTAAATCAATGTAAATTTGAGATTTCATGATCATATATGTGTATATGTATATGGAGACACTGTTTAATGTTAAAATTGAAACTTTTTTTCCATTTTCATGGTCCATTTGCGTTGAGTTACAAAAAAATCAAGAGAGAGTACTGCATATGCCTTGCAGATTATTTTTATTTATTTCCCTGTGGATCTAATTTGATGTTATGAGTCAAACTATATATTCAATTTAAGATTGAGGGGATGTATAAAATAAATAATACGCAAGTCAGGAAAATGCTATATTTGCCAAAACCCTCTTACGAATTTGATTTTTTTTTTCTCTTTTTAGTTTGATGCAAGGCCTAACCATTCCATTACAAAATTACAAAAAAATTAGTGCCTTAACGGCAACATATTAATTTACTTAGAGAATATTTCATTCCTCTTATCACTCTCGATAAGAGTTCGAGAAGACCATTAGAAATATTATTAGAAGTATTACCATAAACTTTTTAATCCAAAGAGTTCGAGAAGACCATTAGAAATATTATTAGAAGTATTACCATAAACTTTTTAATGCAATGGGTTGTATTAGACTTAACCTTCCAAACCTCTACGTGACTAGTCTTTTTCTCATTGATATACATAGTGCTTCATAATTGGGCCTCAGCTCTTAATTAAGATTGGTTCTTTGTCTTGAAGAGTGTGGGTTAATTGAGAAACTTGTGTATTGGGCCATTGGACTCGTTACCATCCTATAAACTTAACCCATCGTCTAGGATATGTATCGTTATACGTTTTTTTTTTATTTCTTTTTCTACCTCACTCCCTATCTCAATGAAATTTAAATTTCGGTCTTTTAACTATCATTGAGAATAACCAACTATTAAATTATTTCTAAATCTCATATATAAATAAAATGATTGATGAGACAATGGTCATGGTTCTTAGGAGATTTAGGCACGGATGCGAAGCTACTAATTGGCAGACACTGAGAATATATAGGAGCTTAAAGAGTCTCAAAGACATATAATGTGGTTTGTGGAGACATGGATTATGCATACTACCTATGAACTTGGCTCAACCTCATACATGGAAAGAAAGTCTCTTAGTATTATAAGAGAAGTGTAATTTTCTATGTCATGTGTAAAAACTCATAGTTTATCCTAAAGTCAATTAGTACTAAAAGGAATAGATCACGATTTTATAAAGTAATTTTGGAGTTTATAATTTTTTTTTCCAGAGAAATGTAAATTCTAACACTCTCCTTCATGCATAACCCGATTCAAAAAAATAACTTTGAATGCATGAGTCAACATTGAGATGAGTGAGTTAGCGGGTGAGAGATAGGCCCTTACATGTTGATAACAATTGTGTTCAACAAGGTGAGAGATATATGGATCATCCATATATGAACAAGATGAGCCAAGACCAAACGCGAATATCATGTAAAAAAGTATTGAATTCCATCTTAAAATTAATTAATACTAGGAGGATTAACCCAAAATCTTCAAGACTTGCCATCTAAACTTTAAAAAAGATCATCACGAGTGTAAACTTCGATCCTAAAACTTTTTTTGTTTGAGCTCTCTCATATCATATTCAATGATTACATCTTCTAAAGAACTTAAAAAAACAAAATTGGTGTTTATTTTATTTACTTCAACGGATTTTAACATCTTAGAACCTTTGGCTCTCTACATACATGTGCAAGGTTCCCTTAATAATTTCTTAGAAATATATTTGTTGGGTTTTCTCACATTGATGAAAGGGGTTCTTGATCAGTTTAGACATACATAATAAAATACTTCAACTCATGAACTAACTTTACCAAAAAGATGAACGCACATTCATCTATTGGAAAGCAAATCAGTGTGCCGATTGACTAACCAATTTTAACTTAAACCAACCTTTGGAGAGCTGTACCATTCATCAAGTATAGATTAGCTTTTCTAGAAGCAAAATAATAGAAAAATTAGTAATTAATAATCCCACTTGGTGCACGTGATCAATATTAATTTTTCCCTACAGTACAAGTTGTGGTCTAGGTACTTTTTTTGGTTGAAAGTCGAAAGAGAGGTTTTATTAATTCATAAGAAAAGTACGAAAGGGAAAAGATTAGCCAATATCAGATGAATCAAAGTCGGAGAATAATAATCGAGCAAGATTAGGAGGCATGTTGGAGTTTCGATCCAATCAATTAATAGATAGGTTGTCAGCTTTACAAGATTTAGCTACCTAATCTGCTATCTTATTTCTTGTTCTATGAACAAGTGAGAATAGGTACAAGGACAGATGAAAGACATCAAGTATTCATGTTGTCTTCTTGAAGTCTTAATTATCCATATTGGTACAATTGAAAATACAAAATAAATTTAGAAGGACATGTACAAATCTACAAGTACAAATATTTTTTCTTCAAGTGATCTCTTTGCTCTTCCGATGTACTATCTCGAGTAGAAAAGTAGTTGATCTACAATTATGAATAAGATTAGTGCAAGTGCCTATCAAGAATTATCCGATAATAATGCTCAATTGATGTGAAATAGAGTATGCAAAATTGGTTTTTATCTTCTATATATATGCAAAATTGGGAACGCCAAAGAAATGTCAAGCAAATCCATCGGAATATAAGGCCATAAATTAATACCAAACCACCTTTTAAACCAGATTCAGATATATATATATATATATATATATATATATATATATATATATATATGCTCTCTTCTTTCTTTTTTCTTTTGAATTTCTCACCTACTTTCTTGATCATCAATTGAAAATTTAAGTTCATTGCATGAAGATTCTTGAT
This sequence comes from Ehretia macrophylla, assembly GCA_037974665.1. Classification (NCBI taxonomy): domain Eukaryota; kingdom Viridiplantae; phylum Streptophyta; class Magnoliopsida; order Boraginales; family Ehretiaceae; genus Ehretia; species Ehretia macrophylla. Next base: position 35,510,576 of record CM075773.1, on the reverse strand, counting down.
GTCTTCTTTAATGTGAAATAAATTAAACTTTTTTATGATAGAATATTTCCAAAATTTGTCGCCATCGCCGTGTGGAAATTAAGGCAGCTTTGATTGTTGATCGTTCATGGGCACATTTGAAGGAACGTGGGGGGATGTATTGTAGATGGTTCATATATATATATATATATATATAGAGTGTGAATTATGAAGTTTTGATATGTTAATTGTACCTAATAATAAAGTCATGCTTGATAACATGTTGAAAAGTTATGTTAAGCTAGCCAAACATGTAGATTAACGTGAATTCCAGCTCAGTGAAGGAGAATGACAAGGACATCTGAAAAATTTTGGCATATCAGATGCATTTAACTGTATGTTTTAAGGGCTCTAAGGGCATGATACAGCGATAGTGGGGTGAATGTGTGGGAGTGCACCGTTACACTTGGGAGTTTGACACTTCTTATTACTTTGGAGTTCCGCCCTTAATTGACTTAGTGCATATGTAAGAGTGCACCACTGCACCCACATGTTAACTAGTTGGTGGTTAGGGACTATCGGGTAATCTGATAGTCAGGCTCCACCAGTTGGGTTCACACGTTATTCAAAAAAAAATTATATATTTTAAGATAAAAAAATACAGACCATATATATATGTATATGGAGATGATATTATGAAAAAACCACTTTTGTATGTGGAATGGATAGGTAGTTATCTGTTGTAATTAGAGATTAGTTCCATAACTTTAGCCTCCAATGTACCCGGGAAAAAAAAAAAAATTTGCTTCCTATGTCTTGTGGTGAAGAGCATAATAGTGTGTTGTCTTACATGGACAGTGTCTTTAAGTTCTACCTACAATATTCATAACAACGTACATATGTGCAATATATATGCATTACAATTGATCAGATTTTCAGCTTAAGGCGATGGATATAAATAATTCCATAAGTTCTAAAGTAATTGTTATAGGTTGATTATATTATCCTTCAATATTTTGACAATCATCTTTATTGCAACTTGGCCATTTTTTCTTGCAAAAGCATGCAGTTTTCTGCATAACTGTTATTGTGATTTCATGTTGTGAAGAGAGATTAATGAAGACATCTCTCTCTCTTTTTATACACCATAAAACCTTTTTTTTATTTTTAATACAATTGAAATGATAGTCGTGATCTGAACACAGATGCTCTAATTCCTCCCCCCCGCCCCCCCCCCCCCCCCCCCTCTCTCTCCCGAGCTGGGTCAAAAAATTCCAAAATCAAAAAAAATCCTAGACAGAGATACAGCAGGATCAGGAGGACCTTGAAACGAAAAGGAAGAACCACCTAGAAGCTACTTTTTATAGAAAAAAAACCCATTTCTTATTCTTAGGTGGACACAACCTTGAAACCGATCTGCGAAAGATAACATAGACATCTTTATATACTTAGATGCCATATCCAATTCTAAACAACCGACTTTGCTTAGCAAGCTTCTAGAAGGCTAACCACTACATAAGCTGCAGGCGGAGAAAGCTATTCGAGCTTCTCTTCATTCATTGCTAAGCCAAGGTCCCAGGTTTTGGCACAACCTTAACGATACATCCAATACTAATGATCTGTGCCTAGAATGCGTTGCTAGATTTCTGTTGACGAAAGCTATATAGGCAACAACGACCGCGGTTTAGACATCTGGAGCGAAAGCACGTCAGGGTCGAAGTTCTAGAATCACATATAGCTTTTGGTTAATGGTTATATGAAATAAAAAATTTCAAAAGGTGTAAGATAAGAACCCAATTTTTGCTTAATGAAATGAAAACTTTTAATCCCCTGTTTTCTAGTAACTGATCAAACTCGGGGAAAAAGTACACCTAATTTGAATTTTCAAGACTAGTAATTAATCTGTTTCATGCTTATATGGTGGTGACTTTGTTTTATAGCTTTGCAATCTCTTAGCCAAGCCAGTGAAAAAGTCTGTCTTAGCTTAGGAGACCCCTCAGACAAGGTCAATCTAGTTGAAGTTGATTCTTTTTGCCAGGCTAGTTGTCTTCTTGCTAGCCTTGCTTCTATGGATTAGTCAAAGGCGACCACTAAAGCTTCTTAATCGATGCTTGGAGGAGCCTAAGGTTGAATGATCGAAGTATCCTTTAGGTTCAGTCGAAGAGATCGAAGCAAAGTCAACAATTCAACCATTCGAATGGTGGGATACACTTCGCTTTTACTTTTCCTTCAAGAAAATGCCCTTGGCAGTTCCCCATGCTAGTAATGAACATGTTCATAGATAAAATATGCTCCAAGCGATTTCCAGTATCGAAGGCTTCCTAGCCGGTGCTAAGATGTGTTTTGCAGGACATAAAGAATGAGGTAGTTGGGATCCCAGGTAGAAGAGCCAGCCAGGCCAGGAGAAAGAGGTAATCTTTGACTACCCTTCTTTTGGGAGTTGGCTCACTTGCTGACTTACTTCTTTTCCCAAAGAAAGAGAAAGCCTACTTCGAATGGAGAAAAACATATTCTAGTATTTTCCCATAAAAAACTTCAAAAGAGGAGTACTACATAAGCATATGCTAAAGGGAAATAAATTTCTTTTTTCTTTCTTCTAGCTTTTTTTCTTCGTGGCAACATTGAAGTTTTCTTTCAAGAATGCACTATTGGGAGTCAATTCTTCTTGCCTTCAAAGTAAAGAAGAAAGTCCGTTTACATTTGCCACTGACTATATTCAAGAAAGGAGGACAAACCTTAATCCCTTAATCGGAGTTACCAAAAGAGGTTCTACTAATGACCAATGAAGGGATTAAAACTAGAATTCCAGTTGAGTATGAGTAGGTTTTGGTACCAGCTTGCGGATACTTATTACGTACCTCTATTAATTGACAATGCCATTTAATATGTTTAAACAAGACAGATTCCAGCTTCTTTTGACCAACAGCCATGACCTGGGGGGCAGATGTCTACCACAGTTTCCGCCTTAACAGGGAGGTGCTCTGACCTATTGAACTACAATCCCAGGAAATAGAATTGATTAATCATGATCAAAGGATTAAAGAGAAACTAAACACTATCTCAATTCATCAACCCATAGAGCTCCTTAGCCATTTTCTTGAAGAATCATCATTCAAGTCGTATGACATTCATATAGGGTTTGGTTTTCGCTTTCTTCCAGGTCAGTCTGAGTTCTTACTTCACCGAATTGAAGTTCCCAGAATCCTTTGATAGGTTTTCTTTTTTAAGTGAGATTTCATTTGGGAAGGTTGAAAAGAGGAGGGAGGTCTGGGTCTCTGGCCTGTAAAGCTCATGAATCAAGCACTTTTAGGCACCCAAGGATAGCTTTGATCGGCCTGGCCTCGGGTGCTAGCCTAATCGAAGAAGTTGAACTTGTGCCCAAGCCCACCTTTTTCTAAAATCTCCATTGACTTCTCTCCTTACCCCATTGCCTATGTTTCTAAATGGGTATGCACCTCTAGATGGGCGGTGGACGGAGAACTGGTTAACGAAGCCTTTAGTTTGTTCAGTGGTCGTAACCTAATTAATTAGTGGGAAAAAATCGGACTGGGATTCAAAAGAATTAGGCAAAGTGTTTGTTCCTGAACGAAAGGAAAGATGCAATCGTACATCCATTTCTTATCTCATTTTTATTTGAGAGATGAGAGCTACGATCATGCCACCTAGATATCCATTCCACAGAAGAGTGGGGACAGGGAATCTTAACGAAGACAAGAAGAGATGCTTCTTCTCTTGCTTCTTTCTTTTAGCCTTCGTTGTCTTCTCCCAACGACTGGAATGAATGGCTTTCTCATGTCTCCTCATGGATCCAACTATTAGGAATATGAAATCCGAGAGGTTGCAAGTACTATGGATCCTCTGACTCCCAATTGGGTTGCCTTTCTTGGTCTGGCTGGTATTTCTTGTAGGTCGTGATGTGCCTTGAGATGGCCGTCTTCTGTCCCCCTGCCGCAAGGAGACAGCCCTTGACGAGCTCAAGTTATTCCTTGACGAAGAATTAGTTGGGGATTCAACATGAGATTTCTTAGAATGGACTGCCCTGAGGTCATGGGTCCGACAATGGCTCAGCTAACAAAAGAAAGGAGAATGGGAATCCCAAGACGAGACATCTTTTTGTGACTGAGGGGACTCAGCTATGTAGAATGAATGCTAGAATATTTGATGTGTCAACATCCTCATCATTTGGTTGCTTGTCTAGCCACTCATTTCTTTAGTATCCAAGATGGGCTCTTTCAAGAGCTCATTCGGTAGTGCCATATGTGACATTCATTCTTATCCTTATTTCTTTGTATTAGTTATCTGGAGTAGCGAGCTAGTCTACTGAAAGCCAGTGCTTGTCTGGCTGGATTCCTCTCAACTACTTGGCCAGCTACTGACCTAATTGGGAGCTTTTCAGTCAAGGTCGTCGAATTTAGAGGTCTTAGAGTAAGGCAAGATCCTTTATCAATGAATTTATTTCTCGATGCGAAGAATATCCCGAGTCTTAGCCCTTGCAATTCCATCTGATCTTCTTTGACTGCTTATATACATAATTTGTTAACACCAAAGGAAAAAAAAAAGGGCAAACAGAACTGCAGGCCGAGGGGTATACCACGGTTGAAGACTCTATTCTGCCTCACCTACCAATGATGTCTTTCACTTTCAGACAATTCCTTGCACATCAAAAAACTTCTAGTAAAGCGATAACTGCCGTAACTTGGGCTTATAATACTATCCTCGTGGGGAAGGAAAAATGAGTCGTTTACACTTTAGTAGCCACTGTTTCACTGGCTCTAGGAATGCTAACTTAATAGGGGTAGCAAAGTCACCTATATTCTCGATTTCTATTGCGACTCGTAGCTCTTAAGATTGAGGAACGGGCTCAGCCCCAGTTTTACACTTTGAATTAAAAAGAATTCATTTTCTTAGGGCACTAACAATGGTACCCCAGCTCAGTTGTTTAAGTTTTCGAAGTAAGTTAGCCTAGTTTTAGGTTTTAGCACCTTCGCTGTAGACGCACCTCTTTCCGACGCTAAGCGCAAAAGGCACTCGAAGGAATAGTGGGACCTCAACCGCCATAACAAAGAAATGAATCTATTAAGTAGGAAAGAGCTCTCTCAACATTGCCGCCCTCAGATCTAGGGGCTTTCCTTTGTTAGAAATCCACATACAGCATTATGGAACTTCCAAACCAAAGAAATGCAAGATGAGAATGAGCTTTTTACGTTCCACTCCTCGGCCTTCAGGAGAGTCTAAGCTACTGCCCGTGAATTTCCCAGACCGTGTTGAGTGAGTATGATACCTAGGATGGATGCTCCAACCAAGACTGCGATGCATCTTCAAACCTCACTAAGCAATTCCCTTACTCGCCCTAAAGCCGAAAGCAGTGTCTACAAGATCGACTGAGTTGGTCTCAGGGGATGCATCTAATTGAATGTTTTTAGCATCTCTCTCTGAAGTTGGACTCCCCTTTCCACTGATCCGAGGCCCATAGTTTGCCAGTTGGCGACCTACCTTATCTTAAAGATACCTCAAAAAGAAAAAAACTAGGTCATACTTAGCAGCAAGGCAAGGAGATTTGAATGACTTTACCCACCCCCCCTCACTCCCCTTTTTTCAATAAATAAGCCCCGCTACTATTCTTGACCTTAGGAAGGACTAGAGAAAGGCCTTTATCGATTCTATATCTCTATAGAAAAGGGCGGGGACTTGAAAGCTTACCTTATTATTAGAGAAATGTTTGGAACCCGCATTTGTTTTGGAGTTTTCGCCCCAGAGAGAGGGAATGGAAAGTGATAAGCAAGAGGGAATCTTGAACTATTTTCACTCGTGCCTTTGGTCTGAGACCAGAAAACCTAAACCCTCACTCAATCTTAGAACAACTTGGCCAAAGGCATAACATGAGTGAAACTCAAGCACTCGAATATCAGTAGATTAGCGAAATAGAACTATTATGTGATGAAAATTTTGATATTCCTGTAGGTTTATCAAAGCTTATGTGAGCTTACTGCTGGTTTAAATTCCCTCCTTGATGACTTTCTTTAGGGCATCCTTAATGGAGTCTTTAAATGCAAAACTTTTTTAATACGGGTGTTTTTAGAGACCCCAGTCTCTAAAAATAATACTATTCATGATAAAAGTACGTGGGGTCCATCATTTTTGGCTTAAAAGATGCCAAAATAAGGACCCAGCTTCTATTTTCTTCCACAAATTTGTTGAAAAAAATAGAGACCGGGTCTCTATATTGGCATCTTTTAAGTCAAAAGTGGTGGATTCTACGTACTTTTGTCATAAATAGTGTTATTTTTAGAGACTGGGTCTCTAAAAATACCTAAATTAGGAAAGTTTTGCATTTTAGAGACTTCATTAAGGATAGCCTTACTGGTATCCATAGCCTTGCTTCTTTTTTGGCCAAATCCTGATTTCGTTTTGCTTCTCCCGCTCATCAGGCATGATCAACTCGTGGACTTGGATTTAGAGTTCTCTCGCATCTCAACCACTCCCGATCGCATCGAGTTTTGCGGCTCACAGGAGTCTGGTTAAAGAGAAAAGAATGAAAACAATGATGTTTCTAGCTTCTGGTCTTTGACATAAAAAAATAAGTAATAACGAAAGGGACATCTGAAAATTTGGTCATTCCTCAAGGCTAGCAGAGAGGGCTAACCTTCGAGTAGAGGCCAGGATCGCCTAAATATAAGAATAAGATAATTGGCTACTTGACTGATATGGAGAGGAAACCTTCTCCCTTCTTTAGTAGAATTACGTAATATCTTAAGTGAGATAGATAACCTCTAAATGTTTGCTCTATGTAAGGAATTGGACGAACCCGTGGAGTCTAAATGCTAGTTAGTAGGGCTCGTTAGTACCAGTTTAAAAGCTAGTTTCAGTAGTCTTCGTTATAAGAACTTCTCACTCAATAAGACTAAGAATGGACAAAAAAAAGCCGTCTACAACTTGCCTACTTGCCTCCTACTTTAAGCTTTTTTTCCCCCTAGAGTTCCAGCCAATTTAACCATGTCGAAATTTGCATATAAAGTGCCGTCTCTACATATTGTGGATGATTTTTCACCAAACCTATGGGATTATTAATTCATGTAGGGTAATGATTAAGACACTAACCAAACTTAATCAACCTTCATTTCATAATATTTCTTTACAAACAAAGCATGTTACACGAGGGGCTTAAACAAGTTGGGAGTAATAATATATAAACATGATTTTTTGACAAGTTGCAATGTGGCCAACAAATTAGAGATATTTAATTAACAACAATCGACATATGTCAATAGCAAACTGCTAGATATATACCTGTCAACTTTTCACATAATATTTTTGTGATCAATACAAATTTCATTAGTAGCTTTCAGAAATGCACGAGGAGCTCAAGAATATTTGAGTTCCGATTTCATTTGTTATACCCTCGGAAATACTCCACACAATAAGTCATCACAGATGTGTAGGCATCATATTAGAGCAGTAAGTTGCTTTGCCATATATAGACTCTACAATAACTTCCATGCACTAATGAGCTATTAGTTGCACGTTGTCCAAATTTTGTTGGTGTTACAACCGGTCTCACAATCAAAGCACCAGATAAATCATGAGGCTTATGTCAAACGTAATCACAGAAATCACAACCCGCAATTGGTATGAACTTCCCACAATGTGTTTCCAGTTGAGGAAAATGAGTCTGGATTTCTCCTCCGTGAACCTCGCTTGCTACAATGCGACGATTGACAAAGACCTTGACCTCTGAAATCCAATATCCCCCAAGGATGAATGTCTCTCGTTATGTGTTATGATAATTAGTCGTTGGAAATTAGACGTGTTTGACAAAAAAAAGAAAAAAAGAAATGAGACATGAAACTTAGAATTATGTGTCTACATAACATCTAATAAATCACAACCAGTGTAGTCGTGGAATCCACTTCTATTTTAAAAGTAAAATTAGTACCAAAGATAGTTAAATTCTACTAGACATCAATTATAAAAAAAATATAAAAAAAATTCTACTAGACATCTCCAGCAAATTATAAATATGTAGATGAGTTGAATGAAAGGCCACAATCCTTCAATTATAGGATGACATTCTTAAATATTAGTCAGATATTTTTGCAATTCATTCCAAACCTAAGGCCTATCGGCTACCTAATCGTGCTTTTTCTCTCTAAACATAAAAATATGTTCTTCTAATTTAGTATAAGCCACTGAGCTTTTTCTTCAAAAGCCCTAAGCAATTTGGTAGACTTTGGGTAAATAGGGGAGGACGGAATTTAGGTGCATACTTTTAATATACAAGGTGGGCTAACGTGTGTTTCTTACGATGCTTGAAGAAACAATTATTTAGTTAATCAAACGTTTACGCACATAATTTTTATAAATAAAAAAATGTTCATGGCTCCCATGTAACAAAATTATCTTAAAGGATTTAGGTTAAAAAATTGGAGATTTAGTAGGATTATGTATATATGATATCCGTTTGAATATACATTCAATATTCCACATCTGAAGATCACTAACTCAAAGATCACCTTATAAGATAATTATGAGTTACTTCACCTGACACCGATTGGTTTTATGATGAAATTTCATGATTTTTAACAATATCCTATGCCAAGAGAAATAGAAAACTAAAGAAAATGATAGTTTTGTGAAAGAATACGACTCTAACCTAAACTCACACACATTTTAGGCAACATTTTATTGTTGTGATTGGATGTAGAAATGATCTGAGATCCAAGGAAAGCCATGAACACCGCTATCTTATTAATGCAACGAAATGTCATATTCTTCTAAAGTGACTTCACAAAGAATAGTCATTAACCAACTAATTGTGTGGTCAATCTCCAATTACTCTTTAATTGATGCTTATGAAGGCAAAATTAGGTTACTCAATTTGTACTTCCTCCACCACATAAAATGTTAATTAAGTTCATGAAAATCAAGCCAACTTATTAACCAACTAATTGTGTGGCCAATCAAAGCTAAAGTCCAATTACCAAAACGTTGGGCACCAACTAATCTACAAGTTGATCTATCAATTCAAAGATTCTAAAATTTTTACCCAAAATAGCTATCTCGCTAGTCTAATAGGAAAGCAGGAGCATTGGTCAAGCGAGAGAAAGAAGATGAAAAAGTTATCAAAGAGTTACCAACTCTGGACATTAACGCCTAATAAGAGCTAATCAAGCCTTTGTTAGCGCCCTCCAGCAAAAGAATGACACCGAAAGCTTTAATTATTTCTTGTCATAGTAAGAATAAGGGTTAATACTTACCATAGTCATTGGACTATGGCTGTTGGGAACTTTTAGTCCCTTAACTTTTAAAATGAATTTTTTAATCCCTGGGCTATGGTTGTTGGGAACTTTTAATCACTTGACTTTTAAAATGAACCTTTTAGTCCATAGAGTTATTATATTAGTGAGTCGCCATTAGTCTTAGATATCAATTCCATCTAAGATTAATGACGTCTCATTGATATAACTGCAGGGATTAAAAGGTTTACTTTAAAAGTTAAGGGATTAAAAATTTATAACGTCCATAGTTCAGGGACTAAAAGATTCATTTTAAAAGTCAAGGACTTAAAAATTCTTAACGGCCATAATGTAGGGACTATAACAAGTATTAATCCTAAGAATAATCAGCTTGGCTTGCAAGAACCTCCTAATGACATCATGAATGATAATTTATCAGTATACTTGGCCATTGCTCTCAGTCAAATGGTTTATTTTTTCCATTTTCCTCAGAGCTAGCCCTTTCAAAAGGGTTTTACTTCGTGTTACGCTAAAAGAATAGTCAATGAAGAACTTCATAGAACAGGAACTTGCGTGTTATGGTACGTAAAGTATTCTAGTTTATTTTATACATTTTTATAGCTAGTTATCTTAAATTGCTATTCTTTTTTTAAACGCCAAGCTGATTAGAGAAGCCATTCCTAGTGATTTTTTATTTTTTATTTTGGATAAAGTAAATAGGATCTATATATCTCGATCGAAAAAAACACCTGACCCATTTTCTTCTTTATCTTTCGAAAAAAAAAAAGATTAATTCTCTTCATAAAAACCCAGAGATTCTTCCGCTTCTTAACATGGCTTCTCTATTCAACTTCAACAGTATCTAGCTTCATTCGTTCTGCTTTAAAAACAATGGAAATTAAATACTTATAATTTCTATAAACAACATCATCATTAAGGGTATACATGTCGATGACAATGAAGAAATAAATTCTACAATAAATCAAGACTATTATTTGTAGTAGAACTTGCCATGATCCATGTCACTTTTGAAACAAATTTATCAAATTAATGCCCGATCTCATAGTTGCATATAAAATTCTGCGAATAAATTTGATCGTAGAAAGAGAAACAGCCTGAATCACCAATATAGATTTTATTGGTTCTGTTGCCTCAATCTAGACAAAAATTTTCTCACCAAAGATCTGAGAAATAATTTTTGAAGGTCTTGGTTTCCATGCATTATGAGCGAAATGACGGAGGATGTTCATATTTCAACGACTACTACAAATTCAAGCAAGTTTATGAACAATTGTCGAAAGTCAAATTTTGGACCAAAAAGGTGCAGCCGTGCACCAAACGTAGAAATTAGTGGCTTCCACGTCCCGAGAAATCTGGAACACGAGATTTCAAAGTGGTACACGCGCGGCAGAACTTGGAAGATTCTTCGTCACTACACAAGAATATCTTGTACTTTTGAATATAATAATTAATACAATAAATTTTATTTTAAAATTTAATAATTTAAAATTTTAGATGATATAGTAATATTACACGTACCCATGCTAAAGAACCACTACATGCAACAAAATAATCCTAACAATGTAACAACTCAAATCTAAATAAATAGTTCATCCCAAAATACTAATCTGTTAGGTGGAAGAATTTCTTGTACTTAAGAAGTACATCTTGTGAGGGTGAGATTCCTATATAAGATCATTACATTACAATTCCTTTAAATTTAAAGCAGACGTCCACGTTGGGCTAGTCTATTGACACTAATCCAGCGATAGCCTTTTCTTCCTAGTGGCTGCACTCGTCTACCAATATTTAGTGTGACACTTACAACACCTTAATCCAGCTTTCGTCTATCGACACTAGTCCAGCGATAGCCTTTTCCTCTTAGCGGCTACACTCGTCTACCAGTATTTAGTGTAACACTTATCATACCTTAATTCAGCCTTCGTCTACCAGTATTCAGTGTGGTACTTATATCGATAGACCCGGCGGTAGTACTTTACTCTCGACGGCTGTACTCGTCTATCAGTATTCAGTGTGACACTTACCACACTTCAATCCAGCTTATAGTCTTCCCTCCATGAAGTACACTCTTAATGAAAGCACCAAAGTAACAAAATAAACCTAAGAATGTAATAACTCAAGTCCAAAGGAAGAGCTCATCCCAAAAGACTAGTTTGTTAAGTAAGTGAACCCTTTGTACTTAAAAATCACTCATTGTGAGGGTGAGATTTCTATGTGGGATCATTACACCACTCCCACCACCCCGCACCTCGCACCCCCCCCCCCCACCATACACACACGCGCGCACACGCACATATATACTGTGATTATATGAAGGCTAAGCCGAAAGAAGATTATTTTACATACAATTATTTTAAATGATGTCTCACCCTTCCAATTCTTATCAAGAATCTAATCATGCTATGACATATAGCGAACACGTGGAATATATTTTTGTACATAAATCTTTTTGTATTGTTATTTTTCATAATAGTGTGGGAGATATTTAGATAATTATATATGTAACTTTGTTAATGAAATAAGGGTGACAAGGATTAGAATAAAGTTTAATAGTTTAAATTTTTTTAATTACGCTATGTGTTGGTGTGTGGGGATTGTTACCATTGACCTAAAAATATTTTAGCTTTTGTGAATTTTGAGTAGAAAAATTAATTATTGCGAGAAACTCCAATATAATTTTATTCATAAAAAATTTTGAATCTGTTTCTAATTATGTACATGATAATAATCATTTGATAAGATTCTAAATTCCTTTACGAGAAACTCTTACAAATATCGGATAATCATTTGATGTATGGAAAGTTTTTTCGTTCTTTAAATGCGTTTGTTGACCTTTTTCTTAATTGATGGTTTTGAGTTTTGACGCGCGCCATCCGTGTCAGCTCTGAGTCAGGAATCGGCGGCCATGTCACGACCTCGTCATTGTATCCCATGTTCTTGCATCCTCTTCGCAGTTCCCACAAATAATGTATGTCTAAACCCTGAAGAAGATCTAGAGTTGTTGCTGTTAGTCCACATCTGATGTGTTTCGATGATTTTGGGACGTCAACGTCGTACTTTTATGTTGGGGTCTTCTAGTGTCGTCTTTGATGCTAACGACAACATCTTCCCACGTGAATCCGAGGTGGCTATACCTTAAATTTATTTGCAACTTTTGGGCATTACTTAGTGTGGAAGACTTGCTAATAGAGTCAGACAAAAATGGTAAATCATCCCGTTTAGGTCATAAAAGTCGTATAGTGCAGGAGCGTTCATATTTATTTATTTTTTGACTTATTCTTTTACTTATATTTCTAAATCTGACTTGCTCCTAATTACGTGTCTTTTAAACTTTTTGTTCGTTTGGAAGTGAATTCGAACTAATTAGTCAAACGACCTCTGACTTCAGGGAAAAAAAAAACACTAATCTAGAATAGTTTGCACGTAAAATTAAGCAATTTTAAAAGTTAAAATTAGTAGAGATGTGAGATCAAATAACGGAAAATAATTTTGTAAACTAAACAAATAAAAGTATTTTATAAAATCAACAAGATTGAGTTATAACGCTCGCAATCCCAGAAAAGATTCATCTCTAATAATAGATATTTCGCAACGCCTTCTTTTTTATATTGTACATCGTACACATTTATATGGTGCATGAATTAAATCTTCATCATTATTGCAAACGACAATATGTAGGCGGCCCCGGAAGAACAATGATCTTCTAGGTTTTCTTTACTTTTTCTGGTATGAGTAACATCACATCCAAGCACAAGATGTGAAGCACTCTGAAATATATGAGACAAAGTAGTTACCGCTCGATCAATTATATTAAAAGCTTTGGGCAAGTTGTAAAATATTGATTACACTTTCCCAGCAAAAAAAATATTGATTACACTTTTTTTTTTTTTCGTTTTGGTCAAGATTGATTCAATTTATTGAAATATTATAAGATTCGTAGATGAGTTAGAGGGACATCATGAGGAAATCCAGAATCAATTGGAAAAAATAAAAGTTGTCAAGTACAAAACATAAAAGGATGAAGTGCATCAGACCCCCTTATACTTTAGCGAAAGTGTACAATACCCCTCTATAGTTTAAAAACCCCATGAGTTAGTCTTTGTAGTTTTTCAAAAGTTCACAACACCCCCTACCGTTAAAAAATCGGTTAAATTTAACGGAGAGTGTACTTTACACGCATTAAGTGAGATTTTTTTTGATTTTTAACGAATTTATTCATTAAATAATTATATGAATTGACCAAATTACAATTTTTTTTTTGGCCTAAACAAAAGAGGAAATGGCAAAAGAGAAAAATAAAAAAAAATGAGGGTATTTACGTCTTTTTTACAAAATTCGTTAAATATGACGGATTTTATAACCGTAAGAGAGTGTTGTGCACTTTTAAAAAACATAGGGACTAGTTCAGGGGGTTTTTAAACTATAAAGGGGTGTTGTGCACTTTCGCTAAAGTATAAAGGGGTCTGATACACTTCACCCAACATAAAAAGAAACAAAGAAAAAAACTTAAAATGACATAGGAGAGCCTTAATTTCTTTTGTTGTTTATACTTAATTTATGCCATTTTCCCTGTTCTTTTGGATCGAAAAGGTCAGAACTTTAACCACCAAAGGGGAAAAAAATAGTTCAAAATTTTGAAAAGATTGAGATTAGTTTAAACTTTTTCCCCAAGATCTGTTCCAACTTCCAATAATTGAAAAGATTGAGAACAGTTTATTGTGTTTTTTTGCAAAAAGGGTGAAATTTTCTCTCTTTCTGTCAGTGACAACCCTCTCGACTTTTGGATTTTAATCTCTTAATAACATTATATCCTCGTAATACACTATAACACTATAAAGGGAGGTTTAATAGTGATAAAATATATAAATTATTTCATCACAAAAATTACTAATTTATTATTATTAGACAGAAGCGTCTCAAACAATTTGAGGACCTTGGACGATCATCTAAATAGCGGTCTTAATAATTATGTTTTTTCTCAATAAAAAAACTCTAAATTTTCTATTAAAATAATCACTACAAATGAAAAAAAAAATACAAAAAAAAGAACACTAGTTTAGGATAGACCTTTATCTTAAAAAAAATAAACAATTTCTTTAAATTAAAGTCCCTGAGCTAAGGGGGCCTTAGACCAGGCCAAGCCGCTCTTAACTTAGGTCGACCTTGTTATTAGACTTTCTCATAACGTTTATATATCTCCCTCCCTCGCACACACCATAGGGAAAAGTGAAACTTTCTAACTTGGTAACGTAAGTCGGTTCAATATAATTCCTCAACGACGACATATATACACACAGAGAAACAGTACGATCAACACTATGATTCAAAATGCACGCCCATCTGGCTTGCACTGACAAATGCATGCACATTGCTCAAGCATGAAAATTTTGTAGTAAGCTCACAAAGCAATACTTCACTTTTTCTGTGTTTCTTGTACCATCTTATAATGGTCCAGAGCATTGTTATCGAATCGTGAACAGTATCATAAATTGAAATGTCATTTTTTTAAATCGTGAATGATATGGAATTGTGAATCGTATCAATTAAGTCATAATTTTAAAATTAGATGATATTTGATATATTATGGTTCAACTAACAGTTTTAGTTGAAATTCTTCTTTTAAATGGATTAATATATGTTTTTTGTTACTTTTCTAAGTGGTTCACTATTTCACTTGGTCTCTAGTAACCAAAAGCAATTATGTATTAATTATGTCATAGTTTTTTGATTTGTATGTCATGAGATATATACCCATATCGACCTTCTATGAACAATGACAATGCCTAAAAAATAGTGGGCTCCAAAATTTGACAGTGTCCCATGAGAACCAGAGATATCATAATGCATAAGATGGAAAACTACAACATTTTTATTACTCTTGGCTGGAAAAGGTGACCTAGTATGCTTGGGTATGTGACAACCATCACAAACAAATTTATTTTGAACATGAACATTAGAAAAAAATCGAACCAAAATTGATGTTCAATCTAGATGTATAGTTTTGAATGTTTTGATTTTAACTTTTTGATCGAGTTTAGCGGCAGCTCACTTACAGTCACGATGAGATAAGTAGCGTTCTCTCTCTCTCTTTTTAGGGATTTTAACTTTTGAGTTTTGAATGTTTTGCTTTTGTAATTATAGTTAAAAATTGATGTTAAATCTAAATGAGTTTTTCTTTTTATTTTGTTTGTTCATGTTTTTTAATAATGGGCTAATTCTATATTGCTTGAAAAAAATTGAAGTGGGTTCTTTTTTTTTATTGGGGGGGGGGGGGGGGGGGGGGGGACTTTTTTTGGATTTTTTTTTTTGGTTTGACCCGAATCGTGATCACACGATTCACTCCGATTCGCTTACCGATTTACCTTAATTAATGATTTACTAACTGATTAGAAATCGTTTTTTGCCTTAACCAAATCGTTCGTACGATTCGTATCACAAATTTTACAAATTCCAAAAAAACTATGGTCCAGAGGCTATTGAAATCAGAAAGAACATTATACAAAATTAGCAGCTAGTCATACGTGAATTAGTCTCCAAGCAAATTCTAAAACTTGGTAACCTTAAGTTCCGATAGTGACTTATTGTAGTTAAAAATTAAGTTTAAATTTATGTTCTTTTATCATGATTATTATCTTATCCTTGACTGATTTAGAATATGAGTTGAAACGCATTATTATACTATGAGATTTATAGTATTAGGATGAATCAAATATTGTTTTGTTTAAAGCGAATTCCTTGTATAAAAAACAAAAATTCTTTTATGAGAATTTGCTAATCCCAGAGTGGGGACCGGCCTAGTTCTATTTATAAATTTGTTTGACCAATACAGTAGAATTAATTAAACTGAAATATAGATTATTTATTGGGACAAAAAAATGTAGAAATTCTCCTTTTCACGTGTTTCGGTTATTGTGGTCCAATCACATTTCATGAGACAATTACTAGGTTCCTTCCTCGTTTAATGTATTATGAAAAAACTAGGGTTTTGAAAAGACAATTATGAATTGTTAATAACGATGAATAATGTTCTACAAAGGTCTGTATCTGAAAGCAGTATTGCTTAGTTGTTGGAAATAATCGGTGTTGTGATACCTTTTCCATACAATTATTATGTGAGTGCTTGGAAATTCTTTACATCTAGAAAACAATAGCCTTGAAGATACCACCATCTAGGAGGACCACAAAAGAATCTCAAGTTGGACAAGAA
Source organism: Ehretia macrophylla (assembly GCA_037974665.1). NCBI lineage: Eukaryota > Viridiplantae > Streptophyta > Magnoliopsida > Boraginales > Ehretiaceae > Ehretia > Ehretia macrophylla. The sequence goes on along the minus strand of CM075773.1, from coordinate 35,494,157 downwards.
ATGCCATGAGGCTAATTTTCGTTCGTTGATATTGATTTTATGTATTCAATCAATCGAATCATTCGGAAAATGTCAGTGGGTAATTGATTTATATGAAAATCTTAAGATGGATGTACGACAATATTAAGAAACACAAAATTCAAAATAAAATAATTTATGTAATTGAATCATTCGAAAAATGTCAATGAGTAATCTCGTTTAGTTTAATTTAAAATTCAAATCATTCAAAACCTAAAATTACTCGTGTGAGGCCACAACTTATACCATGGATGCCTTTTCGTTGAGAAACAAGACCAACATGTATTACCTTCACATATGATGGTAATAATAGTTGAGGCATACCAGAGTGAAAAAGATAGAATGTTTATTCATTGTTTACAAATTCAACTCTAAAGGGACTATGAACTTCAGAAAAGTCTCCCAAAATAAATCGTACCCATATTGGAAAGAAAGATGAGGGTTTGCCCCAATTGGAAGCTAGAAAAATGAAACACGAAAAGGAATAAATAAAGATATAGACCATTTCCTAGAAATAGAAAGAAATTATAATTAGTGTGTCTGTCTCCAATAATATATTTATCGTCATGAGAAACCTTATAAACATAGTCGGGAAAAAAAATAATACTATTAGCAATTTCCCAACTAGTAGAAACATAGAATAACATAGCAACATTAATTTCCATTTGTATTTCATAATTCCTTTCTTGTTTTTCTCAAAATCAAGCACTAGTACGTTTTGTGTAATTTTTTCCTTGATCATTTATTTTTGTTACGAGAAAAAATTTATATTAAATAAGATCACATTAGAAAAATTCTAAGACTATATATTTTTTAATGTAACAGCGCTTCTAACGCATGCTAAAAATCTAAATCAGTCGAACGCTAAATTATGTTTGTAATAGAAATGCATGGGTTTAAATTTTGACCATTTAATTACAGAATAAATTAAAAAGATTAAAAAAAAAAAACTTGTTAAAAAAAAAAGGGAAAAGGAGCCAAGTTGCAGACTAAGATTGTAGGGCCACGTGACTTGTCACACGTGAATCAAGAGAAGCCCACTAAAAAGCGACATCGCTTTTTACGTGACAGACCTCCAAGACTTTCCACGGCTTTTCCACGTCATCAAACTTCCACGTGGAATATAGCTTTTGTGTGTTCATATTAGGTAACTGACGCCCTCCAACTATCAAACTTGATTATTGAATTATTCGACATAAACTAATCATAAATTGGTAAAATTCAAGGTGTAGTGTTGCATTTTTATGCATATATCAAATTAGTTAATGACGTAATTTTAGAATAATGAGCAGTGTCAAATTTGTAATTTTGTAAAATTAATTTCATTCCACTATCGTTGAATCATATTTCTCGAGGCCTCTTTGACGGCTGTTAATCAGAACTGGTTTCATTGGTGACACGTAACACATACGTCAAAATGACGTACATGAAGCAGGTGCGTATACATTGACGTATATAAAGCAAATTAAACGTATTTAGTCTCGTCCGAAAATTTTTCCAAGATGAAAAAATCAGCTTAATTTAATATTATTTGATTTTGACAATGAAATGCCCTAAATACTAAATATCAAGAAATGATGTGGTCAATATATTGTCTAATATTACTGATTCTTTTATTGAGTTTGTAAGGTCCATAAATGAGAGGTAAATTAAATTATTAACCTGCACGTAAATAATGTTTAGTTTTTAAGTTCTGATCAAGCACCATGAAATGCAAAAATTTGGTATGTTAAAAATGATAATAAATGTTAAGACATTATTGAAATATTTTTTGATATTTATAGATACTGATGAATGTCTGTTTCGGCCTCATTAATTATGAATTAACACGGTTGGTGTATAAGATGATATATGTGAAGGAGAGAAAACTTTGAAGGAGTCTAGGCTCTTGATCAATTTTGGAGAAAAATGTTTACAAACAAAAGGTCACACTAAAAACTAATTTTGCATAGTGTTGATGGTGTGTGTGGAGTGTGCAATGGTATCCATTCAGTATTTAGAGCTCGTCCTTTTTCTAATGTGATATGCTATATAATGAGTTATATATCACTCGATCAAAGCCCTAATGGTTTAATGGCCTCTTTCACTTTCTAGTAGATTGTGTGCTTCAGAATTCTTTTTTGCGGTGCGTGTTTTGGTAAGATAAAGACTACTCTACCCGTCAATTATATAAGTTCATGAACTAGAAATCAGTTTTTTGTTTAATTTAAAAAAAAAAGTAAATTATTTTACATCATTTAAAATATTACACACAAAAATTAATTTCAAAACCTCTCGCATTTAAAATGTAAAATTGACAAGGTTGGCTTAATAAAATATTTGGGTAAAGATTAAGACGACGGAGAGTGCATGTTTTGTTTCCCAATTCAACAAGCAGAAAGGCTTGTTACCTTGGTTGGCACGTCTTTTTATATATTTTTTTTTGGGCCTCAAGAAAAAAAAAAAAAAACACAAACAAAGTCTATATATACCACAACCCTCTTCGCCTCCAATTCCTTCTTCCATTTCCCCTCATTTTCTCTCTATCCCTCCCTCTCTTTGCTTTCTCTCTCCCCTCTCTGCATTCATATTTTTCGCCTTTAATTAATTTCCTTTCTCTTTCTCATCACATTAAAGGTAAATTCATTCATTTTCCTCTTGCTTTTCCTTTCCACCTTTTGTTTCACTTTCTTGTCTCTTTTTCTTCTTCTTCTTGTGATTATAATGCTATGTGTGTGTGTGAATATGTATACATATAATATTGTAATATATTTATGGACCCTTTTAGGTTCTGAATCTGATACTACGCGTTTGAAGATTCTTTAGAAGGAGGCTTCACGTTCTTGAAAGAGCTGTTGAGTCGGGTATTATATGGATTGCACCTCTTTTTGCTTCCATTTTATGTGATGAAAGTGATTTTTCATTATGCAATGTACTAGAATTATGCTGAAAAATATTTCTTTTTTTCTTGCTAAGTTCAAAATTCTTATATTTTCTTTTAAGCATATTTCCGCAAAAGGCTTTCATTTTGACTTTTTTTAACTGTATCTTTATTCATTTTGCATATGGATTTTGAGCATTTGTGTTTGTTTTTTTTTTTTTTTGGGTAAAATGTTAAACATGCAAAATAGCAAAATTTATGTTTTTTTTTCTTTTTTGGTATGAGGAGAAAGTTATGGTTCGAATTTAAAATATTGGTTATAATAGATCGCTACCGACCATTTACATTGTGGGTTTTTCTCTTTCTTTTTCCTATGTCTTTTTTTTTTCCTTTTCACTAATGGGTCTTGAAAGCTTTTAGTTTTTTTTTTTTTTTTTTCACTTATTAATTGGTTTTGGAGTCTAGTTTGATGGAGTTAGATGCTGAATTATGCAAAATGACTCTGTGCTAATGTGCATGTATTATATTTTTCGGTTTGTGTTTTATATATTAATAATGATTTGACAGCATAACTGTTTAGTTTATATTTGTCTTTTAATAATAGATACATAATTTTGTCGGTTGCTTTAGTATGTTGAAATATTGTTATGTGTCTCAATCAATTTTCGTGGAATTAATCGCATATTATAAAGTCAGCATATGCTTTATGTGGTTATTAACGCCGTCTTAAATACTTGTGTGCGTGCCCTCGGGCTTGGGTAAAGTGATTAAGACAGTGATTTATTACAGTCAGTTAAATTTATGTATTCTCATTACAAATAATATTTAGAGTTGATTGAGATAGACTATGCATTGAGGTACGCTACTATATCACGAAATTTATAATCTTAACATGGAATCAATATAATCTTACTTAAAATGAATTTCTCGTCATATAAAAAAATATTGTTTGTCCATGTTCGTTAGCATGTCAACATAGCATATAGTTTTATGCGAAATCTTACCTATTCTTGGGATGTTTTGATTTATATAAACATGGAGAGTTTTTTTTTAATTTAATTTAAGGCTTAGTTTTTGTGAAAAAACCATCTACATCAAGTCTATTTGTCAAACTTAAGAACCAGAAATATATCAATTAAAAAAGATTTTCTGGTCGTGTGATTTTGAACCTAAGATGTCTTATATATATGTCTACATGTGGTTCTAAGAGCTGTCTGGGTGAATTGGCAGCATAGTCTACAGATGAGTTGTTAGACCCACAAGGTCATAAGCAGATCTAGCCCTTGTTAGCCTCACAAAATATTTTAAATTTATGTAATAGTTTGTTTTTGAAAAATTAAATTCGTCCCCACTAGTATTCTACTTTTGATTTTTAGAGTCTCTTAATTCCTATAAGCCCACTCATATTCTAATTTTGTGGGTTATAACCTTCGTTAATAAAAAATCCTACATCTTCCCTACAAAAAGTCCCTCAGTAACTTTTTCCAATTTACCTTATCAAAATAACATTGTTGAATTTTACCTCGCATATTGCCTTACTGGTTTCAATTAAAATCTTATTTTCTAATATACCTAATGAATTTCAAATCAGAATAATCTTTATCCAGAAAATATGGAAGTGCATTAGTTAAGACTTTCAAGTTAAAGGAAGCGTCTTGACTTGCATTTTTTTTTTTGTTGCTAATTTTGCAAGGATTTCATTAAGCTCAATTGGCACGTATAAATTTATCATCTTGTTATATACCTTCAAGAAATTCTGATATCATGTTCTGCATGAAAATTTGAGTATTCATTATTACTATATTTAACCAACTAGTGAGATGAAATATATATAGATTTTGAGTCCAAGACAATATCTTTACACCAAAGGTTTTCTCAATTGCAACCATAAATCTGGAATATAATCCATTCTATGTTAATTACATGTACATTTTCTACTCAATCTAGCATTATATAGTTAATCCCTCTTCAGATTTGCTTGAGCTCCAACATGACTAAATCTTGCTGCAATTCTAAGCTTAATTGCACGTACGCATCCCTGAACCATATATCCGGAGTATAATCCATTCTATATTTCATCGGATTGCTTTTTTATTTTAAGTGAATCCAATTTGATTGGCAGAGTGATAAACTTTGTTATGAATGCACTTGCATAAAGGACTCATCACTCTCACTCGATGCTTGTATTAGTACGTATCATTTTGTTTTCAGTTTTAATAAATAGAAACTAGATTAGACTTTTTCTTTTGCATTTCAGGTGTTTAAGATCCATACTGCAGACTTTAAGGGTAGATTGGCATACTGTGTGACAGAGTTGTCGAGAAGACTCATCGTGTTTCTAGTATAAATAGTAAATGCAGTGCGGATTTGAGATGAGGTATCGTAAACTTTGAATGGTGTATCAATTTGGTATACATTACATTCTAAACTTGTATTTTATCAAGGTTTGTAATCTGGTTCTGCCTCTTCAGATTTCAGGAAGCCTGTCCTTGATGGACTGCTCGCCGAGCAGCAGTGACAATAAGACATTAAAGAAATGGTTTTTCATTGATAAAAGGGTTGGGTAATGGTTTTCCAAGATTAGGTGCATCAATCTCTCATCTGGTTATCAGCAGTCTAAGAAACATCTATTTATAGCTAGTCTGTGTCGATGGATTTGAAGACGACAAAAGCTTCCCCTGTTCTCACTGATCCTGCACCCGTAAACAAATCTAGACTAGGGATGCAGAGTCTGTTGCCCTGTTCAGGGCCCTCATTTCCTACTAATGTGCTAACAGTTCCTAAAAAGAAGCCCGGAAAGCTTGATGATGTGCGCTCCAATGGTTGGCTTGATGCGATGATAGCTTCTTCACCTCCTCGCAAGAAAATACAGAAGGATATTGCATCAGACGATGATATTGCTTACCATACCTGGATGGTATTTGTTTCTTCTTGTCTTTTGTTACAATGATTCTGTATTTCCTTGTAGCTAATTTCTTTTCCTTTATGCAGATTAAGTATCCACCAGCCCTCAGCTCATTTGAGCAAATCATGAATCGTGCAAAATATCGGAAGATAGTGATGTTCTTAGATTATGATGGAACTCTTTCTCCAATTGTGGATGACCCTGATCGTGCTTTTATCTCCGCTGATGTAAGTTACTATTCCATTACCGCGTGTGCAGAAAGATTGCATCACACTTTTGCTAGTTTTATGTTAACATAAAACATGTCTGCCAGATGCGTCAAGCTGTTAAGAGTGTCGCGAAGTATTTCCCAACTGCCATCATCAGTGGAAGGAGTCGTGATAAGGTACGCACGCAGATTATTTTCTGCAGATGAGCACATTCCAGCAATTGAAGATATGTACAAGTGCCTATTTCTACAGTATTTCTAAATTCTCTCTTATGCTGTTACAACATCTGATGTCTTATTTCTTTTTCGTTCCTTTTCCTCGTTTCAGGTTTTTGAGTTAGTAGCACTAACAGAACTCTATTATGCCGGTAGTCATGGTATGGACATCATGTTTCCAGTCAGACACGCGATGTCCATTAACGATTTAGGTTGCACTAAATCTACTGACCAGGAGGTAACGTCTGCAGAGCGCTTCTGAAATTTCCCCTGTTAAATTTCATCCTACACTGTTGTTTTCTATTGCTAATTTTCATTTTGCGTATGCAGGGCAAGGAGGTAAACCTTTTCCAACCTGCCCGTGAATTTTTACCTATGATCGATGAGGTATGTTATACTATATACTGCAAAATTACTCTTTATCACCGCATTTAATATGCATGAGATTATATTTAACATTTATTATATGGCATTATTTCAGGTTTTTAGAACCCTTGTCGAGACTATTAAGGATATAAAAGGTGCAAAAGTTGAGAACCATAAGTTTTGCGTCTCTGTACATTACCGCAATGTAGATGAGAATGTAAGTCTTTCATCGCCCTGCTTTGGCTCATAACATACATTGAATGTTAATAATGAACGTGCGATCAGTTTAGTTCATCACTTAAGCTTTTCATTGAACTATTGACTACAGAGTTGGCCTGTGATTGCCCAGTGTGTTCATGATGTCTTGAAAGACTTCCCCCGACTACGACTAACACACGGACGGAAGGTAACCTATTTAGCTGCATTTCGGTACAACTACTCCATCTAATAATGCTTTTAACAATCTGTTACGTTTATCTTGAATCAACTATTTCTTTTTGTTCTCCCTCCGTATAGGTTTTCGAGGTCCGTCCTATAATCGACTGGCATAAAGGAAAAGCAGTTGAATTTCTGCTTGAATCACTAGGTTAGTTAATTACTTAATTCTCATTTAATCAACCCAAATTTTGTTATCTTATTCAATTTTCGCGATTTTAAAGTTTCACGATTGCTAATTCCTCCTATGGCGTTGAATATACCATATCCATAAAATTTTGCAGGCTTTGATAACAGTGAAGAAGTTCTTCCAATCTATATTGGAGATGACCGCACTGATGAAGATGCATTCAAGGTTTATATTCATACCTTCATGCTCCTGTTGAACTATGTGAAATGAAAAAGATTAAAGAAAAATATCAAAATATTAACGCAATTTATATTTATTTACTTCAGGTATTGCGTAATGGAAACCGAGGTTTTGGGATTTTGGTATCTGCAGTTCCAAAAGAAAGCAATGCTTTTTTCTCTCTTAGGGATACTTCAGAGGTGAAAATCCAAACTATCCAACCTTTTGTAAAATTTTAGTTCATATTTTTGTTTCAATTTTCACTTATGTTCATTTGTGTTCCGACAAATCTATATAAATTAATTTTTTTGAAATTTATGCGCAGGTTCAACAGTTTATGAAATCCCTTGTAAGAATGAAAGAACAGGAAGCATTATAATAGGAACTCGCTGTGAACCTTTTCGATTATTAGTAGCGGATCGTGAAGTAGCCCTCTTGCTTTACAAAAATAGTTTGCATTAATGAAGTTAAAGGAAGCATTACAAGTAAACAATGAAGAGCATCATCAATTCATCTGCAATTTTGTAGCAGTTTGAATAAACAGTGCAGGTGGGAGCTGCCATATGAATATGCAATTTTAGTGTTTTCCAATCTTTGTATTATTTATTTTTTATCAAAGAATTAATTTCTCTTTAGATCTTGTAAAGCTCTGAAATTTTTCTTTATCCTTTCCTTATTCCCCTCAAAATGAGAGGGTATCCCAAGAGAATTCAGTATTGTCGTAATTGCTTTTTTGTAAGTTGTACAATTTATTATGTGGTTGGGACTCGATCGAGGATAATATTCCTTGTGTTGTGATATTTCGAGTCTAATCGTTATTTTCACCAAATCTTGTACCTTGAAATTTCAAGATTAATGAAATATGTATTTATCTAGCAAAAAAAAAATATATTTTGTTATTTGTGCTTTGGGTTTATTGTGCGGTTTTGGTCCTTTTAGAACGTTTGAATTTCATTGAACTGAACGATGATAACAAAGACTTTTTGGATTGAGATAGAATGAGAGAAACATTCCTTTGAATACTTTCAGTGATTATTTTTTTTCCGTTGTATTTGTAAGATAGATTTGGATAGTCTTCTCTTTAAATTATAAAAAAAAAAAAAAAAAAAGTAATGATATAGTTATAATGAAATATTTTAGATCTTTGAGTATCGAAATCAAACAATTGTATTATCAATTCACTACTATTCAACCTCAAAACATTATAAAGGAATCTAAATCCTATCAAATACCTCCTTAACATGTTTTATTAATTGCATATTGAAATAGCCCTTCAAACAAATGAAAAATCTGCTGAAATTTTTTTATCGTGGCTATTATTATAACCAAAAAAAAAAGAAAAATATATTTTTCTTCTCAAGTTGAGGGGCAACTCTATATAGGGCTGCGAATGGCATGGATTATCCTAGTTTAGTGGATAGAATCTTTATTTGGACAAAAAAAAAAAAAAATCTCTATACCTTTTAATCTCATCCGATGCATAATAATAGACTTGAATATTCTCATAACTTCATACTCGTAACATTATAAGAGATACATAGACCATGGACTAAATGATTGAATATTTTTCATTGTCATATATAGGTCAAATAATTTATGATTAAATCTATCTCATAACATTAGATGATACACCTTATGAAAGATACAAATCCAATAGTAATGTACTCCATGTAGGAAATTGCACATTGAATTGTACGTTACACTTGTTTACTTGCACCTTATCCCTACTATAAATACACAAACACCCACTTGATCCACTCCAGTTTAGCTTGACACACACACAATGGGCATTTGGCACTAATTGAGAAAAAAATTGAAAACTCTAAGCCCTAAATGTAATTGGGGGAAATATACCATGGGACCTAAATGATAGAGATTTTCTATTTCTAACTATGTGTGAATCTTAATTGAACAAAATGCTCTCTCTTTCATCTTCTCTATTTGTTCTCAGCTAGTGAAGTGGGATCAATATAGCTTTGCTTCAACAATGGGACCTGCAGCTGTTGAGCTTCTGACTAATGGAACGGAAAGATTCGTTAATTAATTCAAACAAGTTATCACCAGCCCTTTGATTTAGTGGTATGTTACTTATTGTAAGTGTAAGAAATTGTAAGATCAATTCTCATAAATTGTTTCTTTGAAATGTGTTGTACGCTAAAGCATCCGTGAATCCAAAAAAAAAATTCCAATCCGGTTGAGGAATTGTTTGGGCCCCCATATGTGTAAATTTTTTATTGAGTTAGCTATAGAATCTTTCTATTTTCTCTGATGAAATGAGAATATATGAAAACGATAACTTATAAACATCTCCACTTTTATTTGTGGCAAAGTGAGCCCTATATGAATACGTTTCTTCTCTCTTTCTCTAGGGAAATATTTTTCTTTATCCTTTCCTTATTCCCCTCAAAATGAGAGGGTACTCGAAGAGAATTCAGTATCGTCGTAATTGCTTTTTTGTAAGTTGTACAATTTATTATGTGGTTGAGACTCGAGGATAATATTCCTTGTGTTGTGATATTTCGATTCTAATCGTTATTTTCACAAAATCTTGTACCTTGAAATTTAAAGATTAATGAAATACGTATTTATCTAGCAAAAAAAAAAAATGTTATTTGTGCTTTGAGTTTATTGTGCGGTTTTGGTCCTTTCAGAACGTTTGAATTTCATTGAAATGAACAATGATAGAAGCCATGTACTTTTATGTAAGATATTTTCTTTTCGCCACAAGCATGTTGGTTATAATAAAAAGATTTGGGCCCTGTTTGGAATAATTTTTGTTTTTTGATTTTGTAAAACAGTTTTTAAGAATGGTTTTGAAAAACTATTTTTAAAAATAAAAAAACAGAAATTTCATTTGAGTAGACTTGTTTCCAAAACAAATTTGCAAAATCGAAAGGAAGAAGAGAGAGAATGTGACAGAGATCATTTGTTGGAGTATTGTTTTGCACTTAGGGCTCCGTTTGTTTGCCGTAAAATATTTTCTCAGAAAATGTTTTTAGGATTTTACGGTGTTTGGTAACACCGAAAAATTGGTCAATCGTAAAATATTTTACTGTCAAAAATTGCTGCTGTTTTTTCTTAATTTTACGGTGTTTGGTAGCACTATAAAATTAGTCAACCGTAAAATATTTTCCAGTCAACAATTGCGACTAGTACAAAATTTTATAAAATATTTTACGGAACTTTGGGAGAAGAAAATATTTTACAGAATTCACGATACATCCAAAAACTAGAAAATATTTTCCAGTAATTCATTTTCCGAAAAAATATTTTCTCCAACAAGTTATTTTACGGCAAACAAACGAAGCCCTAAAAAATATTTTATTTTTTAAGAAAACATTTTTCACGAAAAATATTTTACACAAACAAGTTATTTTACGGCAAACAGACGAAGCCTAGGTATTAGAGTTGGTTATAATTACGAAAATGCCATTAATGAAAGGAGAAGCTCCGTGTTTTTGCTTGTTTCATTCCAAAAACTACAAAAAATTACTTTTATTAGTTTTGCTTTTTTGGTTCTTGAAAACTGAAATTTAAAAACATTTTTTGAAAATTATATTGCAAAACCATTCATTCAAACAAATTTTTTAGTTTTTAAAAACAAGAAAATTAAAAAATACTTTTTAAAAACTGTTCCAAACAGGCCCTTGAACTCTCTCGTAATTTTAATGTTACGAGGAATGTAATAATAAAATAATGATAAAGCCGTGGGACTGTCAACAATCAGCAAATGAAGGAATAGCTAGGAAAGAAGCTCAATTGGGTGGAGAAAACCCCAACATGCCTGGAAGCTATCACTTTGGGAAGGGCTGAGACAGGCAACATGCCTTGGAAAGCTCCATCGTTGAAGATATTTCTAATGGTCTTGAAGACCTTTTGGACCGAGATAGAATGAGAGAAACATTCATTTGATGATATTAGAATACTCTCAGTGACTATTTTTTTTGGATGTATTTATAAGATAAATTTGGATAGTTCTCTTTTCAAATTAAAAAAAGAAAAGAAAAGTAATGATATAGTTATAATAAAATAAGTTAGACCTTTGAGTATCGAGATCAAACGATTGTATCATCACTTCACTATCATTGATCAACCTCAAAACATTATAAAGCAATCTAAGTCCTATCAAAGACCTCCTTAACATGTTTTATTAATTGCATATTGAAATAGCCCTTCAAACAAATGAAAAATCTGCTGAAAATTTTCATCGTGGCTATTATTATAAGAATCGTCTTCCGGATTAGGTTATGACTTATGGCAAGCAATTGCAAATGCAATTCCAAAATTGCTGATTAATCTGTCGAAAGAGATACAAACGAAGTTGCAAATTGAATTGCAAAGAAGGCTAAATGTAATCTCAAGCTTGACAATGACTCTCAAACATTCCATTAAAAATTCATACACGTGGAATTCAGTGGCGAACCCAGACACCAAACTCAAAAATACACTCGTGCTCTAAGAGAGGTCAGTGTATGTCATCATACAACGAAAGTGTCCAATATAATAATTTTTTAAAAAATAACCAAAAAAAAAAGAAAAATATATTTTTCTGTTCAAGTTGAGGGGCAACTTTATATAGGTCCGCGAATGACATGGATTATCCTAGTTTAATGTTGTCCTATTTTGATTAATGGATAGAATCTTTATTTGGACAAAAAAAAAAAAAAATCTCTATACATGTTAATCCCATCCGATGCATAATAATAGACAGGATATTCTCATAATTTCATACTCGTAACATTATAAGAGATACATGGACCATAGATTAAATGATTGAATCTTTTTTATTGTCATATATAGGTCAAATAATTTATGATTAAATCTATCTCATGATATTAAATGATACACGTTATGAAAGATACAAATTCAATAGTAATGTACTCGATGTAGGAAATTGCACATTGACTTGTACGTTTCACTTGTTTACTTGTTCCTTATCCCTACTATAAATACACAAACACCCACTTGATCCACTCCAGTTTAGCTTGACACACACACAATGTGCATTTGGCACTAATTCAAGGAAAAAATTGAAAACTCTAAGCCCTAAATGTAATTTGGGGAAATATATCATGGGACCTAAATGAGAGAGATTTTCTATTTCTAACTATGTGTGAATCATAATGAATAAAATGCTCTCTCTTTCATCTTCTCTATTTGTTCTCAGCTAAGTGGGATCAATATAGCTTTGCTTCAACAATGGGACCTGCAGCTGTTGAGCATCTGACTAATGGAATGGAAAGATTCGTTAATTAATTCAAACGGGTTACCACCAGCCCTTTGATTTAGTGGTATGTTACTTGCTGTGAGTGTGAAGAATTGCAAGATCAATTCTCGTGAGTTGTTCCTTTGAAATGTGTTATACGCTTAAGCCTCCCGTGAATCAAAAAAAAAAAAAAAAAATCCAATCGGATTGAGGAATTCTTTTGGCCCCCATATGTGTAAATTTTTTATTGAGTTAGCTATAGAATCTTTCTATTTTCTCTGATGAAATGAGAATATATGAAAACGATAACTTATAAACATCTCCACTTTTATTTGTGGCAAAGTGAGCCCTATATGAACACGTTGCTTTTCTCAGGAAATATTTTTCCCTTTGGTTTATTTTTAATTTTGTTTGAAAGAGGTCTAATCCATTTAAATCAACAAATCAGCTGTTGAGGTAACCGAAATCCAGGCTAGCCAGTAATTATTCGAGAGAATATTTTATCCATTCTATCTTACTTCAGAAGCACGTGAAAATTCTTTGGAATTTGCACAGCGTTGTGGGGTCGAATATATGCTATAAGCCTCTACGACATGTTTACTAGCCTAAATGGACTAAAGTCGAGTTGATGTCAAGCTTTAATTACTGGTTGGAAAACGAAGGAAGAAAATTTTGCCACTATTAATAGCTTTTAAATGGATGAAAAGATCGATCATATGAGGTTCGAGTCTCAATCCTTACTAATGTTAGACTTCAAAAGGTTGAGTTCAAATTAAATATTGATAGCGTTTGAATGGATGGAAAAGATCAATGCTTTTAAAAACATTGTGGAGAGTGTGGAGCAGATCGATTCAATGGAAGATGCAAATTGTTAACCTTAGAATCAAGTTACGGTCAACAAAGTTTATTTATGCCCAAACAAAATACATTCATCCCAAATATTATAGTTCTAATCATTTTTAATAAGTATTTTTTTTTTTCTCTTAGCTATTCATACACACAAGATCTCTGGTGAATAGTATATATGGAAATAAGATATTGAAAAAATTCCATAAACATGTATTTTCATCCAGAATCGGATTGTTAAATTCTTTTTTTCGCATAACGTCTTCAAGTTCAATAGATTGGCGTGTAGATGGAGCCCCAATTTTGATTGAGTCTTTAATTCGTGAATAGCACGATGATGCTGATTTGTGTCTTTTAGATATGCTTTTCGGTTTCACAAGATTAGAAGTACTGCTAATCAGGTTGCGAATTGGTTTAATCGTACGATTAGGATGTAAATATTCCTCCTTCATTTCGTTTTTTTTTGGGTCAAAAGGAGAAATTCATTATTTAAATAGGAATACAAAAGAGTCTAAATTCAAAAATGACCGAACAGAAGAAGTGGGCTGTGGCCCATAACACAAAAACAACAAAACATTGGATCAAAGTCTAAACAACAATCTTAACATGACAGACCCAAAATAAACTGGCCCAAACAAAAGGTAAAGCCTTAAGAACAGATCCCCAGGAAACACTGCCAGTGACGGCCAATGACCAAGTCCCGGCTGAAACCAAGGAGCCACCACCATACTATCAAATCAGAAGCAACATGCATGGTTATCAAAACAACACATGCTGAAAAATACCCTTGTAAATCCGCTGAGAAAACTGTCAGATCGACAATCCAAAAAGAACACAAAACACAAACCACTAAGATGAATAAGGCAAGACTCATCAATCCGAATAGAGGATGAGCCTGAGATTTGCTAATTTGTAGCCTACTGGTATAGGCTAATTTGTAATTTGCACTTTCATTCAATGAATGGCTCTTACTTGACCCCCAAAAAAAAAATGTAATTTTCAATTTCATATATAATTTTTCTTTTCATTCTTCCCCCTCAATAACCTCTTTACCCGAATAACATAATCAATTATTATTTTTTCTTTTGTACAATGGAGGTAGAAAATTATGATTCGAATTTAAAACTTTTAATTACAACAGATCTACTCGACCATTTTACCTAATTTTAGGGTTAATCAATTGGTTTTGACTTACATTTGAGATATTTAAGTGATATTATCATAAGTAGGTCAAATTTAATTTTTGAGCATGAGTTTGATCATGAAAATGAAATCAATTACGAGTTCCATTGCTAATGAGAGATCAAATCCAATGCTTTAATTATAATTATGAGCCAAGCTAAATGAATTGATCAGTATAACTTTGTAACATTAATTATGATGGAATTCAGACCCCTTTTTGCATATCAGAACGCTCTAAATCCCCTCTTAATTCTGTCTCCCACATAATTGTTAGGAGGGAGATAATCTTAATTATTGTTTTATTTTTTTGGTAATATCAACACTTATATTAAATCTGTATGATCAGTCATTTAATTAAATCCCTATTGAAACTTTCTCACTTCTCATCATTTGATAGATAATCCACAATCAAAGCAGAGTCTTGTTGCAATGTGAGAATTAGCAGGACGAACCATCAATGATCTTGATTGCTAATTCACTACTAAATTAAGGTTTCATTTAATGGACTTCCCTTTTTCTCGTGCAGAGTCAAGAGAAAGTCACCGGCGACAGATTACTTACAGTTCTCACAAGGACTTCCCGCATTAAGCCAAGTTAGCTTTGGTACCCTCTTGCTGCCCGCACTGAAATAGTGCTTTAAAGTAACAATGGAAATGTTCAAATTTATGTGTAGCTGTCTAGGAAAAATTCTTAAAAACGACCTAATCATTTGAATGATCAGTTCGTATATTTTATTTGTGAAATTTACACCTGTAAAGCCACGCACACATTGGAACCGAATGGGTTAGAGTGATCATTCACCAGCCTAAGTGCATGACCCACCGTTTAAACACAGGCTCACGTGTTAACATGTTAGTTTTCAGTGAAGAACAATATCAGAGGGTCTTAACACGTCAAACATCTTGATCTTGTCTACATAATATATAGTAAATAAATCTATATGAACTTAATTTAAATATTGCAAACCATGATTGTTCTCAGGTGACCCATTTCACTTCCAGTAAATGCATGTGGAAGCTTGTCGCATCAACATGTGCATATAATAGGTGATACCACAATCCATACATGTGAAAGTACAAATGATATCACATTATTGGGGTTTCTTATTAGGGTTTTTCATCGTCTTGTGTAGATTTTGGTGTGAATGTGACAAAAATGAGGCAAAAAGAAATTGTAACTATCAATTACATGTGGGCTATGCACATGGTTTTTTTCTCAACTCTACGATGCTGCAATGTATTTGTACAAGATGTGGAGACAGTGCTTGAGATGATTAGATGGGATAATCTTGTTTTATATACATGTACATAAAATAATATAACACCTCATAAATTCCACTAGTTCCTAAAAGGGGTGCAACTTTCGATCTCAGGAGTTCTCGATCCTACTACTATTTTTATCCAAACACATTTAGCTTCAACTTTTTAATGAGATATCGATTTTAGTATTATTTTTTTCGAGTTTTAGCGTTCTGATGAGATCCGATGCAATGTTAGGCTTTTTCATAGAAAAGTGGATTCTTGCATCATCCATCCCACTTTTCTTGGGATAAAATATAAATCATTTCTTGACTCTATGAGTTTCATCCTTTCCTTGTGGTTTAGAACTACGATTTTGTCGTTTGATTTTCCATCCCCAATTAAGGCATCATTCCAAGAATAGTGCACTCTACAAAACTTTTTCGGAAAAATTTAAAAGAAAGACCTCGTGACAAACATTTTTTTTTTAACTAAGCAAGCAAAAGTGTGTATCTTGTGACAAACATTAGTTTGGCTTTAAGATAACATTTGGCAATCCAAATTATGTTGAAGTTTTTGGGTTGTGAAATCTCCATTTATCTTAGAAAACAGCTAATTATTTCCAGTCCCATGAAAAAGCTAGCACTATTTTATATTTCATGAAAAATACAACTATTCGAAAAGTCAATAATATAAAATCCAAATATCATGTGTTGTATAGTTGCTAAATATCAAAACTGAGCATTTAAGATCCTTATTTAAGAACCACTTTCTCACACAATTTGGCTTTTACAAATGATGTGCTTCCTTTTTTGGTAAGTTTTTTTTTTTTTTTTTTGCTCAAAAAAACATAGAGCATTTTTTTGCTAAATTAAATAGGCCATTTTTATGCAAAGATTTAGTAGAACTTTACGTTAGTGAAACCTCAAAGTATTTCATTCCTAAACTTTAGATTGGCATATTTAAATGTTTGATACAATCATTTTTTAGTCGCTTTATTAATATCTAAAAATTCTGAAATTTCAAACACTACATTCATTTCACACCTAAGCAATAGGGTGGTATTTATTTTTTATTTTTTTAGTCAACAGATGGTATTTATTTGAAATGATTGAAATTACTAAGCAATATGTTTTAATATGGATGCTCATATAACTAGTCCTTAGAAGGTCCTAACACACACCACCCCCCAACACCACCACCCCCCCCCCCCCCCCCCCCCCCCCAAAAAAAAAAAAAAAACGAACTCAAAGCGCATCCCTCAACTGACTACATCATGTACTCGGAACAAAACTTTTTTACTGTAAAAAAAAATGAAGTATTAGACTTTGTAATATCATTTTTGAATTTCTAGATTTAGATTTGTAGAAAAAATTTTCCAACAATTAAATAATAAGTATTAAGTTATAATGGAGGATGGAACTTTGATAAATGCATCACATTATTTAGAATGTATATTTGATTAATGATAGGTTTAAATGTTGTTGACACTTTCTTGAGTACTTAAGTTGTCGATTTCTCCGATCAACAAATTGTTGCTGATAAGAGAAAGGCTTTGACCATTGAATTTAACCAACCCTCAACTTCCAAACTTACCTAAACAAAAAGAATATAAATTGGATTTTCAATGTCACAATTTCTAAAAATAGAATTTAGGGGTGAAGCATTAAACTGTTTGAACTTGAATTTTTGAAATTATGGAGATTTTATATCTATTAGGCTATCTCCAACCGATTCTCTATGTTTTGTTTATATTATGGAGTGAAATAAGTGTACCCCTACTTCTAACACTACAAGAAAAACTGGTCTTAGTGATGATTTGTTGCCAATTTGTTTCTAAATTGGTGACGAAAATTAGAAGTGACAAATTGGAGACGGAATGAAACCGTCTCCAAATGACGACTATTTGGCGACGACATTATAATCTATCTCCAAAAGTGACCAATTGGCGACTACTCGAAGGCGACTCTATGTCATCTCCAAATCGTCTCCAATTGGTGAAAGCATGGAGACAACTTATCTATGTTGTCTCCAAACTGTCACCACTTGGCGACATCGTGGTAATGACTTATCGATGTCGTCTCCAAACCGTCACCAATTTGAAACTACTTGGAGATGATCTAGATAAGTCATTAATTTTCAAACCGTCTCCAAAGGAGATGAATTGGTGACTACATAGCTAAGTTGTCTGCAATTCAGCTTGAGCTCTAAATACAACATATTCGTCGCCCATCGAGCTAATAGCTAGTATCTTTGGGTCGTCTTGACCTCTGTATACACCATATTCAACTTCGTGATTACATAAAACATAAAATAGAAGCAGTTAAAATAAACACTGATATTTATTATTTTGGATTAAGCGGACAAAAAAATTATTTTGAATTAATTTTGAACAAATTTAAGTTGGTGCAAAACAACTAACATAGAGCATTTAACGTAATGTAAAATATAAACAATTAGCTATAAACACCCTTGCATGAGCAGATTGCTTTGCAACAAACACAGAGTGTGGAAATGCGTCAAATGCAAGCAGAACAAAGTGAGCGGTTAATTAATCAACAACAACAGAATGAAGATCTTCGCAGACTTCAACAAGAAAATAACGAACAACTCCGACAACTGCAAGCACAGATCGCACTTCTCACGAAATTATTTTCGACGCCACCTGCATAGCAGCCTTCGCCTTATGCCAGTGATGGATCTAAAGATTAATTTTTCCATTGTATGTTCTGTTAAGATAATTAAAGAGTTTGAAAAATTACATTTAGGATTTGTGTTTTTTATGGCCTGGTACAATATTAGATTATATACTTTTTTATTTAAATGAATTAAAATTTAAATTAAATGATTGATATTTATTTCTGGTATTTACAAATTAATAATTATGTATTTTAATTATTAAACAAAAAAAAATCAAGATTGGTGACAGCATAGAGACTAAGTTGTTGGAGACGGAATGTGATTGGAGATGACTTGGAGACAGAATTGTTTAGAGATGACTTGGAGACAAAATTGTTTGGAGACGACTTGAAGGTGAAATTTTTTGGAGACTGCTTGGAGACGGAATGTTTAGAGATGGTTTGGAGACGAAATGTGGTTAGAGATGGTTTGGAAATAGAATGTGGTTAGAGATGGTTTGGAGATAGAATGTGGTTGGAGACAAATTGGAAACGAAGTTTTATTGGCGACAGTGTGGAGATGATAATTTTTTGGAGACGATTTGAAGAAGGACTAAAATGTCGTCGCCAAAGGAGATGATTTGGTGACTACAGGGTAAATTGGCGATGATGATTTTGGAGACGGACGATTTTCGTTCCTTTGCCGTCACCTAAACCCTTTTGGTGACGGAAAGGAGACAAAAATTGATTGCCGCATTTGACAATTTTCTTTGTAGTGTAAAGATTATATTTCAGATTCATTCCAATAACAATCTTCATCTTAGAAACTTCCTATTTCACTTCTACTCTAACATAACTTTTTATTTTAGTTAACACATTATTTTGCTTTATTTTTATTAGATTATCTTTTTTTAATTATATTTCCCATTAAGTTAAAGTGTTTAATATTGAATTGGAAGCCAAATCTAGCTCCCAACGTTTGAAGAGCAAAATAGAAAATCTAGGGATTCTATAATTTAGAGAGGTTGTTGGAGACAAAAGAACGAGTCTTTCACTCCCTATTTTGGCTAGATGAGGTGTAATATATGTTATGAGATTTAATATTTTAAAATCTTAATCATCCATTTTGAATTTTAGTCTTGGAAAGGGTAGTTAAAATAAATTTGAAATAGATGTTTGAGATTTAGAAAGACCAACTCTCACCGCCTATATTACATCTCATATATCTAGTAGACAAGAGAATCCAAGTCCCTCTTGGAGATGGTCTTATATCCTAGTTATAGTTGCCCAAATTTTTTAGCAAGCAATATTTTATGTTAGGGAAAAACCCAAATTTAGTCTCTGAAGTTTAGCATAAAAATCAAACAGGTTCCTGTGCTTTGAAAAAATATAACTTTACAGGGACCTGTTTGATCTTTATGCTAAACCTTAGAGACTAAATTGATTTTTCCCCTTTTATGTCCTCATTTCACTGTTCTTTTATATAGTAAAAATATATACTGAATGTTAGATCTATTATATACAATGTAAAAATTCTATTATATAATGAAAAATAACGAGATGAAGAAGTGATATATAATAATTTTTGTTCCTAACCCATGCATTATTCTGTGCATAGATCTCCCAAGACTTCGGTATTGCTGACTTTCTCTCTCTTTTACAACCATGCAAGAAAATAGAAAACCTAGCAAAAGTGTGAGCCCTAAAAATTAGAGAAAGAGAAGTAAAAATATGGTAAAAAAAATTCCAAATCTTACGCGCCACACATGTGTCAATTCACAATAAAATTTAGCTGATCTTCTGTCTACATCCCACTCCCTCTCATATTCTCCTTCAATATAAGGGGTTTTCATCATCCTCCTAAGCTGTTTGTCACCATCCAACAATGGCGAAGACAAACTCTCGACCTGAAGTCCCAAGTCACAACACTCCCTTGCTGGGACAGAAGCATGCCGGCGCCGATAGGTCATCGGCCACGCGAGTGACCGCTGGAAAAATCATATTTTTGTTAGCAACTGTGCTATTGGCTGTTGGATTAGTAGTGGCATTGGTTGTTTGTGTTAATGAGAAGAATCCAATCCCTGATGATGTACCCCTCTGTGCCTCATCGGGGACCGTGCCACCAGACGTCGTTCGCCGCGTAAATCAGGTGCCGCGTGGGGTGGAGGAAGGTGTATCGGCCAAGTCAAATGCTCCATTGCTGGGGTTGCCATCTTCATGCGTATGGACCAGGAGAATGTTAAGCTGGCAAAGGACTGGCTTTCATTTTCAGCCAAAAAATAATTGGATCAATGGTCAGTGCTTCATATGTTATGCTATGTCTCTCCTTTTACTTTTACATGTTTTTAATTTTACCCGGTGCTATTTTTTTTTTTTTTTTGAATTCAAAAAAACCTAAATCGTACAACACACGGTGACATATTTTTATAAGAATAAGGATGCTTTTGACAGTTTGGTCGCATATCTTAAAACTATATTAGACAGGAACTAATATTCTCAATAGTCCAGCTGGATCGAATAGATTTTGTTACCAAATTTAATAAAAGCAAAAAAAAGTATCCTCTTCGAAATTGTGACTTTGTTTCTTCTTTTTTTCCATATATATTCTTGGTAAACGCTAAACTTTTTTTCCTTAATTTTGTCCTTGTATTTTCTGGATGGCATTGCTTTGACGGGGAAATCTGGTTGATTTTGCTTCAGATCCTAATGGTAACTTTGTTTCTCTCTCTCTTTCTCTTTATATAAGTTTTTACCTTTTCTATATTTATTAATTATCCAACTGCATTCAACCTCAGTTATGAGCTTGGTGTGAAGTTTAAATCGTTGAACATACAACTTTTGTGCACTATAAATTGTGAATTTAATTTCTAACAAAAATAAAATTTATTAAGGCGAAGAATCGCCGTGCAGTTGGAAATTTAAAGTAGAGGAATTTACAATGTTAGGGGATATTGAAGATCTTGTGTTAGTGTAGAGGTGGAATCAGAAATTTTATATTGGAGGACCAAGATTTAATTAAGAAAAATATAAAAAGGAAAACGGGAGAATTTAAATAAGGAAACGGAGAATTAGAAAAATAGAAAAAATAATTAGGGGAGGTCCTAATAATTTTTTCTTAAAAATATTATATATGTTAAAAATTAAATGTGGAAGCTTGGGGAAACCCAGACTCCCCCGATCTATCTCCGTCCTTGTGATAGTGGTTCGAATCGACTTTTAAATGAGCAAATGCCTCGTTTTTGTATAAAAGTGGGCTACTTTTGACCATTCAAAAAACCTTAACAAAGACCCTAGGATCGTGCTAATAATTGGAGAAGGTAAATGCTCAGAGTTCAAATTAAGTTGTCGTAAACAATTGATTAATGTTACTCTGATTGGCCCATATATGAAGCATCTAGGATATGAGCTGTCGCTGACAAATTGACAAATATGAAAATGTTTTTTTTTTTTGTTTTCAATTTTTTTCCTCCTTTTTGGTAAATGGATTTATTATTTCCTCTTTACACTCGGAGGCATAAACCAAGGTTGGAGGATATCAATGTTTTTTTTCCCAAAACAAAGCTGTTGATTTTATTAGTTTTTCTTATATTTAACCTGGAATCGTACTTTTTCAATCTCACCTTTATAAGACAATGCCTAAAAATCTAAGTAGGAAAAGTTATGAAACTTTTGCATCTCTTTTCCAGTGAAAAAGGTTCATTGGAGTACCCAAATGCATGCATATACAATCACATGATCTCGATTACAAGGTGCTTCGCGTAATAAGAGCCTAATATATAAAACTCTCGTTATATATGAAGTTTCAAAAGAAAATTAGATCTATTTTATGATTTATTTTGTAGTATTGACTTGCATTTTTACAATGTGCTTGGAACTAAATGAAATTGAATTGAAATTATTTTGACTATCAAATCATAATTATATTAACAACTCACCATTAAGATCATAATAATTTGACATGAAACTACATAATGTTACAGGTCCAGTGCTCTATAAAGGATGGTATCATTTGTTCTATCAATACAACCCAGAGGGTGCAGTATGGGGCAACATTGTATGGGGACATGCAGTATCAAAGGACCTAATCAACTGGCGCCACCTCCCAATCGCCATGGTAATGGACCAATGGTATGATGCCAATGGGGTCTGGACCGGGTCCGCCACGATCCTCCCTGATGGTCAACTTATCATGCTATACACCGGATCAACCAATCAATCGGTCCAGGTGCAAAATCTTGCATACCCGGCCGATCCATCCGATCCCCTCCTCATTAATTGGGTCAAGTACTCCGGTAACCCAGTCCTCGTCCCACCGCCCGGTATCCATTTTAAGGATTTCCGTGACCCCACAACAGCGTGGTACACATCAGAGAGTAAGTGGCGCATCACCATTGGTTCTAAAGTTAATAAAACCGGCATATCACTAGTGTACGACACCAAGGACTTCAAGAACTACGAGCTCTTGACCCAAGTGCTCCATGCGGTTCCGGGTACGGGTATGTGGGAGTGTGTGGACTTTTACCCGGTTTCAAAAATTGAGGAAAATGGGCTAGACACATCAAATAATGGACCCGGGGTCAAACATGTGGTCAAGGCTAGCATGGATGATGATAGAAATGACTATTATACACTTGGTACTTATGATGAAGCTACAGGTACATGGACACCTGATAATCCTGACCTAGATGTTGGCTATGGATTGAGATATGATTATGGAATTTTCTATGCATCAAAGACCTTTTATGATCAAGAAAAGAAGAGGAGAATCCTATGGGGTTGGATCAAAGAGACTGATAGTGAGCTTGCTGACGTCTTAAAGGGTTGGGCATCTATTATGGTAAGTAGTACATTCTAACAATGGTGGCTTATTCTTGGTAACTTAAAATTCAATCCAACAATAATGGTAGTTTTGTACACAAAATTTTTAGTATGTACCAATTTGAGAAGGGTCTAATCTACTTTAAAACATTTGCTCCATTGATGGTATTATCTATTTTTTTTTATATATATTAGATGTATTAGTTCTTTTGTGAAAATTCAATTGGAAATGAAAAAAATCTTGCAATAGGTGTCTTATTGTAACGATTTTATAGCTGTCGGATAAATTAAAATCTTTTGCAAAGAAAGACCATATGCAATGGTTAAAGTTATTTTACAACGTATTTTAATTTTTTTGCAATAGTTTTAAGTAACGCAATAGATAAAAAAATGTGACAGCTATATGTTATAGTAGGTTAGGAATTTTATCACTTGTGCATTTTGCCCTCATTCATGAAAATGATGTGATTGATCAGAACGTTCCAAGGACAGTATTGCTCGACAGAAAAACTGGAAGCAACTTATTACAGTGGCCAGTAGACGAGGTAGAGAAATTGAGGCAAGGTAGAAAGCAATTTGACAGCGTTTCGGTGAAATCAGGGTCAGTTGTGCAACTTGATGTGGGCATCGCCACTCAGGTTTGTGTTTTCTAGATTCTTGTTACATTAGATTTGCGGGTTTGAATCTCTCCACCGCATCACTTGTTCAAAAGAAAAGTACCTTTCTTTTCAGGAGTAAAAAATTCATGATTGTTATAGCGGACCAAAAGCTATAAAACTCGGGTATAGGTCTAAACAAGAATGTTAGTTAGCTTATATGATCATCATTGTTGACTTTGCAGATAGATATTGAGGCTGAATTTGAAATAGATGAAGAAACCTTGGAGGAAATTGAAGGAAGTGATGCAGTATACAATTGCAGTGCCAGTGGTGGAGCTGCTGAGCGTGGTGCTTTGGGACCATTTGGCTTATTGGTTCTTTCAGATAAGGACCTCTCTGAGCAAACCCCAGTCTACTTTTATATTATCAAAGGCAAAGATGGAAATTTCATGACGCATTTCTGTGCTGATCAATCAAGGTCCTTCTTCCCTTACATATATATTGATTCTTCATCTAAATACAGGGTCAGTCTTGGGTTCTGTTACCGAATTCATCCGGTTCTCACGGTATGCATAAGTGGGTCTTACATGTGAGAGCCTGTTAATTAAGTTTAGTAGCTAAAGCCAAGCTTTTTATTTAAATATATTAATAACTGACACAATTAATAAACTCTGGTTATGTGTGGGATTTTAAAAGGGTCGGGGGAATATCTATCCACATTGTTTAATATTTTAAAACTTTTGGAAGATACAAACACAATCTGACTCGATATCGTGCATGTCAATTCTTTTAGGTCATCTCTGGCGGATGATGTGGTCAAGAATATATATGGAAGCAAAGTGCCAGTACTAAAAGGTGAAAGACTAACAATGAGAATACTGGTGAGTGAATCGTCTTTTTTTTTATTTGTCTTAACAAGTTTTATTTCAATGAAAAATAAGTTCATCACGGTTTGGGTTTAAGAAATATAAGTTTAAAAATGTGGTGAAACTGTGTGCCTTTTTCAGGTGGATCATTCGATAGTAGAAAGTTTTGCTCAACTAGGAAGATCATGCATCACTACACGAATATACCCCACGAAGGCCATATATGAAGATGCTAAGCTATTTTTGTTCAACAATGCAACCGACGCCAGCGTAACTGCTTCCCTCAAGATATGGCAAATGAATACTGCACGAGTAGATTTCTAATCCATATATAGAGGCAACTCGGTGCATTACGCTCCCGCAATGCACAGGATTTAAGAAAGGGTCGAACCCATTTTGAGATCTGTTGTATGCGGAATTGTAGTCCGTAGAGTGAAGAGTATATGAATGTTAATCTCGATCATTTTGGCCGAAGTTATTTGGAATACATTTCGATCAGTCCATTCTTTTCTGTAGGTAAAATTTTGGAATTTTCTCTGAATGAATAACGAGAAATAGAGTAGCACTTTTTCCAATATCTGGTCTTGATTAACTCATTCATTTGTTTTTATCGGTAAAGTAGAGATAATATTGGTAAAGAAAAACAATCCTTTATCTAATTCCCGCCAGGGCAGCTATTGAGTTCGCTATCCGGATCCAACAGATCTTCACAAACACTTTGTTCACATCATGTAGTTTTTGTTGGAATTTGATCTAACACACAAATACAAAGAGTACATAAAACTTTTAACATAGTTCAAATTTAGCCTACATTTACGGACACCCAAGCTCCAATATATTTTTTAGAGTTCGGTTACTAATCGGTTCTTACAACTACATAGCTTGAATTATTTTGGAATACTTAGGGTGTGTTTGATACAAAGCCACTAAAAGACATATCTAGAAACACTAAAAGACACAAGTTAGATACACGTCTAGATTCATCATACTTCAATATTCAAATGCATCCTCATTTAGTCTTATTCATTTACTCCACTTTGAAATACCAAATTCTTTGAACTTCCTTATTGATTATTTTCCGAAGAACCAAAGAGTTATTTTGAGTTTGGTTTGCATTCTCCAACAATTTCTGCCCGTAAAAGAGCCTGTAGTACCCAATTATTTTCCCTAATTCTGGTGGGCCCTGGGGCGCCATTGAGCAAGTTTATTAACACGTTTACATACGACTAAGTAATATTTTGGCGAGTGGAATAGTATAAAGAATAAGACCATGTTGTAGGCTGTTGGCCCTGTAAGCAATCAAGACATCAACTGGTGGCCTGGTTTTTGAATCTTTCATGGACCGAATTGTGAGGCCTTGGTTTTATACTGTGACTTACATTACCAGTGTAATTTTTTGATTTTGCTCTGCTAGACTACTAACACGTCTTGCTTGGTCAATTATCAATTTCACTGTATAAGCATATCCTAACCTTAAAGTCGTGACTCTGTTCCCGGTTTTTAGGTGATGTAAAGAGCATTTCAATCAAGCCATTTGTAGGGTCTAATACGATATTGTTGTCAAAGAAGAGGAACAACGCTAAATTTCACAACTAACGAACATATACGCACGGTTTTATCAAATTTTGAGGAAACTCATATATAAAAAATCCCAAAAAGGTCCAAACAACATCCACAAGAATTCCAATTCTGAAACCCTAAATTTTTTTGGGTAGAATGCCACACATCGAAGGCCAAAGGCCCAGATGAGGGTCTCCCGTCCATTTTAAACATGAGGTCATACAAGAAATAATGGTAGAACCATTCAACAGTAAGCGGGATATCAAATTCTCTCATTTAAAAAAAAAAAAAATATATATATATATATATATATATATAAATATATTTATATTTATATATATATATATATAAATATAAATATATTTATATAAATATTAAATTAAGTATTTTAACTGTTGTTAAATAGAAATTCTGAATCCATCCCTGACGAGTAACTCTTTAACAAATAATATGTTGAACTTGTCTATATAATACGCTCTAAGGGTAAATATTACTCGAACTTTTTAAGACATGTCACATAGTATTATTCATACATAGTAGTATAAACCAAATTTTAAATTATTTAATTTATGACATTGCCATCAATTTGGTAATTAAAAGGTGGGAGCAAATTGTCGGCGGCTTTCATGGCTTGATTAGATCACCTTGGTCTTTTACATTTTTTAAGGAAAAAAAAAGGCCGATCTCTTAATCACGGCTCCATTCACGGACAACGACTTCAACCTTTTTTTATGATTCAGTACTTGACTTGACACGAAGTCGATTATACAACGTTAACGTCTCAGTCA